>NC_024129.1:15086055-15105180 GCF_000346735.1 Prunus mume
ATTTCTCTAGGTAGAGAAATCACCGCTCCTTTGATTAATAATAGAGATTACAGAACTTTTGCAACCCTAGAACTAATCTCAAAACTCTTGGCTGTCTCTGGCTGTTTTTCCTCTCTTTAAAATAAGCCTTGCCACACCCTATTTATAGATATAGAGTTGGCTTACATGTCCCAAGGCTGATTGGATTCCTATTCCTAAGTAGATTAGGAAATTACACTTATCCAAATCCTAATAGACTTCTAGAAATCCAAACCTGAATTGAATAAGGAAAACTGAAATTCTTTCCTAATCCCTCTAGGACAAGAATTGGTATACCTCTAATTTTCCTAAAACAATCCTAAACCAACTAGGACATATTTGACGAGCCAAAATCCTAACAGTAGGCTCCCAGTAACGCAGGCTTGCAGAGCTGATTATGCACCCGGGTACCCTATGCTGCTGGCTTGCCACACATCTTCAAACGAACTCAAGCATTTTCTCTTACCTATTGTCGTGACTTTGAGGGACCTGTGTTCAAGTTGTATTTATGTTGTGAAGTAGACTAGAATTTTGTTGTGTTTTATAACTGAATCATGTTTGTAAAGGCAATATCTCCGTGTAAAGATTCTTTACATCATAAATTACCACAACTGATGGTTCTATGGTGGTACAAAGGTGATATAAGGGCAGTACATCTATTATCTATATCCAGATGATTGGAAAATTAAATGGAGAATAAAATAGTGGAAATAATAGTTTTACTAATTTTTAATAAATGTTTTGCTACAAGCTTTGCGGGTTATCCATTTATAGCGTTTACTGGATTGTTTAGCATTTATTGTGGGCATTTCTCTGCTCCCTATAGTGTATCTTCTAGTTCCTTTAATTCATTCAGCTGCATACTTTTCAACCCTAGCCCATTTGGGCGAGAGGGAGGCTGTGAGTCACCTGGGCTACGGATTTGTGGGTTGATTGATTCTCAAAATCACCTCTTGATGACTCATGAGCAATAGTTTTCAGCAAGATGCATATTTCTATTGTGATTTTACATTAATCAATATGGATTATTACAGATTCTTGTGAGCCTTGCCCAAGTAATGGACGATGTTATCAAGGCAAGATGGAGTGTCTTCAAGGATTTAAGAAGCGTGGGAAGTTATGTATAGAAGATGGAGATATCAATGAAACAGCTAAGAAACTTGTACGTCCTGAAAGTCTCCTCCTTTTTGCTGCACTAATATTCTAGGGATGAAAAATTGCATAAGTTACATTGGAGTATTATGCACACTGATAGATTTACATACATGATACATTTATGTTTTATTTGGACTTGTACAATACAGGCAGAAAGGGTAGAAATTCGTCTTTGTGAGGCACTTGCTGAATTTTTGTGCTATGGAACTGGAACAATTTGGGTTAGTGACTTTTAAAATCCTATGAAATTGATCAAATTTATTTCTGTATGGATATTTTTGGTTGCTGTTAAATACACTTTGACAATGCTTTAGCTTGTCTGGTTCTGACAGGTTGAAGAAAATGATATATGGAATGATTTAGATAAGCGCGAGCTGCTGGAACATGTTGGCCCAGATAATGCCATTTATATGTATACAAAAGAAAGGACAATGGAGACTGTCAATAGAATGTTGGATACAAGGACAAGTTCTCGTGGGTATGTCATTATGGAGGGAAGCTTTTCCTCTTTCTTAATGTACCCTAACCATTGTATTTTGTGTTTACTTTTCTTTGTGTATAGGGTCAAAGAGTTGAAGTGTCCTGACATGCTAGCTGAACATTACAAACCTTTTTCATGTCGCATTCGTCAATGGATCTCTGAGCATGCATTACTTATTTTGCCAGTTTGTGCATTGGTATTCCATTCTTAAAGGCAGCCTTTAATGATTATGTTTTAGTATCAACATGTTGAAGCTTGTTGACAGTATTGAGATCTCCAGCTTTTGGGATCAACGTTCATACTTTGGAAACTCCGCCGAAGACGGTGTCTATCAACTAGAGTTGATGAGCTTTACCAACAGGTATGTATGATACCATTTGTTCTGTACTTGGAAAGGGGTATTTACATTTTAGGCTTTTATGTTATTATTTCTGTAAGTCAGACATTAGAAGGATTTCACCATCTTCCAGACTAAAATTTGAGGACTTGACCTCATGAAATCCCTGAGTTTTGAAAAATTATCTGAAGGTACCTGTGTTTTCTGAATGTACCTGTATTTTCTGAATGGACCTGCATGAGAAATGTCCAGTCTTTTCCGTGTGACATCTGAAATAATAAGTGGACATTCCATCTCAATGAGTGGACATTATGTTAATGTTGATGTCAAGCCGTGTCATGTCAGATTGGGAAAAGCTTAGATCCATGCACATAATTCGGGAAAACTTTGCATTTAGAATGTAAAATGCTCGTAAAAAGATTTGATAGCGTTGCTAGTAAAAGTATTCTTTTTTTCCAAATGCTCTTTAAAAATTTTGATAGTGTTACTTTGAACAATATATTTCAGATAGATATCTTGGGCTGTAAATTAGGCACAAATCGCTGTGAGAAACTGGACACAAGCTAGTGGCATGGCAGACAGCCATCAATAGAAGTATTTCTTTATGATTGAATTGGGCTGAACCTTTTCTAAGTATTGGAATATTTAACGAGTAAAACCTGAAAAATAGATGAAGAAGAAATAAGAGAAGGGGACAGGAATAACTCCTCATATCACATTAGAAAATATCTAATATGAGACTCAAAAGTCAAAGAAAATGATGACATAAATTTCCTCAGTGAAACATGCTAGGTCTAATGTTATATTACCTTAAATTCATGTAAACTGTTACCTTAATTTATAAGTGCATACTAGACGTGATTTGTCAATGATGCAGAACTTCAACAAGACTCAATTTTTTAATCCCTTGGTTTATTTGAATTGTTCAGTTCCTTTTGTTAAAACGATTTCAATTGCCAACTTTGTAGGTTTGTGAAGTGCTCGAGGAGAAGGCCTTCATGTCAAAGAGTGTGAATAGTGAATGTGAGCCATGGGTTGTTGCCTCTCGGTTGCGAGATCGTCTTCTTTTGCCAAAGGAGAGGAAGGACCCTGTATTGTGGAAGAAGGTATCTCCATCTTTCTTTGGATTTGATTATCACTTCAACCTTTAATTTCTTGTTCAATTGATAATTTATTCATCCATAAGTCTTCTGTGAATGTACTTTTGGTATCCATTGTAGTATTCCTTTGTTAAAGTGGTATGTATTTAACTATGTCATTCGAGTTCAAACTACATTCAAATTAATTTATGGTTGTAAATTCTGCTTACTTTTTGGGGACGAGAAGTTGGATCTGTTTATATGTTATTATTGAACTGAACATTTTCAATGGAATTGCCGTTTTAATGTAAGAACCTTTTGAAATGTTTTGATTGATATGGTTTGTTTTGTTTCTATTTATGAACCAAGTAATTTCTTCCTTGTTCTTATATGCTATAAAACCTTTAGTTACATGTAACATACATCTACTTTAAGAAATTCTAAACTTATAAAAATCAAACAAAAAGTTAACCTGACTTGACTATCACTGAGCCTGAGCTGATGCCCACTACTTTTGCAGCTGACTCATGTCGAACTAACCTCGGGTTTGGCTTGTTGGGTTGGGTCAGGTCACAATCAACCTTTGATTTACTAGAGCCAATGACGATAATTAGATGTATAGATCTTTGTTCTTTATGATCTCACAAGTTGTGGCTCATATTTAATTCATGTTATTTTTATTTTATTTACACTGGGCAGGATTCAAATCATGACCTATTCTAATCCTACGCGCTTTCCCCACTTCATTCTTACCACCTAAGGGATTAGTTCTAACTTGTTTTGCACCAGCATGATGACAGCCCCTACATGCCTCCTTTTAGAGATATATTGTTTTCCAATAGTCTCTATTAAACATAACAATGCCTTGCTGTATACTTGTATGTACAAGGCTTTTTTATTCCATTCATCCAAATTAAGATATAAAAGAATACTTATTTTTAACTCCATTATAATGTTACCATGAAGCTATGAAATATATCATTATATCCGTAGTGAGAAACATGAAATCGAAAAGTTCAAGTACATCCACTTTGTATAACTTTAATTAGTTATTTTGTTATATTATTTGTATTGTTACCTAATCTTAGTTGCTTTCAATCCCAAAGGAAAATTTTAGTTTGATTTTATGGGTTCTATTATTCTATATAGTTTGAAAATAGTGGTCATAATATTGTTTATCTTTCTAATAGTAATATCTGTAATATGTGTAGGTAGAAGAGTTGGTTCAGGAGGATTCTCATGTAGATTGTTATCCAAAGCTGGTGAAGGGTGAATCAAAAGTAGTATGGGAATGGCAAGGTATGCAGGCAGACTGTGTTTTATTTATGTCAATAGTGCATCCTAACATGGCCCAATATCTGGCTTATCATCAATTATTCATTTATTTTAATAGCAAAAAATTATTTCCAAACTTGTAAAATTTGTGAAATTGGGAGCTCTATGGAAACAAGGGTAGTTGTGAATATTTTTTATGCCGTCAATTCTGTGCAATCAACTTTGGCATGTCGACTCTCATTTTGTGTAGTTGAAGGCTCTTTGAGCTCTTCAAGAAGAATGATAAGGGGTGAGGATAGCAAGTTGAAGTCCAGCAGAGCCGCAGAAAGTTCTGAACACCATCTTCAAGCACTACATGCTGGTGAGTCTCACAAGATTATATTTTTGATTCAAAATTGTGTATCTGTTTTCTTGAACATTAATTTCCCGCTTCAGAGCGACAGGGCTCTTCTCATAACCCCATTTTGTTTAGAGACTGTTCAGCAACAATTTAGTGAAATTAATGTTTGTTGGACCACTCCTTTCATACAGAGCGTAAGGCGCTGAATTTTGATACGACGATGTTGGAGCAGTGACCATTATCACGTGGGCCAAGAAGGCTTAGAATGTTTTGTCCTTGAGAGGTGATTCACAGGGAGATTTCTGAGAGGTTGTACAGGAGATTGATCAAGATGTCTGATAAGGTCTAGTTAACTGCTTCTTGTAAGAATACAGAATTTGTATTGCTTTGGTCGGAAAGAAAAGCTTCTCCTTTATTCTCTATTTAGCTCCATATAGTTAGGAAGGGAATGAGAAGAAACTGGCTGTAACAGGTTAGGAACATTTGTAATTGGTTACTTACACTAGACTAAGGTCATGCAATTGGTCATCTGGTAAATTATTAGTTTTTGAAGCTAATGTCAAACCTTGGTGTGGTGTTGTAGACACCCATAATAGGAACATCTAAATGTGAGGAATGACTTTCTATATAAGGGTGTGCATTGAAATGGTTCTCTGATATCATTTGTTTGGCTTTTTTTTGGCATTTGATTGTATTGAATGGGTGCAATCGTCTTTTGATGAATGTTGGTATTTTGGTAGGACTACTAGTGAGTTCTTACATTTTGCAGGACATGACTACGAAGAATTCCATTGGACTCGAGGAGGAGGAAAGCCAAAACAAATTTAAAAGAAACCAAAGAGAAAGTGGGTTGGGGTTCAGTGATTGTGAAAATTGGATCAAGTATGAGAAGCTGAGCTGCATTCCTCATGCTCTATATTTGAAGTGAAGGGGTTCACAACAAATTATGTGCAAATTATCCAAATTTTCAACGAAGTACACATAAAATTGACGATTTGAAATACAATGCAATGTCAATTGGACCACGTAATCTAGCAATTGCATATTGAACATGCAATTGAGTCTAGTGGCCAATTTAATCTATAATTCAATTCACAATGAAGAGGGGATGAAAATTAATGTAGTTGTTCCATTCGAAGGTATGGCCATGGTTTCAACAATAACAGTCGATTATGTGCAAATCAAATGCATAACTGAGAGTTTGAGATACAATCCTTAGAAGCTAATTCCAAGTCTTTAAGGAAATAGCATACGACCTTTTTAAATGTGTAGAGCAATTTGGAAGGCGAGACAGAATCTGCACAAAGCATTACCATATGAGCAGGACACTTGAACAAGAGAAAGAGAGCGACAAACAACTAAAATACCATATATATATAAAGAAATCTTACGCAAACTTTGGACGAAAAGGTCATGAGAAGTTTGTAATCCGTATGAGAACTCTTTTAATAAAACATTCAACTTAGATGTTTCCTTTATTTCCTTGGGTAAATTATTCAAATGGTCCTCAAACCTATACCTGATTTATATTTTGGTCCCTCAACTAAATTATTCATTCAAATAGTCCATCAACTCTATATTATTCACTCCAGTGGTCCTACCGTCTAATTTTCTGTTAGATTTAACCTAATTTTAGGGTAAATAATGACCAATTTACCCTTATATTTAACGGAAATATTGACAGAATGTAACGGTATGACCAATGGAGCGAATAATATAGAGTTGATGGACCATTTGAACGAATAATTTAATTGAGATACCAAAATATAAATCGAGTATAAGTTTGAGAACCATTTGAGTAATTTACCCTTATTTCCTTCATATATTCTTCCACAATGTGGGTAAGGCCACCAAATGGCCTCTCACCCACCTTAAGATTATATTGGCCACCATAGCCAATAGGATGATTTGCTTGATGGGAACAATAATTAGGCTCATTGTACATATAGGTGGAACCGTATTGGCAATATGAGTAAGTGTATTGCCCCCATGCCACTTGATTGGTTTGGCCACCAAAGATATGCTGATCATTTGAACCATTTTGGTTCAAAAGATCATATCCCCTTAATTGTATGCACCATATTTGCCATCAAATTTGCTACTTGAGTCATATTTGTTGTTAGACCCACCTTGATGGGTAAAACTATATTAGCCATTGTGGTTGTGCTCACCATGTTGGCTGATGGATTGGCTACTTGAGCCATAAGAGTCATAGCCATTGTAGTTTATCGGCTGATAGGAATGTTTCCATTCCTTTCGGTTGCTCATATAGTGTGTCCCTCTGAGCATGCCAAATTATATATCCCTCTTTTCAACCGAGGTGACCAATGAAATTTTTAGTCATTCTTCAAATTGCGTAAGCGTGCCACCACCAAGTTAGGGCACACCCTAATATGGTTTTCTTTGTTAATATTAATTATGATAATTCTCTTTCATGCACCATTAGGAGATAGCCCATGGTGGATTCATTTGTACCTTGATATTGTTGAAGATGTTTTAGGAAGTTTAGTTTTTTGCTTCATACACACTGCTATATTTCCCACTCACCTTTATTGTTGAGCTTTAGTTTTCACACACAATATAGTTTACTATTTAGGTAAATAGAAATTCAATTTCAGCTAATTAGAATAAAGTCAAAAGCCAAAATATAGTACCTACTTTTACCATCATATAATTAAAGACCATCAAAATTACTTTGTAAGTTCTAAAGTTGGGTCAGGCTTTTTAAGAAGAAGGGTAGCATTGTCTTTTCAGTTTTTTTAACTAGCCCAACGAATCTGGGCCTCCTTTTGGCCTAATCCAAAATAACAATTTTTTCCTAAGAATTAAAACCCAAACAAAAATACCCAATGTCTCAAATACTAATTAGTAAAGTTACTTATGTCTAGTACCTAATTTTTCTTAAAAGGGAAAGTTATTTAATGAATACTTAAATGAAGGATTTAAGGGTTTTTTTTTTTTTTTTTTTGGTTTGTGGTCAATAAGGATTTAAGTATTTACAGGGCATGTTACCCAAACCTCACCCACTATGCATCTTTTGACCCAAAAATAAGGTTCACTTATGTGCATTTCATCCATACATATCTAATTTGATGGGTAGAATGCAAGTAGTATTCAATCTGTTTTTTCTTTTTTCTTTTTTCTTTTAATTTTACTATTATTATAAAAGGATAGATATTTGCAGGGGTCTTTTTATTCCAGCAGCCTGACGAATGAGCTTGGGCTACCGAAAAAAAGAAACAGGTGAAATTACCCCATGTGCCTGAGTTCAAGAATTAGGCCCCAAGAATGCTTCGAAAGGGTAGTGAAGTCTTAGGAAGCATCCTGGTTATCTTCACCAATAAAAACAACAACTGCTTATAGGTAGATTCTTAGCTTGGCATAAGAGGCTTGTGGCATGGGAGCAAAACAGTCATGAGTTTAGCATAAACAGAGAGAGAGCTGTGAGTTCTTGGGGTTCTAAGGAAAGGGTTATCAGAGGGTTCGGCTCAGAAAAAGGGAGAGGCTAGGCAATGGGTGGCTTAAGTGATTTTTTGGCAGCTCGACAGAGGTTCTGTCAAATACCAAAACAATCTGCTATGAGGAAAAATAAGGGGAAGAAAGATGAACAAAGCACGAAATTGCTGGGTTTTGGAAGTAAGAGAGGAAGCTTGCTCTCTATATGTGGTTTAAGTGAATTTCTAGTTGCTTGACAAAACTTGGTCGCACTCTGGATGATTGATTTTGCTGGGTAGAGGAAGCTCCATTTTATAGGCACTTAGAACCCTAATTCCATCAATCATCCATTTTCACTTTTCCTTTGCTTCTTTTCATTCACCCTTTTTGGTGAAATTTCTTTAACTAGAGCTTCTGGGCTACAGGTTCTTTGGGGTTCCAAGGTTTTGGGTGGCTGGACCTCCCCCATGGGGGTGAGGAGCCACCTACTTTCTTCCTTGGTTTTCACAACAGAGCTCACAGAGGAAAAAAGAATAGGGGGAGTCATTTGTCCAATGGGTACTCCTCTTACACACATGGATTTCCTTTGGTTCCTGCCATGGCTTCTCGTTGACTATTTTGGAGTTTTGACAAGGGTGGAATACGATGCTAGATTTTTACAAGGCGCTAGGGTAGGCTTTGTTTACAGTATTGGGTTATTGGCATACTATTTCCAGCGTCTAATGGGTTTTCGTCAAGTTGCTGGAAATAGTCTATTTGTTTTATTTTGAGCGTTTTACTGATGTGGGTTTGTTTCAGTGTTGTAGCAGACTACTAGAGGTTCTCCTAAGGCATTTGATCACTTTTTTTCCTCTTTCTTATGCTTACCCACATATTTGGGCTCAAGAAATGGGCTTGAGTTTTGGGGCTCCCAAGTAGCCCAAAACTTCCATTTCTCGGCTCATCAATGGGCCTCATGAAAGCTTGTTACCATCCATACCACAACTCACTCAAGCAAGCCAAGGGAATTTGCGTGGCTTGGGCCAACTTAAGCTTGTAGCGTGGCTAGGTGTAATAATAATGATTTTCCGCTCAGCATTGCATGTCGCTTGGCGTGCTTGAATTTTATCGTTTTGAATAAGGATATGACGCATGATGGGATAATTAGCTTGGGCTCGTAAAGCCAGTGCTTATTTCAATTCTTAGCATGATAGATTGCATATTTATTTGGCATGACACGTAAATCATGACTCGTGCGAGCGTGAATGACGAACTTTCGCGTGCTCCAAATCAGGTCTTTTCTTAATAAGGCATTGCGTTGGGCCGGGAATTTATTTGGGCCCAACCTTGGATTTTTGGGCCTCAACAATATTTACCAACTATTATGTAAACCTTGAATAGGAAGAGGTTTGTAACTCAAGTGGATAAGAGTATTTATCCTTACGCTCTAGGTCCTAGGTTTGTAACTCAATGTGATCCAATTCGTTAAATTTATGTTAAAAAAATTTAAAAACTGTTTAAATATTAATATAAAAAAATAGATATATTTGAATTCAATTTAAAATTGGATAATTAAATAAGATCAAAAATTTTGGTCAGGGCTCTTAGTCCCCTTATTACCAAAACAAAAAAAACCAAAAAACAAAATCTAAAACTAAAAGAAATTAAAATCAAAGGATGATACCACCGTCCAATCTAAGCCTACCCCTATTCTCAGCTATGGTACACAGACACTCCAATTAATTGAAGTATCAAAGTGTCGGATCCTTGGACACGATCAACGACTCCCCAAATACGATTAAGAAGACACTCTCTGGACACGGTCAACTTAAAATGAAGACACGGCAGGGACATTTTACAATTTTAGAAACAAAAACTGGGGTGAAATCATAATTATTAAAACTGGTGTGGACAGATTGGAAAATGTTTTAAAAAGTGAGGTTAAAATTGTAAACATCAACCCTAAACCCTAAACCCTTATCACTTGCCTTCACCCGCAGCATCGCACTCGTAAATCCACAGCCACAGCCTCTGGTTCGTGGTTTTCTTCTTCTCTCCCTCCACATTCTTTTCTTCTCATCTTAAGTTCCATTATATTTGCCTCTTGGTAAGGCTTTGTAGCTTTTGATTTTTTTCTTATCATATGTTTTTGTTGAACTCAAACATGCAATACGAGACTATATCTCGGTTTTAGAAGAGTCGGTTGAAGAAAGAAGCATTGCATTTTCTTCTGCCGTAAATTATTTTTATTATTTTTATTTTTGTTAGCCGTCAATTAATAGCAATTTTGAGTCGTTAATTCACTTTCTTTCATTTTATTATGCCTACTACTATTGAATGTGTGAGAAGTTCTCAGATTCTCTCACTATGGCAATCAACCTTGGTGGGTGTTAACTTGATTTTGTTTTATTTTTGTAAACAGGCGAATGAGTAAAGATGGTGCAATATAACTTCAAGAAGATGACTGTTGTACCAAATGGGAAGGACTTCATTGACATCATCCTATCTCGCACCCAGAGGCAGACCCCAACTGTAGTCCACAAGGGTTATGCAATTTCCCGCCTCCGTTCTTTCTATATGCGTAAAGTAAATATACCCAACAGAATTTTCATGAGAAGCTCTCCACAATCATTGATGAGTTTCATAGGCTGGATGGCATTCACCCTTTCTATGGAGACCTTCATGCTCTCGACAACAAAGATCATTACAAGGTTGCACTCGGCCAAATCAATACTGCAAGGAACCTTATTGGAAATATTTCTAAAGATTATGTGAAATTGTTAAAGTATGGCGATTCACTTTACCGATGCAAATGTCTCAAGGTCGCTGCTCTAGGCCGCGTGTGCATGGTTATAAAGAGGATTGGTCCTAGTTTAGCTTACCTAGAACAACTTAGGCAACACATGGCAAGGCTACCATCAATTGACCCTAATACCAGGACAATATTGATTTGTGGCTATCCGAACGTTGGAAAGAGCTCATTCATTAACAAGATCACTAGGGCTGATGCTGCTTGTACCACGAAGTCACTCTTTGTGGGACATACAGATTATAAATACTTGAGGTACCAGGTAATTGATACACCAGGGATTTTGGACCGCCCATTTGAAGACCGTAACATTTTTTAGATGTGCAGCATCACAGCTTTGGCTCACTTGAGAGCTGTGGTATTGTTTTTCTTGGACATCTCGGGGTCTTGTGGGTACAGCATTGCCCAACAGGCAGCTCTTTTCCACAGTATTAAGTCTCTGTTTATGAACAAACCATTGATTATAGTCTGCAACAAAACTGATTTGCAGCCATTGGAGGGTATATCTGAGGAAGACAAGAAGTTGGTCACGGAGATGAAAGCTGAAGCTATGAAGACAGTGATTGGTCAAGGAGGTGAGGCTACCAATGATGAGGGGGTACTCTTGACCATGAGCACTCTGACCGAGGAGGGGGTTATTGCTGTAAAGAATGCAGCTTGTGAGAGGTTGTTGAATCTCAGAGTGGAATTGAAGATTAAATCCAAAAAGATAAATGACTGCTTAAATCATTTTCATGTTGCAATGCAAAAGCCATGTGACCATAAGGAAAGACCCCCATGTATACCTCAGGTAGTTTTAGAAGCTAAGGCTAAGCAAGCAGCGGAGAAGGAAAAGAGAAACACAGAAAGGGATTTTTGTATACTCTGCCAGTTCGAAGAAGAATTATATGTTAGCTAATGATGAATGGAAAGAGGATGCTATGCCAGAAATTCTTGATGGGCACAACGTATACGACTTTGTTGATCCTGATATTTTGCATAGGCTTGAGGAGTTGGAACGAGAAGAAGGATACCGGCAGGTGATCTGGGAGCTCCTCTAGTTGCCTAAGAAAAGTCCTCTGAAGATGGAAAGTGTTCATTGTTGGTAGCAGGAAACTGATTCATTAGTATAGTTAATCCAGTTTGCATCTTATGTACCCATGGATCATCTGAAGTTCTGTCAATTTATTTTTAACTCTCCACTTTGTTTTGTGGTGTTTTGACATCGATTACTGTCTGATGGTGAAAAGTAATGATTTTGGTTATGAAATTAGTGATAAATTATTTTCAGTAGATTAGGTCTACTACTTGTATTTAGTTGTTTCTGCTTATAGAATCCATGTTAATAGTGATTCTGTATGCCACCTCCTGGTAGGTATTGACCACATGTTATATGCATTTGTCTGGTAGCTGATGCTTTGGTGTGGTTATTATCATTTTTGGGTTGAGAAATTGACTCTTGTGCATTAAAAATAAAATACCGTGAATATAAATTAGATGTTTTAAATCATGTGATGTTCTGTGAAGATTAGTTTTTGAATTGATTGCTGCTATTTTTACTTCCTGTCATATTTTTCCACTCAGCTTATCTTCAAAATTTTAAAGACAAATTTATCCCTTTGTAAAATGACTTCTAAAGTCTTAGGGTATTTTAGGAATAAAGGTGTTTACTTATATGAGCATGTGTAAATAAGAAATTTTTTTCTACATTTAAAATGAAATAAAAATTATGCTTAATTCAATGGGTATTTTTTAAGTTTTCGATAAGGACTGTTGATATTATACTCAAATCAAATTTAATAGACTCGGGAGAATACATGAGGGAATAGATTCAAATTTAATCCTCTCAACACATTCAAATAATAAACTCTTCAGAAGTTAGTGATTATCAAGTTGTTCTTTTACTATCATTTAAGAAATAAAAAGCCTCGCTGATTGATACTTCCTACAAAGTGAAGAACACTTGCAAGGCAGCTTCGAATGTAGAAACATACATTGCTTGAATTAATATTTAAAGGGTATTTTAAGAATACTGGTATATGAAAAATAGGATTGTATTTTTTAAAAATTTACATGGTGGGTGGGGGAATTAAGGCATGAGTGGAAATAGTAGTGTTCTTTGAGTTATGATATAGTTTCTACTTTCAATGTATGTCTATGTTGCATGGATACGTCCAAAAAGTAGGGTATGAGAGTATCCGGTGAGTATCAAATACGATACATGTACGATACGTTGAGTTACGTATCAGATATGCATATTGAAGTATTCGACCAACTCACACGACAACGATGTAACAGTATACGCGTATACGGTTCATGACACGGTGGATGATTTAAAAATATCTAGGAATTTTTATGGTTGTTTGAAAATTTTGTAAAACGTGGGGTAAAAATATAAATTTAAAACTTCAACCTGTAAACCCATCCCTCTTCTTCTCTAGAGAGCTAGAGTTTTTTCATTTTGGTTTCAACGGTAGATGAAAGAACAAGAACTCAACCTAACCTTTTTCTCAACAACATATGCTCCAAGGAACATCATGTGCATCACCAGGTCCAGCTCCATCGTCGCTTCTTCTTCTATATTGCTTAATGAGGTTTTTTTATTTTTTATTTTAAATAAAATTTATATGACTTTAATATTGTGTGGGTCGTTTATGTTGCACGGACACTCTAAATAGTTGAAGTGGTGAAGTGTCAGACAGTTTGATAAGTGGACACTCTTTGGACACACCTCAGACATGATCAACGACTTTGACACGGTCAAGTCAAGACACTTCCCAGACACAGTCAACTCCGAGTTAAGACACGGCAGGGATGATTTTACAATTTTAAAAATAAAAAAGGGGTCAAAACATAATTGCTGAAAACTTTTGTGGACATATTTGGAAATGAATTAACAATTGGCGTTAAAATTGTAAACAATAACCCTAAACCCTAAACCCTTATCACTTACCTTCAGCCGCAGCAGCATCGCATTTGTAAATCCACAGCCGCTGGTTCGTGGTTTTCTTCTTCTCTCCCTTCACATTCTTTTCTTTTGATCTTAATTTTTATTATATTTGCCTCTTGTTGTGTTGCGATTGACAACAATTCTTGCGAACTGTTATCCAGGTGAGGCTTTGCACATTTTGATTTTTTTTTCTCTGTTTTCTTATCTTATGTATTTGTTGAACTCCACATCTCGGTTTTAGAAGAGTCGGTTGAAGAGAGAAGCATTGGATTTTGTTTTGCTTAATTTTTTAAAGTTTTTTTTTTCTTAACTGATCACTTGACATAGGGCGATTAATAGCAATCTTGGTCGTGAGAAGCATCTTGTTGAGTGGTTAATTCATTTTCTTTCATTTTATTATGCCTACTGCTTTTGATATATGTGAATTTGGTTGATTAATAATAATATTAATGAGATTGAATTTGGTTTATTAATTTAATTGGGTAGGTGTATTAATCTAAAATTTGGTTCATGATAAATATGCGAGAAGTTCTCAGATTCTCACTATGGTAATCAACCTTGGTGTTAACTTGATTTTGTTTTATTTTTGTAAACAGGCGAATAAGTAAAGATGGTGCAATATAACTTCAAGAAGATGACTGTTGTACCAAATGGGAAGGACTTCATTGACATCATCCTATCTCGCACCCAGAGGCAGACCCCAACTGTAGTCCACAAGGGTTATGCAATTTCCCGCCTCCGTTCTTTCTATATGCGTAAAGTAAAATATACCCAACAGAATTTTCATGAGAAGCTCTCCACAATCATTGATGAGTTTCCTAGGCTGGATGACATCCACCCTTTCTATGGCGACCTCCTTCATGTTCTCTACAACAAAGACCATTACAAGCTTGCTCTTGGCCAAATCAATACTGCAAGGAACCTTATTGGAAAGATTTCTAAAGATTATGTGAAATTGTTAAAGTATGGTGATTCACTTTACCGATGCAAATGTCTCAAGGTCGCTGCTCTTGGCCGCATGTGCACAGTTATAAAGAGGATTGGTCCTAGTTTAGCTTACCTAGAACAAATTAGGCAACACATGGCAAGGCTACCGTCAATTGACCCTAATACCAGGACAGTATTGATTTGTGGCTATCCGAATGTTGGAAAGAGCTCATTCATTAACAAGATCACTAGGGCTGATGTGGATGTCCAGCCCTATGCTTTTACCACGAAGTCACTCTTTGTGGGACATACAGATTATAAATACTTGAGGTACCAGGTAATTGATACACCAGGGATTTTGGACCGCCCATTTGAAGACCGTAACATTATTGAGATGTGCAGCATCACAGCTTTGGCTCACTTGAGAGCCGCGGTGTTGTTTTTCTTGGACATCTCGGGGTCTTGTGGGTACAGCATTGCCCAACAGGCAGCTCTTTTTCACAGTATTAAGTCTCTGTTTATGAACAAACCATTGATCATTGTCTGCAACAAGACTGATTTGCAGCCATTGGAGGGTATATCTGAGGAAGACAAGAAGTTGGTCACGGAGATGAAAGCTGAAGCTATGAAGACAGTGATTGGTCAAGGTGGTGAGGCTACCAATGATGAGGGGGTACTCTTGACCATGAGCACTCTGACCGAGGAGGGGGTTATTGCTGTAAAGAATGCAGCTTGTGAGAGGTTGTTGAATCAGAGAGTGGAATTGAAGATGAAATCCAAAAGGATAAATGACTGCTTAAATCGTTTTCATGTTGCAATGCCAAAGCCACGTGACAATAAGGAAAGACCCCCATGTATACCTCAGGTAGTTTTAGAAGCAAAGGCTAAGCAAGCAGCAGAGAAGGAAAAAAGAAATACAGAAAAGGATTTGGAGAATGACAATGGCGGTGCAGGTGTATACTCTGCCAGTTTGAAGAAAAACTATATCTTAGCTAATGATGAATGGAAAGAGGATGTCATGCCAGAAATTCTTGATGGGCACAACGTATACGACTTTGTTGATCCTGATATTTTGCATAGGCTTGCGGAGTTGGAACGAGAAGAAGGATACCGGCAGGCGGATGAGGGTGATGATAATTTTGAGATGGAGGGATTGGAATTGACTCCAGAAGAGCAAAAGACATTGGCTGAGATAAGGAAAAAGAAAAGCTTGCTCATTCAACAACATAGAATCAAGAAAAGTACAGCAGAGAGTCGACCAACTGTACCAAGGAAATTTGACAAGGACAGGGAGTTCACAACAAAGAGAATGGGGAGGCAGCTATCAAAGTTGGGACTTGATCCTACTAAGGCAATTAACAGAGCTCGAAGCAGATCTGTCTCAACTAGGGGCCGGAAGAGGGAGAGATCACTTGACAGGGATGATACTGATGGTGGTGATGCTATGGATGTTGATACACCCAACAAGAAGCAACGCATGTTATCTAGATCCCATTCGAGGTCAAGATCAAGGCCTCCAACTGAAGTTGTCCCTGGAGAGGGATTCAAGGACTCTGCTCAAAAGGCTAAGGCACTACAAAAGGCCAATAAATCTAATAAGATGAGAAACAAGAATGCTCGTCGTGGAGAGGCAGATAGGGTCATTCCCACTTTAAAACCAAAGCACTTGTTCTCTGGAAAACGATCAATTGGAAAAACTCAAAGGCGTTAAAATATTTGAGGTACTCAGACACATTGCATCACTTTTCAATTCAGCTTGTCTTTGTTTTTAGCACTCGTGGGAAACAGTTATATATGCTGATTTTCCATTTTCTCTGACCAGCTTTAGGGATGCGTATGCTTTATGCAAATTACATGATTTATGGGACCAGTTGCATTCTATTTTTTGTGTCTATTACATGCATACCTCATCAACCTACGGTTCCGTGTATCAGATGCGTATGTGTGAGAATAACATTCTCGTAGCTACCAGATGGAAGTTTTTGGTCCTTTAGGAAATGCTAGTGTCATATTGATCATTAAAATTAATCTCCTGTTCTGTGGTGTTGATTTGATTTCATACTATTGAAGGTGTTAGGACTGAAGTAGTATATTTGTCATGTGCTCAATGTTTTTTATGTTTATGCAAGCAATCAGTATACTTTTTCTTCTTGCAGGGAGGTAGATTTGTGCTTTGTTGTATGCACCATGGAGTGTACTTGCTGCTGAAAAAGAACTTAGTTCTTTCATCTCTGGTTTGGCAGGATATTGCAGCACGCGGGATCTTGCGACCAGAGTCTTCACAGTTTCCTTATTTTTCAGTTATGTTTTTATTTAGGAAATTTTGGATCGGAGGCATGCCTCAGTTACAATATTTTGAGTGGAGTTTAATTTACTGACAAATTTTTGTCTTTACCCTTTGCTTTTGTAATGTTGTCGTTTGACAATTTGTGAAACTTGGCCAAGTTAAATTATTATTTTTGTTTGTTTTATTGAAGTTCAAGTATAGTTTAAGATACTGTAACTTCAATATTCATTCTCTTTGCCTAAAGCATCTTATTTTTCAGATTGTGAATCAGTACTGTTACAAACTTATAGAGGATGGGTCAGAATAGGACCTCGTCACATGATAGATAGATGATCTAAAAACATGCGAATGTTCCAAGCAGAAAAAGAAGAAGAAAAGAATGCCAATGTGTTACGATATTTTCTATTTCCTATTAGAGCTGAAAATAGGAGAAGCGGCTACTTTAAAGGTATGGCAATAATGTACTGAGATCATCCTATGGAGAGACAGATGGATCAACCTCTATGACTACATCCAGGCAGTTTCTTCAGCCCCATCTGTCTCATTTCGTCACGAACCTCATTAGCATCCTCCCATCTATCATGATTAGCATACGAATTCGACAATAGAGCATAAGTTCCAGTGCTTAATCCTCTACTCTTGAGGAGACCATCCCTGATCCTCTCAAACATCTTATCATTCCCATGAATCCTGCAAGCATTAAGCAGAGCTCCCAAACAGAGCCATCTGCTTTTGTTGGCATTTCTTTAATGAAACCCTCTGGTTCTTGGCCATACATATCAACCACACAGGCATAATGCTGCGTTTTAGGAACAATCCCGTAAACATCTTTCATAGCATTAAGGAATATCAACCCTTGATCAACTAGGCCTGTGTGACTGCATGCTGATAACAAGCCAAGGAAGGTTACATCATCAGGAGGAACCCCGTAGACTAGCATAAGCGAAAAGAGCTGTTGCTCCACGAAATGATATCCTTACAATTCAGGACTTTAAACACTGAAATTGCCACACTTGTCATACATGTTGAGTAAGGCATTTCCCACATTGCCATTCACCATGAGATCCGCCACGTACTTACGTAGGGATGAATCCACTGGCCTAAACTCAGTGCCCCAATCGAAGAACACGCTGACAATATATTGACAATGGTAGCCTCATTAGGCTCAGCTTCCCCTCCTTGTACCATTTGTTGGAAAAGCCTCGCTGCCTCTTCACAAAAGCCTCTTTGTGCATAACCACCCACCATGCCAGTCCAAGAATACACAATCCCTCTTAGGCATATTTACAAACAGGTACCTGGCACTCACCAAAGACCCACATCTCAAATAGAAATCCAACCCTGCATTGTCCAAAATAATACTCCTTCCACGTAAATTCCTCAGGCAATAGCCATGAACAACTTTACCAAACTTGAAAGCTCCTAAACTAAAACAAGCAGACATAACAATGACAAGAGTAGCATAATTAGGCTCTACATCCATGGACATAAACTTAAGAATTGCTTCCTCTACAAAGCCACACTTAGCAGGACCCGAAATCATCCAAGTCCAGGAAACAACATCTTGACCATACTTACGTTCCATGTAAGTTAAGAAAAGAGTTGGAATAACTTTATATTTTACTACATATTATACAAGTTAGAATCAAAAGTTGAGATACGTAAGCATACAAAAAACACGCGCAACGCGCAACCCATAAGGATTAAATCGTCCGAAATCTAGATCTAGATAAAGGGCTTAAAAAGAAAACAAAAAGTTATTGGATATTTAAGTAAATAAGGTGCTAATCCTGATGTAGAACAGATGGCAGATTTTATCGCGGTTGAGCAAGAAAAGGGACGTGGTGGGAATTTGCAGAATTGTCGTCCGAGCTCCGATTAGGGGGCAAAATACCATTTCGGAAAGGGAACGATGCCACGAGTCAAACTCACAGCTTTGCTGTGATGTACGATGGATTTTGGCATTCTGGAGTCGTTTGGCCTTTCAAAACTGCATTCAAAGTTCGAAGTTAATTCCAAATAAATTCTGTTTTTCCGTTTCGGAGTTACATAGTTAATTCCCAAAATAAATTCT
>NC_024129.1:15109844-15140770 GCF_000346735.1 Prunus mume
TGGCAGATTTTATCGCGGTTGAGCAAGAAAAGGGACGTGGTGGGAATTTGCAGAATTGTCGTCCGAGCTCCGATTAGGGGGCAAAATACCATTTCGGAAAGGGAACGATGCCACGAGTCAAACTCACAGCTTTGCTGTGATGTACGATGGATTTTGGCATTCTGGAGTCGTTTGGCCTTTCAAAACTGCATTCAAAGTTCGAAGTTAATTCCAAATAAATTCTGTTTTTCCGTTTCGGAGTTACATAGTTAATTCCCAAAATAAATTCTATTTTTTTCAGTTTCGGAGTTACGTAGTTAAGTCTCCGAATTAATTCTGTTTTTCAGTTTTAATTGTAATAACTCCCCTAGCAGTTACAAGGGTTGAAGTTGTGTATTTAGACGGGTTCGTCTAACGTTTTTTGGCAGTTCAGATTTTAATCAAAATTAATCAAAGAGAGTTTCTCTTAATTTCTGGTGGATTCCAGTTTCCTTGTTACTCAAGGTTTTCGTTTGAAACCTTATTTGCTTGTGCTGCGTCAAATCCACTGAAAAGATAAAACAAAAGATGATAGTGGCTTCCTGTCTAAATTTATGGCCACATAAAAGAGCCCAGTTGAGGAAAGGAATAACCAACATGGGTATAGTCTAATGAAAAAAGACCTTAACTTATGGGTGAGTAGTTTCAGATTCGAATCCTTTTGACATCTTGACAGTGTGTGTGAGAAAATTCTCCTCTCCGTTCCTAACTTTTGACAAAATAAAAAGAGAAAAGGACAATAATAATAAATAATGGCAAAAATGAACAGATAACAAAGACCAGAAGCCTAGCCACCTAATCCTCCTCCCTCCTTTAGACACCACAGATTGACGGGCGCTCCTCCCACCTAACCTCGTCTCCAACAATGCTATGTGTGGACTAAACTACCCTTCCATCTATCCATCCCTGAACCAGAACAGATGAACAAAGGATGACATGCCACCACCAACCAAACACCAAAGACCAAAGACCAAACTGTAGAACAAAGGAAACCACCGAAGGCCAGAGAAGGAAACTAAGAGCATAGATATATACCACAATTGTAACAACATATACACTGATATATATATATATATATATATATATTTATATATAATATATTGATACAGACATGGCTTCCCGGTCCCAATCCAAGCCATCATCAGCACCACCTCCACCATCACCGCGGTCAAAGACGGAGGCTTTGGATGTTCCCCTTCATGAAATTGGGTTCGAGATTGAAGAGGTAACCCCAAAAAAGGTCTCCGGTCACCTCCATGTCACCCAAAAGTGCTGTCAGGTCATCATCTTCTTTCTTTCTTTCTATCTTTCTTTGTTTGTTCATATGATGAATCTTTTTGTCTAACAGAAGATGTTAATGAAATAAGTAATATGACTAACTCTTCTTTGCTGCTGAGACCAGCCTTTCAAGGTGTTGCATGGAGGGGTATCAGCTCTCATAGCTGAGGCTCTAGCTAGCATAGGAGCCCACCTGGCCTCTGGTTTACAAAGAGTGGCTGGGATTCACCTCAGCATCAACCATTTGAAGCGTGCGGAGCTTGGTGACCATATCTTTGCTGAAGCCACGCCTGTCAATCTTGGCAAAACCATTCAGGTTCCTCTGCTCTTCACCGTCGCATTCCTATCCTCCTTGGTTTTTTATATTTTAATCTTTCATCAATTTATCATTTCATTTACTTAATATATTCAATAAACAGATTATATCATTCAAAATTGTTTTGATTTGGCAATTTTGGGCAGGTTTGGGAGGTGAGACTGTGGAAGATTAATCCTTCAAACTCAGACATCAAGTCCTTAGTATCATCATCAAGAGTTACTCTTTTATGCAACATGTCTGTACCAGAGCATGCAAAAGATGCCGGTGATGCTCTAAAGAAGTATGCCAAATTATAAGTTTTGTTGTACCCTATTCATGTTCAACTCTTTCTGTTATTGAACCAATGGAGAAATTAAAGACACTTTGATTTGTAGCATTATAACTAGCAATGGTGCCCGCGCGATGCTGCAGGTTTTGAAATTGTAAGAAAATGTGTATAAAGTCGTGAAAATATGCAAGCAAGATGATACCATTTATATAACCATGGAGATCTAAATAGTAGGATCATGCTTAGTTTAGCAAGCTTAAATTACAAAAAATAAACTAACATGTTTTACGTGCTGCTTGTTATTTGAAAATATTGGGCATATTTTAATAAATTAAGCAACTATAAAACATCAAAATATGAGCAGTTTTTAGCTGTTTATTGTTCAAAAGAGTTTGAACAGGTGTTTATATATATGGTATTGGGTGGTGGAAAGGGATTCCTCTACTTTGATGTCTGTTGGAAGGGGATTTAGGTCTTGTTAGCTCTGCTGTGCAGGTGACTTAAATTCTTTCTCCTTCTTTGCAAAAGTTTTAGCTCTGTTGACATAAATTTGGAATCCGAAATCTAATTCTCCTCAATCCAACACCTCCTCAATTTAATTCATCCTCAATTCAATTTCTCCTAATCAAATAACGGATTAGTAAACATTAGTGTTACTTTAGAAAATTTAGTATATTTAGTGAAAATTAGCTCACCTCATTCCAACCCCTGCATCTACTTAAACCGAAAAAGAAACATTTATAGCTCACCCGTATGAAAGTTTTTGGTTCCACCCTGACTACAAGTCGCATGGTAATTTATATGGATACCTCTTTTATGTAGTTTCATTTTGGGATTAGAATTGTCCTCGGAAGGGCTACAGCTCATTGCATGCTCCAGAGAGTAGCGCATAATTGCTCTGTCGGCGGATAACTCAAGTTCAACCAAGTGAGTTTCCAAAGCAGAGTTGAAGACCAAAGACATCAAATTTCTACATTGCCTCCACCACCTCTCACTCTCTTCCTATATACTCTCTCTCTGCTCTACATAAATTCTCTCCCACTCACTCACTCACTCACTGTGATTTCACACACACACACTCTCTCTCTCTCTCTCTCTCTCTCTCTCTCTCTCTGCTTCGCAGATTCTCTCACTAGTCACTAGAACTGTGGGGGGAGTGGAGGGAGAGAGAACTTCAAATACCATATACCCACTGGAGGGCTCATCTCTCTAAAGCTTTCACACCATTCTGTCCCATTTTCAGGTTAGCTATTTGATCCCGGTTTTCACCTCTTACTATTTTCTCTTTATGCATTGTTCTTCTTGGCATCATTTTAATGTCATTTTTTGGTTTTTTGTTTTCTTCCCACTGTATAATAGCACAAGATCTGTGCTTGCACTTGCTTTTTCTTTTATGGGCTGTGTGGAAAAAGAGTGTGATCTTGTTTTTGTTTTTGGCTTAAAAGGTTTAAGATTTAGTTTTATGGGCTTCGGATCAAGGGATTGAACATTTTCGGATCCAAGAGGGCAGCTTGATTTAAGGCAATGGATGATTGATAACTTTCTATTTTGGACTGGAGGTGGTAATTCTTGATCCCCAACTGAGAAAGAAAATGAAAAGAGCTACAGATTAGTAAAATTGTAACGTTTGCCTACTGGTGATGTTAATCCTTAATTTAATCCAATCCCATACTTTGGAATAGCAATGACAATGGATATACCAGAAAGTCGCTAAGTTTAATTTAATCCACTCCTTCCTTAGTTCATTTAATCCTGCTGTGATTGCAAACTCACTCTCTCTTCAACAAATCTAGTTGCTGCTTATTTCTTAAAGTCCTTAACCATAAATGTATGCGTAGTTCATAGCCTCTAGAAACTTACCGTATCCCGAATCCGTCATGTTTCTCATGTCTCAATCTTGAAACGGTGATGCCATCTGGATTTATTTTATTATCTTCCTGGAAATTTTGTGTCAATTTGTTACTTCTCGGTACTGATCTGATGATATTTTCCCTCTGTTTGGATGAAGGAATTGAAAATGACGGAATTTAGATTTCTATCATTTTAATTTCTGGCAATTGAAGATTTCTGTGTTTGGATTTATGTATGTCGAATTTTGTAAATGACATTATGGAAATTGTGAAATGAAACCTATTTTGGTGGAAATTAAACTTGGGAATTTGATGCCCCAATTTCCACAATTTTTTCCGCACATCATTTAACAAATTCCGCACTTGTGTTGCCAAACAAGGGAATTGTCAATTTCTCCTCTTAATTTCCCGACTTTTAGCTTAATTCCAAGTTATTTTCCCTCATCCAAACGGAGGGCGAATTTGTGCTTTCATTATTGGTTGAAAGTAGAATGAGTGCAAAATCCTCTGTAGGTAGGTTATTTACCAAAAGTCGAGCTGATTAAAAGTCTGATGTATATCAGACTGCAAATTTGTGTAGGAGAAATTAACCACACTTTGGAACAATTAATCAAGTTATTGAGATATGTTATTTATTTATAACAGACTGCAACGTGCTAATTATTATTTTTTCTTTAAGCATACTTATTCTGTCAATTCTCAACTATTGACCATTTACTTAAAATAATCGACTCTAAGTTTTCTATTATTAGTGCAGGGTTGAGGGAGTTAATTGCGACAATATCATGGAATCTAAGCATAATTCTTCAGGAAACAGAACAAGAAGCACGATATCTATATTCGTTGTTATTGCTCTGTGTTGTTTCTTCTACCTTCTTGGAACATGGAAAAAGAGTGGTTTTGGAAAAGGAGATAGCATAGCATTTCCAGTAACCAAGCAGACAGATTGCAGCAATGTCTTTACTAATTTGAACTTTGAAACACATCACAATATTGAGGAGATAGTTGAACCCTCTGAACCTAAAGCCAAAGAGTTCAAGCCTTGTGATGTTAAGTATGCTGATTATACTCCTTGTCAAGAGCAAGACCGAGCAATTAAATTCCCCAGGGAAAGGCATTGTCCACCAGAAGAAGAAAAATTGCATATTGTTATTCCAGCCATAAAGGATATGACTCCTTTCCCCTGGCCTAAAGGCCGTGACTATGTCCACTATGCCAACGTCCCTTATAAAGGCCTGACAGTTGAGAAAGCTGTTCAGAACTGGGTGCCGTTTCAGGGAAATGTTTTCAAATTTCCAGGTGGAGGAACAATGTTCCCCCAAGGCGCTGGTGCATATATTGATGAACTCGCATCAGTTATTCCGATTTCAGATGGCTCTGTCAGGACAGCATTGGATACTGGTTGTGGTGTATGTTGGTTTTCTTAACTATGCTTGTGCTTTTATTTTTGCATTTGCATGTGTACATTCCTTGCTTCACATTGCCATTCTGTCATTTGCATTTAATTTGAGTGACTTAAATTCCTTTAGTCAATCCATGACTTTGAGTACAACAATGGCTTTTCAGTCTCCAGAGAATGTTAGGTAGATTTGCTTGTGCGTATAGTGAATGCAAATGCACATTCAATGATACTGTGTAATATATATTTAGCTAAATCATGTATGAATGTAAGCAGTGAGCTATCCTAGTATACATGTTCACACACAGTTCTTTTGTTCATATGTGGTTCTTTACGAATGAGACCAAGCATGATACATGTAATGTATTAGCCATGTCCTTTGCACCACGGGATAATCATGTAGCACAAGTGCAGTTTGCATTGGAGCGAGGTTTACCTGCTGTTATCGGTGTGCTTTGGATCAATTCGTCTTCCATACCCATCTAGGGCCTTTGATATGGCTCAGTGCTCTCGGTGTTTAATTCAATGGACTGCAAATGGTAAGATCTCGATGTGACCAGCATTAAGCTTGAGTAATCACATTTGATTTCCTTAGTTTCTGATTATATATATATATATATATATATATATATATATATTAAAATAGAGTTGAATTAGTGAACTCTTAAGTTGAATACAGATAGTAGAAAAACATATCCATATCTATTTCCATACTCAGATCATATGGTCAAATTAATTGTCACAATCTTGCCTCGACTCTCAAGGTTGACCACTGAAATAAGCTTAGTGTCGTTTGGTAAACATTTATACTTGATTTCCATTGGTATAAATGATTACTGATTTGCACACTTTCATTTTGAAGACTATTTTTCTATGTAACTTCATGTTTTCCATGAGATTTTATGCCAAAAAGTGTAAATAAGTCTTACAAGGGTGATAAATTGTCTGCACGTCTTACATATCTGGCAATTAATTTAGTTACCAACCCTGCTAAAATTTTATTTTCCCAAGTTTTGTTTTGGTTGATATTGACTTCCTTAATCCATCCTCATCTGTTGACTTCTATATAAAAGAAGGCTTCTGATTGTAGTCCCATCTTTTACCTTTGTTTTCCATGTTTCGACATTCAAGAATAGTTTATTTACTGAATATCTCTGTAAGTGCTGGAAGTTAAATGATTCACATATGAACGGCTGTGTGTAGATGGGATGTACCTAAAAGAAGTTGATCGGGTCCTTAGACCTGGTGGATATTGGATCTTGTCTGGACCTCCAAGTAATTGGAAGACATACTACAAAACGTGGAAGCGGTCTAAGGAGGATGTCCAGACAGAGCAAAGACAAATTGAAGCACTAGATGAAAGTCTTTGCTGGGAGAAAATGTATGAGAACGGAGATATGGCTATTTGGAAGAAAAAAGTTAATACAAAATCCTGCAAAAGCAAGTGTGTCAATGTATGCCAGACAGAGGATGCTGATGATGTCTGGTGAGTACCAGGAACTGTGCTGAGGAGCCTTGTTTATTGTTCTTAAATAGTCACTAATCACGTTTAAAGATAATCTCATGCTTCTGGATCAAGTCTCCCTTGCCTCTAACTTGAGGTTTGGTAGATTTTTCCAGAAGTGGGACATACTCAGTTAGGGGAAAGAGGCGCAGGACTTTGCAGCAGGTGACAGGTCACAGGATAATGCAAGGAAACCCTTTTTGAAAACCTCAAATTATATAATATGAAGTAGCTGTTGCTGGATTTCCCTGTCAATATTTCTCAAAACAAGAAGTAATCAAAGAGAAAAAATGTAGTGAATTGGTTACTGACTATGGTTTCAACCAACAAATCAGTCCACTTATCTAGGAAACTGTTAAACATAACATACGTTTTACAGACAGACATGGTAGTCGAATTGGCATGTTGCACATATTCCACATTCCCACCCCTCTGTAAACGTGATGTGCTGGTTGCATGCCTCCAGTTTGTGAAAAGTTTTTCAGTTAATGTCTTTGTACCTCTTCCATCACTCGTTACTTTATATTTGTAGACTGGAATTTTCTTGTGCCCTGTCCTTCTGTAGTTATTATGTTGGTCTAGACAATAATTCTGTTTTACTTGGGAACACAAGGTAATTAAGCCCCTACCTCCCATTGTGTTCTTGCACACACTTTGGTTAGAAGAAAATCTTGTGCTTATGAATTTTATGTTAGTCAATGCTATGGAGTCGACAGTAGAAGTTGGACTGGTTTTTATTGTTTGAGTTGGTCCCCTAGTTCAGAATTACCTAAAATGCATTGATCTAAGCAGAATGATTGTA
Organism: Prunus mume; assembly: GCF_000346735.1. The sequence continues at coordinate 15,117,283 of NC_024129.1, forward strand.
TAGCTTTAGATTCCATTTATTAGAGTGAACACTTTCTCTTTTCTACTTCGCTTTTATGTTATTTTCCCCCCTGTCATTCTATGATTCTAGTAATTGCAAAGATTAGCTTCATTTCCTACAAGTGTTGCAATTATACAAGGCGAGTTCCCTTAGATCAGTGATGAAGTTTCAGTCTATTTCTATCTCGCTTGCTCAAGTTCATTTGGCCGTCCTTTTTTCTTCTTATTTTCTCCATACATGCATGTCCTATTCAATTCTGATAAGGGCATTTTTGAAAGGATGTATTCCAGTTCTAGAGTTAGATTGTTACAGCAATCATAATTCTTAGTTTTATGTGGTATGTTTCAGGTACAAGAAAATGGACACATGCGTAACCCCCTCTCCTGAGGTTACCAATGCAAATGAAGTAGTAGTGGGGGCGTTGAAGTTTCCTGCGAGGCTTTATGCAGTCCCTCCTCGAATAGCTAATGGTTTAGTTGACAGAGTTACTACTGAATCTTACCAAGAGGATAATAAACTTTGGAAAAAGCATGTAAATACTTGCAAAAGAATCAACAACTTGATTGTCACTACCAGATATCGGAATGTCATGGATATGAATGAGGCCTTGGAGGATTTGCAGCAGCCCTTGATCACGAAAATCTTGGGTTATGAATGTTGTGCCTACAATTGCAAAGAACGCTTTAGGTGTTATTTATGAGAGAGGTCTCATTGGCATTTATCATGACTGGTATGCCCCTCTCTCTCTCTCACACACATAAATTTGCCTTGTTGGAAGTGTATCAGTTTCCTCCGGGGCTTGTTAAACGAACGGCGAGATTCCCACGGCGCCAGCCCAAATGGAAATCGACGGCCCCAAACGAATCCCGAAGACCGAAGCCGTGCATCCCATGGCTGCCCCCCAACCAGCCCAACCAAGCTGGTTCGAAGCTGACGATCGTTCTGTGGAAACGAAACAGTGGCGAGAGTTAGCATCCAAGGAGAGGGGTAAGAAGGGAACATAAGGAAAAATTTAGTAAAGGGCAAAATCGACAATTTACTATTCCTAAGGAACAGATGACAAAGACCAGGAGCCTATCCACCTAATCCTCCCTCCTTCAGACATTACAGATTAACAGGCGCTCCTACGACCTAACCTCGTATCCAACAATGCTATGTGTGGACTAAACTACCCTTCCATCTATCCAACAATGCTATGACAGTGGACCCTCCAGATAAATAAAGGATGACATGCCACCACCAACCAAAGACCAAACAGTATGTCATATGATATTCGCCATCTCCAATGCAAAAAGTCTTCCCACCCACTCTCATCCAGGAAAAGCCAAACAAACAACAGCCAACAATGAATGGGAATTGAATTGCTTTGGTTCTATCATCCATACAACAAAGGAAACCACCAAAGGCCAGAGAAGGAAACTATACACATATGGCTTCCCGGTCCCAATCCAAGCCATCATCAGCACCACCACCACCACCACCATCACCATCACCGCGGTCAAAGACAGAGGCATTGGATGTTTCCCTTCATGAAATTGGGTTCGAGATTGAAGAGGTAACCCCAAAAAAGGTCTCCGGTCACCTCCATGTCACCCAAAAGTGCTGTCAGGTCATCATCTTCTTTCTTTCTTTCTATCTTTCTTTGTTTGTTCACATAATGTATCTTTTTGGGCTGAAAGTCTAAAAGAAGATGTTAATGAAATAAGTAACATGACTAACTCTTCTTTGCTGCTGAGACCAGCCTTTCAAGGTGTTGCATGGAGGGGTATCAGCTCTCATAGCTGAGTCTCTGGCTAGCATAGGAGCCCACCTGGCCTCTGGTTTTCAAAGGGTGGCTGGGATTCACCTCAGCATCAACCATTTGAAGCGTGCTGAGCTTGGTGACCATATCTTTGCTGAAGCCACGCCTGTCAATCTTGGCAAAACCATTCAGGTTCCTCCACCGTCGCATTCCTATCCTCCTTGTCTTCTTAATTATAATCCATCTCCCAGGCTCCTAGTCCTCTCCAGTCTTCATGATGAGGACATCTTTGTCAACCATTAGGGTTTACAAACGAAAGAGATGGAAGCGGGAATTATTAATTAGTTTCCTAATTTATTTGTTAGTTCCTAGGTTCTCTAAGTTTTCCAGATTCATTAGGATTTTTAGTTTTTCCAGATTTCAGTGCTATTTTATTTGGATTAGGATTTCTTTCGTAAAATAAGTTTACTATGATAAATACCCCTTCTATGTAATTCATTATGAGAGTTGACATTTGTGTATTGAGTAAAGTTTATTTTCTAGAGATTGAAGATTACTTGGTGTGAAGCCAAACCCCTGGAGAGATTCCAGACCTATCCCTTTTGTTCTATTTTCTGTTTTCCATTGTTTTCGCTTCCGCTAAACTACATAAATTCTCAATTCACCCATATCCTACATCACTTCATCGTCAAGTATCTCTTCCAATTATCATTTCATTTACTTAATATATTCAATAAACAGATTATATCATTCAAGGTTGTTTTGATTTGGCAATTTTGGGCAGGTTTGGGAGGTGAGACTGTGGAAGATTAATCCTTCAAACTCAGACATCAAATCCTTAGTATCATCATCAAGAGTTACTCTTTTATGCAACATGCCTGTGCCAGAGCATGCAAAAGATGCCGGTGATGCTATAAAGAAGTATGCCAAATTATAAGTTCTGTTGTATCCTATTCATGTTCAACTCTTTTTGTTATTGAACCAATGGAGAAATTAAAGACACTTTGATTTTAGCATTATAACTAGCAATGGTGCCCACACGATGCTGCGGGTTTTGAAATTGTAAGGAAAAGTTTATAAAGTAGTGAAAATATGCAAGGAAGATGATACCATTTATATAACCATGGAGATCTAAATAGTAGGATCATGCTTAGTTTAGCAAGCTTAAATTACAAAAAATAAACAAACATGTTTTATGTGCTGCTTGTTGTTTGAAAATATTGGGCATATTTTAATAAATTAAGCAGCTATAAAAACATCAAAATATGAGCAGTTTTCAGCTGTTCATTGTTCAAGAGTTTGAACATGTGTTTATAGATATGGTATTGGGTGGTGGAAAGGGATTCCTCTACTTTGACGTCTGTTGGAAAGGGATCTAGGTCTTATTGGCTCTGCTGTGCAGGTGACTTAAATTCTTTCTCCTTCTCTGCAGAGGTTTTGACTCTGTTGGCATAATTTGGAAAATGACAGGTGTTGTGTATATAAATGAAAAAATGTGGGCGAGGGCAATAACTATGATGACATAATTAAGTTAAAAAATTGAACAGGCCAAACAACACTCTAGATGCATCAAACATACTATTAATCTGATGGACAAAAGTATGAACTCAATCTATTGAACCAATCGAAAACAAATGCAGAACAATTGTGACAATTATTAAATAGGTATAAGAGAATTAAGCCAAAAGCCAAAACACTTGAGCTTTGATGTTCATTTTGTTGCCATAAATTTGGTAAATGATAGGTGTTTGTGTAAACAAATGAGAAAATTTTAGTAAAGACACTGTCTATTGTTACAGAATTAAGGCTAATATAAACTGCACAAATCAAATTTCAAATAACCTATTGTTGAACCAAAAAAATTCACCCAAAAAAAAAAAAAAATCGAATATGGGTTTGATCAAGTGGGAGGAAGAGTCCAATTTGAACGAGGATTGTTCCATCTCAAAACTCTTTCTGGCAATCACTCTATAAAAGGCAGGAGGGTTGCAGAGAAAAAGAGGAGGGCAACCGGCAGGCTGTGGAGAGATACCAGAAAAAAGAATACAAATTTATAAATAAACTCAATCCTGAACATGTATTTATAAAAAAACCCAAGCACTATTTAAACATAGAAACACACCCAAAATCAACCCCAAAGTCAACTTTTTGGGTGTGTTTATAAATGAGTTTTGAGTGTGTGTAATGATGAGTTTTGGGTGTGTTTATATGTTTAAATAGTGCTTGAATTTTTTTTTAATTTCAACCCCCATTTTGGGTGTTTAAGTGAAACTCCCAAAAAAGAAAGGCCACAAGGCTTGAGGAGCAGCAGGAACAAAGAGGAAGAGCAAGCACATAAGAGGATTCCTGGCTATGGTGACTTCTATCATCATAAAAAAAAAAAAGTTAGGAATCTCTCTATGGCAAGGCTCTGTTCAAAGACTTCCAAGGAAGCACTCAACATCCAGTACAATCAACCCATGGGAATTCTTGGCTATGATGTTTGAAATCATCACAAATTAAGTCAAGAATCTACTCTAAGGCGTATCTCCTCTCAAATACCTTCATGACATCCAGCTATGGATTGACAGCCAAGATGATTTCAATCATTTATGAGATCAAGTCCTGATCTACTCCGAGGTGCAGCTCCTCTCAGACGCTTTCAGGATGTGCTCAACATCCAATTCACAAGCACTCTATAAGGATTGCTTATCATGATGGGCTAACCATCACAAAACCAGAGGTGGTTTGTGGTGCCATTAACAGACGTGGAGAAACTCCCGGAATTTTCTGGGCTTCTCTTACTACAGCCAAATAAATGAAACTGGCAGTTTCAATTCAAGAAAGTGAGCCACTTCGGTTCAACACCTTTATTTTTTGTGCATCGTCAACAAAGTTCCTCCCTGGAAGTCTCTTGCTTGGATCCAGTTTGGGTACAAAACCCACAAACAAAACCATGGAGGGGTTTAATCTCACAGCAAATAAAAATCAGCCCACGTCTTGCTTGAAGTCCTCATCTCGTGCTTGTCTGTATGCCAACAAAACGAAAAAATGGGCAGCAGAGAAGAGAAAGAAAGGAGGCCGCAAAAAGAAAAAAAGTCAAGAACAGCAAAAAAAAAAAATAAAGGAAAGAAAAAGTGGCTGTACGCCACTTTTTTTGTTTGGGTTGCTGGTTTGAAAGAAGAGAGACACCAGTCAAAAGCAAACATGAGTTAAAAAAAGTGGTTTGCTTCAGCCATAAAAAAAATGGGAAAAGCAGCCATGTTTCTTTTTTTCACTGAAGGAAAGCTTCAGCAACAGACAAAAAAACAAGATAGCCATTACGAAGAAAAAAGAAAAGTCAGCAAAAGATAAAAGAAGAGGAGGCACATCTCTTTGGGGTCTAATCCTATTCAGAAAAGGGCCTGTTCTTCTCGTGCCTCTTGTCTTCAAGCCCGACAAAGAACAATATGGCCTATCCGTACTTCATTGGGAGAAGGATTTTTGTCCTTGGGTGTCTTGATGAAATTGAAAGACATCTATTTCTAGCACCAAGCCGTGAAGGAACCAGATGGAGAAGGGAAAGGCATTAATCGAAAATTAACTGGCGCAGTGTACACCACTTTCAAGGCCCGGCGGTATTAAGCCAATATTCCAAGACTCGACAATCTCAAATACAACGGGCTCGTCTCATGCCCAACGATTTTGTCCATTAAAAATCCAGTTGGTGAATAATTGGTGCAAAGTCATGAATTCTCAAACTATGGATCAATGGGCTAAAATAAGAAAAGTCCCATTAATTCCCAATGAAGACCCAAGTGGTACAAAACCACACCAAAGGACCAAGTAGTACAAAACCACGCAAATTAAATCAAATGTCTGGAACTACGTCGGTTTAATCCCGTCAAGGGTACGTAGGCAATCTAGCATCCCAATAGACGCAACAGCAACCAAATTTAAATTCTTGGTTTATCTTAACCAAATTTTGCCAAAACATTTTCCCAAGTGCAATTGTCAATTTTAGGAAAAATTAATGGGATAATTAAAATTACTCATTATTTTTCTTAGACATTAACAACAAGAAAAGTTGTACAAAATCATCCAATTTTTCACGGGTCATCTACCCATGCAAATTTCATTGAGATTAAATTCAAATCTCTCAAACAGAAATTCTCAATTAGTAGGTCACATTTACCCATTAATTTCCAATTTCTCCCATAGGTCATCTACCTGTTGAAATCTCTAAATTGTCTCAAAGACACAAATTCTCAATTAGTGGGCCACACTTACCCATTAATTTCCAAAATTTAGAACTATGCCGGTTTGATCTCATCAAGGGTACGTAGGCAGTCTAGCATCCCAATTGACGCAACTGCAACCAAATTCTCATCAATCAAATCTCCACACAAATCATTTGCAAACTACGTTGGTTTGATCCATTTAAAAGGGTACGTAGGCAATCTAGAGATTCAATCTAGGTGCAACCATCCTAAACACAATTTCATATCGAATCCCTAGTTTATTCAGATAAATTCACTCAAACACTCCTCAATCAAACTCATTCACATTCCTCCCTTTGCAATGAGTCATTTATTCATTGCAAATATTTGAACTACGAGTGGCTTGATTCCCGCAAGGGATACGTAGGCACCTTGAGGTTGGACTTGGGATCAACTGCAAAACCAAACACACACACTCTGTTTCTTTATGATGGAATCAAAGGGTTTTCCCTTGTAGTAAGGGATTGTAATTAAAAGACTTGCGTCTCGAATAGGTCGAACCTAAAATAATAAAACCTCATTAATTAATTAGTGGTGGTGAAATTATGTTGAGAGGTTCACATTTTCCTTCAAAACCTAACTTGTTATAGAATCAAGATAATCAAACGGAGAAGTAAGCTATAGAAGCAGTAATAATCTATAAACAACTATAGGTTATAGAAGTAGAATAAAGCAGAAATAACATGTTATGGGTTATAGTTTTGTTCATTACATCTAAAACATCTAATAAGGATTGTGAATCTTATAATTTGGGGGGTCTTTTTCGTTTCTGTTTCGGTGAGTATCTGTGGTTGAGCCATGCTGCTTCTCATGTCTTTGTTTGTCACTTCCATCCTTTATTTTTCATTAATTAATTCACTTGACGTTTATAGCACCCACCTTGAACAACAGAAGCCCTTTTTTCTAATAATTATGGAGGGCAGATGATCCAACAGCCAACGTTCTGATAATTATTATTCAGCAGAAAAAAAAATAAAAAAATAATAGTATGGGACTCAATGCCTATCACCATGACTCAAACGGCTTGATCTTGGATTCTTGGTCCTACCTTATTATGGCATGTGAGATTTTACTTTGCTTGGGGTGAAGTCTCCCTTTTTGTTTTCTTTTATCTGAAATTTATTGTAATGGGAATCTGATTTTATGGTAACAAAAGTGCTTGTATATTTTTTATACAAATTTATAAATAAACCCAATCCTAGACATGTATTTATAAAAAAGCCCAAGCACTACTTAAACATAGAAACACACCCAAAATCAACCCCAAAGTCAACTTTTTGGGTGTGTTTATAAATGTGTTTTGAGTGTGTGTAATGATGGGTTTTGGGCGTGTTTATATGTTTAAATAGTGCTTGGGTTTTTTTATAATTTCAACCTCCATTTTGGGTGTTTTAGTGAAATCCATATTTTGTTAGGATTACGAAGAAATGTTACAGTCTAATCTAATGACTAGTTTTTATATGGTGATATTTCTCTTTCTAATTTAAAAATATATTCTAAATTCAAATCTACCGTACCGACAAAAATGATTTTACAGCCCTAGAAGCCCGAATTATAAACATCAAACTGAAGGTTAGCAATGAGTCACTGCCAACTAGTCTTTGATTTAGTGATAGTTATTCCCACTTAATTGGAAAGTAAGTCGCAGGTTCTATTCGCAATAATACAAGAACAATATATATATTTGCGGTGAGTTCAATACTTAGCTAGTCACTTTGTGGTAGTGTAGCACAATCTCTTTTTGTTGTTGGGTGCGTTATTCGTCAAGCAGAAAATGTTCATTGGAAGATTATAACTAACCCTTCATCGAACCTAACGGTTTGATTAGAATTTTTTATTCGGTTCCCAATTCAATACGTCTACACTATTTTCTTTCATTAATTTTGATCTTAAGTTCATTAATGTTTGACGAACTAGCTTGATTAAGTCCTTAAATTCTTCAAGACATTGGCAAGATTCCTTTAAAAAGTTGTGCTTTATATATATATATATATATATATATAATATAAGTGGTGATTTCCCTACTCCTTTTTCTCATATTTTATCCACTTACACTCCTTTTTTATAACTAAAAAAGGAGTGTAAGTGGATAAAATAGGAGTGGGGAAATCATTGCCCTATAATATATATATTATGAACAATTGCTAGGCTTTCTCGCATATCTGTATGACAATCCCACATGTATGCCCAACACTGTGAGTAGAAGAATATATGCACTTTATTCACTTTTGTTCTGAAAAACATATTTGATATGTTCACCCAAATTTAAATGAGCTTAGAAAACTAAGGAATTTGTAATCACTTTGTGATTAAGTATTTACATGTTGGATTCCCCACCCTCGGTATAAATTTAAGGACCATTGTGGTTAAAAACTCATTTCAATATTTTTATATTAAATTCTATGGTATGTATGTTAGGAAAAAGAATAAACAAACAATGGTAACGCTTCTTCTTTCTGGTGGATAGGACAAATTAAAATTAGGATTTCAACACAAAAAATGCAGTTCAATTATCTGTTGCTTGTTAATTAATTCCATATATATATATATATATATATATATAAGGTTGAAAATTGAAGGACATTTTAGAATAACAAGTAATAATCTGTTGAATTAAATTAGTCTGGATAGTAAGGGCTATCAAATAAATAGATGATCACATTATTTTCGTATAAAAACATTGAAATAATAATAATGGTAATTAGTTGATTAATCGAGTTTCAATTTAACTTATTGTTTGCATTTTCGATTTAACTAATTGTTTCCACCGATGGTCTGCAGTAGTGCTAAGTTAGGTAGTGATGTCAAAACATATATTCAATAATTTATATTTTTAAAGAAATAAAATATGATTTTAATGTATATTTTTAGAGAATGTGGAGAGGTCACATCATAAAATTGGGAATACATCTGATTGATTTTTCTTCGACTTATGTGTGTATTAGTTTCTTTTGTTTTGCATATTATTTTTCATATGTAATATGTAAGAGAAAAACATTTAAGTAGTAACGGTGTTCATGTTATTTTTGAACGTTTCAGTCAAAATACTATGAGCTCGAATGTAGATGTAAATATTTTTAGCCACTTAGTAAGGGCAGAAACCACCCTTAGACTAGAGCGGGCTTCAGCCCAATCCAAATAATTAGATAAATAAGAATTTATGGTGTGTTTATTAATTAGAAATTAGAATTCTCATTAATAATTAATTTCCACCTATAGAGGATTCTTGTGTTTACTTCACATCAATGAATTGAAAAGTAAGTGGGACCCACACAAATTAGGAATTGAATTCCTGATTTTGGAAGAATTCAATTCTTTGGTGGGATGCTGTATTCTAATTCCTAAAGAATTAACCCATTAGGAATTCATATTTTTTACTCATTATATCCTCACACAATTTTCAAAATTCCAAATATGCAAACTACTTTAACCAACAACGATGATATTTTAGTAATTAGTACCAGTCCTATCCCAATTCCATATGATTTAATAAACAACTTCAATAGAAATCCGGAATCTAATTCTCTTCAATCCAATACCTCCTTAATTCAATTCATCCTTAATTCAGTTCATTCTAATCCAATTATGGATTAGTAAACATTAGTGTTACTTTTAAAAAATTTAGTAAAATTAGCTCACCTCATTCCAACCCTTGCATCTACTTAAACCGAAAATAAATAAATTTATAGTTCATCAGTATGAGAGTTTTTCGTTCCACCCTGACTACAAGTAGCATGGTAATTTATATAGATACCTCTTTTATGTAATTTTATTTTGCGATTAGAATTAGAGTGGTGATTTCCCCACTCCTTTTTCTTCTATTTTATCCACTTACACTCCTTTTTTATAACTAAAAAAGGAGTGTAAGTGGATAAAATAGGAGTGGGGAAATCATTGCCCTAGAATTATCCTCGGAAGGGCTACAGCTCAGTGCATCCTCCGGAGGGTAGCGCATAATTGCTCTGTCGGCGGATAACTCGAGTTCAACCAAGTGAGTTTCCAAAGCAGAGTTGAAGACCAAAGTCATCAAATTTCTACATTGCCTCCACCACCTCTTACTCTCTTCCTATATACTTTCTCTCTCTCTCCGCTCTACATAAATTCTCTCCCACTCAGTCACTTACTCACTCACTCACTGTGATTTCACAGTCTCTCTCTCTCTCTCTGCTTCGCAGATTCTCTCACTATTCACTAGCACTGTGGGGGGACTGGAGGGAGAGAGAACTTCAAATACCATATACCCACTGGAGGGCTCATCTCTCTAAAGCTTTCACACCATTCTGTCCCATTTTCAGGTTAGCTATTTGATCCCGGTTTTCACCTCTTACTATTTTCTCTTTATGCATTGTTCTTCTTGGCATCATTTTAATGTCATTTTTTGGTTTTTTGTTTTCTTCCCACTGTATAATAGCACAAGATCTGTGCTTGCACTTGTTTTTTCCTTTTATGGGCTGTGTGGAAAAAGAGTGTGATCTTGTTTCTGTTTTTGGCTTAAAAGGTTTAAGATTTAGTTATAAATTTCATTGTTTGTACATCTTGGCTTCAGATCAAGGGATTGACCATTTTAGGATCCAAGAGGGCAGCTTGATTTAAGGCAATGGATGATTGATAACTTTCTATTTTGGACTGGAGGTGGTATTTCTTGATCCCCAACTAAGAGAGAAAATGAAAAGAGCTACAGATTAGTAAAATTGTAACGTTTGCCTACTGGTGATGTTAATCCTTAATTTAATCCAATCCCATACTTTGGAATAGCAATGACAATGGATATACCAGAAAGTCGCTAAGTTTAATTTAATCCACTCCTTCCTTAGTTCATTTAATCCTGCTGATTGCAAACTCACTCTCTCTTCAACAAATCTAGTTGCTGCTTATTTCTTAAAGTCCTTAACCATAAATGTATGCGTAGTTCATAGCCTCTAGAAACTTACTGTATCCCGAATCCGTCATGTTTCTCATGTCTCAATCTTGAAACGGTGATGCCATCTGGATTTATTTTATTATCTTCCTGGAAATTTTGTGTCAATTAGTTACTTCTCGGTACTGATCTGATGATATTTTCCCTCTGTTTGGATGAAGGAATTGAAAATGACATAGAATTATAAAATGAAGGAATTTAAATTTCTATAATTTAAATTTCTGGCAATTGAAGATTTCAATGTTTGGATTTATGTATGTCAAATTTTGTAAATGACAGAATTTTGTAAATGACACTATGGAAATTGTGAAATGACACCTATTTTGGTGGAAATTAAACATGGGAATTTGATGCCCCAATTTCCATGATTTTTTCCGCACATCATTTAATAAATTCTGCATTTAAGTTACCAAACAAGGGAATTGTCAATTTCTCCTCATAAATTCCCGATTTTTAGCTAAATTCCAAGTTATTTTCCCTCATCGCAACGGAGTGCGAATTTGTATTTTCAACATTTGTTGAAAGTAGAATGATTGCAAAATCCTCTGTAGGTAGGTTATTTACCAAAAGTCGAGCTGATTAAAAGTCTTATGTATATCAGACTGCAAATTTGGCTCGGAGAAATTAACCACACTTTGGAACAATTAATCAAGTTATTGAGATATGTTATTTATTTATAACAGACTGCAACGTGCTAATGATTTTTTTTTCCTTTAAGCATACTTATTCTGTCAGATCTCAACTATTGACCATTTACTTCAAATAATCGACTCTAAGTTTTCTATTATTAGTGCAGGGTTGAGGAAGTTAATTGCAACAATATCATGAAATCTAAGCATAATTCTTCAGGAAACAGAACAAGAAGCACGATATCTATATTCGTTGTTATTGCTCTGTGTTGTTTCTTCTACCTTCTTGGAGCGTGGCAAAAGAGTGGTTTTGGAAAAGGAGATAGCATAGCATTTCCAGTAACCAAGCAGACAGATTGCAGCAATGTCTTTACTGATTTGAACTTTGAAACACATCACAACATTGAGGAGATAGTTGAACCCTCTGAACCTAAAGCCAAAGAGTTCAAGCCTTGTGATGTTAAGTATGCTGATTATACTCCTTGTCAAGAGCAAGACCGAGCAATGAAATTCCCGAGGGAAAATATGATATACAGGGAAAGGCATTGTCCACCAGAAGAGGAAAAATTGCATTGTCTTATTCCAGCACGGAAAGGATATATGACTCCTTTCCCCTGGCCTAAAGGCCGTGACTATGTCCACTATGCCAATGTCCCTTATAAAAGCCTGACAGTTGAAAAAGCTGTTCAGAACTGGGTGCAGTTTCAGGGAAATGTTTTCAAATTTCCAGGTGGAGGAACAATGTTCCCCCAAGGCGCTGGTGCATATATTGACGAACTCGCATCTGTTATTCCGATTTCAGATGGCTCTGTCAGGACAGCATTGGATACTGGTTGTGGTGTATGTTGGTTTTCTTAACTACGCTTGTGCTTTTATTTTTGCATTTGCATGTGTACATTCATTGCTTCACATTGCCATTTGTCATCTGCATTTAATTTGAGCGACTTAACTTCCTTTAGTCAATCCAAGACTATGAGTACAACAATGGCTTTTCAGTCTCCAGAGAATGTTAGGTAGATTTTCTTGTGCGTATAGTGAATGCAAATGCACTTTCAATGATACTGTGTTATATATATGTAGCTGAATCATGTATGTATTTGAGTAGTGAGCTATCCTAGTATACATGTTCACACACACTTCTTTTGTTCATATGTGGTTCTTTACTAATGAGACCAACCATGATACAGGTTGCAAGTTGGGGTGCATACTTGCTAAAGAGAAATGTATTAGCCATGTCATTTGCACCACGGGATAATCATGAAGCACAAGTGCAGTTTGCATTGGAGCGAGGTGTACCTGCTGTTATCGGGGTGCTTGGATCAATTCGTCTTCCATACCCATCTAGGGCCTTTGATATGGCTCAGTGCTCTCGGTGTTTAATTCCATGGACTGCAAATGGTAAGATCTCGATGTAACGAGCATTAAGCTTGAGTAATCACATTTGATTTCCTTAGTTTCTTTATTATATATATATATATATATATATTTATTTATTTATTTATTAAAATAGAGTTGAATTAGTGAACTCTTAAGTTGAATACAGATAGTAGAAAAACATATCTATATCTATTTCCATACTCTGATCATATGGTCAAATTAATTGTCACAATCTTGCCTTGACTCTCAAGGTTGACCACTGAAATAAGTTTAGAGTCGTGTGGTAAACATTTGTACTTGATTTCCATTGGTATAAATGATTACTGATTTGCACACTTTCATTTTGGAGACTATTTTTCTATGTAACTTCATGTTTTCTATGAGATTTTATGCCAAAAAGTGTAAATAAGTCTTACAAGGGTGATAAATTGTCTGCAAGTCTTACATATCTGGCAATTAATTTAGTTAACCAACCCTGCTAAAATTTTATTTTCCCAAGTTTTCTTTTGGTTGATTTTGACTTCCTCAATCCATCCTCATCTGTTGACTTCTATATAAAAGAGGGCTTCTGATTGTAGTCCCATCTTTTAACTTTGTTTTCCATGTTTCAACATTCAAGAATAGTTTATTTACTGAATATCTCTGTAAGTGCTGGAAGTTAAATGATTCACATATGAACGGCTGTGTGTAGATGGGATGTATCTAAAAGAAGTTGATCGGGTCCTTAGACCTGGTGGATATTGGATCTTGTCTGGACCTCCAATTAATTGGAAGACATACTACAAAACGTGGAAGCGGTCTAAGGAGGATGTCCAGACAGAGCAAAGACAGATTGAAGCACTAGCTGAAAGTCTTTGCTGGGAGAAAAAGTATGAGAAAGGAGATATGGCTATTTGGAAGAAAAAAGTTAATACAAAATCCTGCAAAAGCAAGTCTGTCAATGTATGCCAGACAGAGGATGCTGATGATGTCTGGTGAGTTCCAGGAACTGTGCTGAGGAGCCTTGTTTATTGTTCTTAAATATTCACTAATCATGTTTAAAGATAATCTCATGGTTCTGGATAAAGTCTCCCTTGCCCCTAACTTGTGGTTTGGTAGATTTTTCCGGAAGTGTGACATACTCTGTCAGGGGAAAGGGGCGCAGGACTTTGCAGCAGGTGAAAGGTCACAGGATAATGCAAGGAAACCCTTTTTGAAAGCCTCAAATTATATAATATGAAGTAGCTGTTGCTGGATTTCCCTGTCAATATTTCTCAAAACAAGAAGTAATCAAAGAGAAAAAATGTAGTGAATTGGTTACTGACTATGGTTTCAACCAGCAGTCCACTTATCTAGGAAATTGTTAAACATAACATAGGTTTTACAGACAGACATGGTAGTCAAATTGGCATGTTGCACATATTCCACATTTCCACCCCTCTGTAAACGTGATGTGCTGGTTGCATGCCTCCAGTTGTGAAAAGTTTTTCAGTTAATGTCTTTGTACCTCTTGCATCACTCGTTACTTTATATTTGTAGAATCGAATTTTCTTGTGCCCTGTCCTTCTGTAGTTATTATGATGTTCTAGACAATAATTTTGTTTTATTTGGGAACACAAGGTAATTAAGCCCCTACCTCCCATTGTGTTCTTGCACACACTTTGGTTAGAAAAAAATCTTGTGCTTATGAGTCTTATGTTAGTCAATGCTATGGAGTCTTAGAAGATATAAATCTCTCGACAGTAGAAGTTGGATGGGTTTTTATTGTTTGAGTTGGTCCCCTAGTTCAGAATTACCTAAAATGCATTGATATAAGCAGAATGATTGTATAACTTTAGATTCCATTTATTAGAGTGAACACTTTCTCTTTTCTACTTCGCTTTTATGTTATTTTCCCCCCTTTGTCATTCTATGATTCTAGTAATTGCAAAGATTAGCTTCATTTCCTACAAGTGTTGCAATTATACAAGGCGGGTTCCCTTAGATCAGTGATGAAGTTTCAGTCTATTTCTATCTCGCTTGCTCAAGTTCATTTGGCCGTCCTTATTTTTTCTTGTTTTCTCCATACATGCATGTCCCATTCAATTCTGATAAGGGCATTTTTGAATGGATGTATTCCAGTTCTAGAGTTAGATTGTTACAGCAATCATAATTCCTAGTTTTATGTGGTATGTTTCAGGTACAAGAAAATGGACACATGCGTAACCCCCTCTCCTGAGGTAACCAATGCAAATGATGTAGCAGTGGGGGCGTTGAAGTTTCCTGCGAGGCTTTATGCAGTCCCTCCTCGAATAGCTAATGGTTTAGTTGACGGAGTTACTACTGAATCTTACCAAGAGGATAATAAACTCTGGAAAAAGCATGTAAATACTTACAAAAGAATCAACAACTTGATTGGCACTACCAGATATCGGAATGTCATGGATATGAATGCAGGCCTTGGAGGATTTGCAGCAGCCCTGGAATCACGAAAATCTTGGGTTATGAATGTGGTGCCTACAATTGCAAAGAACACTTTGGGTGTTATTTATGAGAGAGGTCTCATTGGCATTTATCATGACTGGTATGCCCCTCTCTCTCTCACACACACACAAATTTGCCTTGTTGGAAGTGTATCAGTTTCCTCCAGGGCTTGTTAACCTTTATGTTTTTTGATGATTTATTATTATTATTATTTTTTAACTTGGCTTTTCCGTCTTCAACATCTGGAACAAGATTGGAATTTAAATGTTTACAAAAGGAAAAATAGATTAAAAGGGGTTTGTTTTCCTGCGAAGCAAAGACTGTCAGTTTCTTTTCAATTAATATTTACAATAGTATGATCTAAGTAGGATGCTTGGTAGTTACTAATTCCATGTCATAACCAAAAAGGTAAATCTTCTTTCAGGTGTGAAGGCTTCTCCACGTACCCAAGGTCGTATGACCTTATTCATGCTAGTGGGGTGTTCAGCTTGTACAAGAACGAGTAAGCCTCATCATCTTCTTCCTGTGTACCATAAATCATGCTTAGTGTTTGGATCTATGATATAGCAATCAAATCACGTGATACAATATTTTGCCATGAACCTTCATATTTAAGACTTAATTCATATAAATGTATGCAATTTTACTTTTAGCAGGCTAACAGCATGTAAGAATATTTGATTCACTAAACCCAAAAACTCTTATGTAACAATTGTTTTCTCTAGGGCCGATTAAATAGTGGTGGATTTTTAGGGATAAAGTGGAAATTAACATAATAATTTATACGAAAAGACTGAGCTTCCTGTACGACTAAAGGTTTTGTTCATGCATAATTCTATCTCTATTGTTAGCATAACAAAGTCACTATTATTTTTCTACTAAAAAAATTTCAAGTCACGATATTCTGCATGATTCTAATGGAACAACTAATTTTGATTAGCTGCAGTTTCCGTATAAGGTTGAACATTGTTACATGAAATGTTTAACAACCTCCGGAGTGCTGATTGATTATTTGAATGGATTAAGCAGGTGCAATCTGGAAGACATCCTTCTGGAGATGGACCGCATCTTGCGGCCTGAAGGTACTGTCATCTTCAGGGATGAAGTTGATGTCCTGAACAAGGTTAGGAAGATCGTCGGGGGCATGAGATGGGATGCCAAAATTGTGGATCATGAGGATGGCCCCCTTGTGCCGGAGAAGATATTGGTTGTCGTTAAACAGTACTGGGTTGCCGGCAGTGGAAACAGCACATCCAATGATCAGTAAACCAGGAGTGATCATTTGGCTGTGAATAAAACCGAATATTGCGCCACAGTTATGAAATTGCTCTATAGTTGGGGAACCGAAGTGTTCTGATCCTTGGGGATGATGAGTTGTGTGTAATTTTAATTTATAGAACATTTATTTACTTTCTAATTCGCTTGATTTCACAGGGGAATAGGATTATAGGGATGTGGAATAATTAGTTCAAGAATGTCACAATGCAACAGAATTAATTTATAAAGATATTTCTCACTTCTCTTCCTGACCAAAGTAAACTATGCAGTTTTCTATCTAAAGATCAAAGTTGATGTACTTTCTTTCAAGATCTAGCAAAGTCTAGCCTAGACGAATTTGCTTTGTCATGACACGAGATTCAACCCAACTCAGTCTGATTTTGACCCGGCTCAACCCATCATCACTTTAATCATGGCGGCACCTTGCAGTTGTACTCATTATGTTTGTCCATGCACCCAATTTTAACAATTAAGTGTTTCGTGGTTCCGGCATTAGGGTTTTTGTAAAATTCTCGTTAATTGCCTATGTGACATCTTTGGATCCCATTCTTTTGCATTTCAATTTGAGCATATTTTCAAATTCGTTAATTCAAATCCGATCATATATTTGACTTTGGACTGAGGCCAACCTAATTCGAATTCGTTCCTTGAAAGAGATGAAATAGACTCTCAACTTAAATGTATCCAAATTTCAGACTCACGAGTTAACAACAATGTAGTCAAGATTTCAAGCTAGCCTCTAGAGATCTATTCATAGGCTCTCGAGATCTGTAGGTAGCAGTAGCAGCAGGATCAACCCAAAATGTGATAAATTGAAACGGAAACTTATCTTAGTAGTCTAGAAACTGGTTGTCCCAGTCCAAGGGCGCATAATTGACATTATAATTGTTACATAACATAACATTCTAGGGGCTAATCTACAAGAAACAAACTACAACGATCATTCACGTGATATAACTTTACTACAAAAGATGAAAAGAAACTTTGATAGTCGGTCTATGACTCTATCTCCATTTCTGACTTTCCTTGATCGACTTATTCCCATTTAGCCATCTAGGGGTTAGGGTTGCCATAATATTACGTCTTTTTTTGTCTTTTTTAATAAAGCGATATTCTAGAAGGAGAGGAATTCAAGTTCGATGCAAGGGACGGACATACTACCCCCACACACATATGCATATGATACCTTACTTATCAAAATGTAATACCCTAAACGTGGCACTGAACGTTTTAGCAATGGCCAAAATCCAACCATTCCTACCTAGGCAAACTTCTTCTCTGTTCAATTTTGTTAAACAAAATGTTAACATGGTTGCTTTGCTATTAAGTGTTAACTAGTATGTTAGATGTCGAAATGGTATTGGTTAGATCTATGAGGCACCAGTAATGCATGCAGTATATCCATACCATCTAATAATTTCCCGTCGCGTACCATATATATGTTTGCCCGAACTTTTATTTTGTTTAATGCCTCCTGGTATTTTATAATTCCGAGTGCAGTTTCTATTTTCTCATGCAGTAACTTCATTCTCCACATGATATCATGTATGATTTTATTTTATTTTATTTTATTTTTTTTAAGCTTTTAAAATTGACAGTTCAAATCATGAACCTATACTGTGGAGGACTTGCTATAGTACTACCAAAACCATTCTGATTGATTCCAAGTTCACATCATTCACACACAGGGGACCCCAAGTTAGCGTCAGTCGGATTCGAATCATATCCGGTGCTTGAAAGTCCAGACAGAGCAAAACCGTGGGCTGGAGACAAACGTACATAAACTTACCAAAAATAAAAAGGTTGCATAGCATTATTGAGTTCGAAGAATTAAAGCCCCATTAAATTGAACACATTGTGATAAACTTGACTGCCTCTTTGGGGCCCACCTCCATGGCCAACCTGTGGTCACGAGTCACGACTGGACAATCCTGTGCCTTGATGACTAGACACCACATTGGAATTGGCTTCGACATTGAGGTCACTTCAAGCTAGGGTTTCATCCCATCATGCCATATATATATATATTGTTGCTCTCATTAATTAATCCCATCTTAGAACCGACAGTACTATGCTAAAGAAAGCATGCATGCATATGTAGCATATACTCCACCTTTCACCCAACCTAACACTAGATTTATAAATATTTTCCGTGAATGAATTGTCATGTAAAAGTCTTTTCACACACTTACGTACATATGTGTTATATAACTTTATTAGCATGTTAACACACGCTCGCTCACGTGTGTGCCAATTAAATTTTTGTTATTTGCATAAAAATATTAACAAATCCTAACGTGTCATTTAAAAGAACTATCTCAACCAACTTCCTCTATTTTTGAAATTTTGAATCAAAATAACTTGTCATTTACTATTTTACTATTTAGATTAGATTATTTTTCCTTTTAACTTTTAAGTTTACTAAGGATACTTCTTGAGTTTTTGAATGTATCGCCATTTTGAGCTTCTCCCTTAGTATATAAAAATTACTTTATTTTCATTTTAATTTTAATAATTACATATAGACAATATAGTTGTATAACCTTAATCCTTTACCATTTTATTTATTTATTGAAATTAATGTTTAGTTGAATTTTATCCTGCAATAATGCATAATTATAGCAAAGGACCTCATTTTCTCCTGCAACAATAAGCCTTTCAAAAAAAGTCTAATACAAGACTAATACGAAACATTCTTTTCAATCCCTCGGCATTTTGAAAGAAATTTTTTGAATGATGGAGATATGTACCTAATTCTAAAACCTTTAATCAAAGATTTTTCATTGGATTTGGGGAGCAAATTATAGGATAAATCTTATTAATGTTACGACCAAATAAAGGGTGTCAACAACTGTTGGAGACAGTAATAGAAAAGAGTACGCTAACCACTACATTTCAACTAGAAAACACACCAGAAATGAAAGAAAATTCAAATTTGGAGTGTGATAATTACTTAGCAATGTGGCTTAGCTAGCAACGAAGTAAAGTGGAATACGATATTGAACGGTTTGAATAGAGAAAGATGGAGGGGGACAAAGATCTACAGAACGATCATGTGGGGCTTCCACTACCTCAAGAGAAAAATGGGGATAAAGGTCCCCTCTATCATCAATATATGACTATTCTTTCTTTCACTATACAATGTGGGCTACTAAAATTGAATTATTAGGGTCTCTCTTTCTGTACTTAAGATAAAAATGAGTTTCATGTCACTTTCATTGTGCACAGTGTCAGATCCTGTTTGCATTATAGTTCGATGATCAGAATCAATAAATTTTTCAGTGTAACCGTGCTCCGTCACGTGGTGTTACCAATCTACTTATGTTATAACACGTGTATGTTTAGTTTTTTGATAGATTATTACCACTAACCTCCTAAAGATAAATTTGTTGTTCACCCATGTTATAACACTTGGATTAATAACATCATGTAGCAATGTTATGGTCACACAATTTTATCAGCCAGATCATCAATTTTCTATGTCTCAGTTAAAGGATTAGTAATATCATGTACCCTACAATATTTAATCATTTGAAAGACAAACTCAATGTTGCCCTATCGCAGGGAGTGAAAGCTCCCTTACAGCTACAACTGTGGAATATTAATTGTCTTAACTGGATGCCCGACCCAAAAAAAAAAAGGTGATAAATTGAAAAGTTCAATTTTGAAATTCTCTATAAAAGAAAGGGTTAAATTCCTTTTTGGTCACTGAGTGTTATACAAAATTTCAATTTAGTCATAGAAAAAAAAAATTGGTCAAATTGATCACTATATTACCCATAATTTACAATTTATAAACATGCCATTAGTTTATTCAAGTGATTGCATTAAATACCCTTTTGATTATTAGGTTTTACATGAAATTTTAATTTGATCAATGAGAAAAAAAAAAAAAAAGTAGCCAAAAACCATGCAAATGACTGTAGGCTAAAAATTTATCGTGGGTGTAGCATTAATTAAGGCTAAAAATATGATTTAACTAATTCATGTTAATGAAAGTTTAACAATCCCCCTCAAACAGAACAATAGCAACAAAGAGATTATCAAAAAAAGAAATCATATTGTCTCAAAATAAGTTCGTATCTCAACAATAGTTCATATCTCAAAACAAAGTTGCAAGAGCATATTTGTTTTTATTTTTATCAATGACCAAATTGTAATTTCGTACAAAATTCAATGACCAAAATGGTATTTAAACACAATTACTTAACATAAACTAATAGCAAGTCTAGAAAGTGTAAACTTTGGGTAATACATTGACAAATTTGACAAAAAATAATAATTTTAGTGAGCAAAATGAAATTTGTGTAAAATCAAATACTAAAAAAGGTATTTAACCCTAAAAGAAAACATGCATGCATGAGAAATAAATGATGTTATTTCTTGAAGGGTGTGGTTGAATTAGCTTTTGCAACCAATTTGAAGAAAACGTAAAATTCTTTGCAAAATGGTGAAAATAATAATAATAACAATAAAAATAGTAATAATAAATAAGCACTTAAATCACTGATTTTTTTAGAATTTGCTGATAATAATAATAATAATAAACAATTTTTCTCATTTGGCAAGTCATAACAAAATTACAACTCTTCAATCATTTTCTAAAAGGAGGAAAGGGGAGACTTTAGCTCGCAGATAAACAAAAAGAAGAGACAAGACCTAATCCTTTGCAGATGGTAGTGTTTTGTCTGATTTTATAGGTGGCATGTTACCATATGATTGCAAAGCCAATTTTATTTTTTGAGAAACGACTTTTTAGCGAACGTTGATTCCAAATTAAAATTTAGGTGGGAACTATGCAACCATTGGAATTTCACAGAGTTTTTTAGTCACCCTCATGTTAGTTGCCAAATATCACCAAATAATGGTGACTGTTGTTTTTTTTTTTGTTTTTTTGTTTTTTTTTGTAGTGAGTCTTGTAGAATTTAAAAGACTCCATCTGAGACTTCAAATTTGCTAACTCTATCCTTTTATTTAACTTCCAAATTTTGTCCAAGTTTGAGATAGAAGATAGATTAGTCATGACAAAGTCTTATCAATTTCAACCAACCCCGTCACATGGTGTTGCCAATCTACTTATGATACAATACGTGTATATTTAGTTTTTTAATAGATTATTACCACTAACCCTAAATATAAATTTGTTGTTCACCCATGTTATAACACTTGGATTAATAACATCATGTAGCAATGTTATAGTCATACAGTTTATCAGCCAGATCATCAATTTTCTATGTTTCAATTAAAGGATTAGTAATATCATGTACCCTACAATATTTAATCATTTGAAAGACAAATTCAATGTTGCCCTAGCGCAAGGGGTGAAAGCTCCCTTCTTGCTGCAACTGTGGAAAATAAATTGTCTTAACTGGCTGCCCTCCCAAAAACAGAAAAAAAAAAAAAAAAAAAAAACAGTGATAAAATCGAAGAGTTCAATTTTGAAATTTTCTTATAAAAGAAGGGTTAGATATTTTTTTGGTCACTGAGAAATTTTTTTAATCAAATTAGTTACTGTGTTTCCTAAAGTTTACGATTTATAGGCATTCTATTATCTTTCATTAAGTGCAGGTTTTATTTGTATTTCTCAACTAGTTGGAGTGGACTGTTGGAGTGGAGACGGAGTGAATGGCGAAGTTTGAAGGTTAGTATTGAGCTGTTCGAAGGTTACCCACCGTAATTTTTCTATCACAAAAGCAAAGAGATTGTTAACAAAAGAAATCATATCGTCTCAAAATAAGTTCATATCTCAACAATTGTTTCACAAAAGACAAATCCATGTCTTCAAAAGAGCTCAAATCATAATCCCAACCATTTGTATGGCTTTTGGCTATTATTTATTTATTTTTTTATCAATAATCAAATTAAAATTTCGTGTAAAATTCAATGACCAAAAAGGTGTTGAACACATTCACTTAACATAAACTAGCGGTAAGTACTTAGAATAAAAAGGGTATTTAACCAAATTATAAACTTTTGGTAATACAATAACGAATTTGGCTAAATACTTTTCACAGTGACCAAATTGAAATTTTATGTGAAACTCAATAATAATTAAAAGTATTTAACCCTAAGAGAAAACATGCATGTACAAGAAATAAATTATGTTATTACTTGAAGGGTGTGGTTGAATTAGGATTTGCAATCAATTTGTAAGCGAGTTGTCTTGTTACTATAAATTAAAATAAAAACTAAAATATTTCATTGCAAAACAGTAAAATAATAATAAATAAGCCCTTATCTTTTCAGCATTCGCTGATAATGAAGCGACCAATAAACCATTTTTCTCATGTTGGCAAGTCATAACAAAATGACAACTCTTCAATCAATTTCTAAAAGGAGGAAAGGGGCGACTTTAGCTCACAGGTAAAAAAAAAAAAAAAAAAAAAAGGAAGAGACAAAAATCTAATCCTTTGCAGATGGTGGCGTTTTGTCTGATTTTATTGGTGGCATGTTATCATGATTGCAAAGCCTTTTTTCTTTTTCTTTTTTTTTTTTTTTTTTTTTTTTTTTTTTTTGTGAAATGACTTTTTAGCGAAATTTGATTCCAAATTAAACTTTAGGGGTAACTTTGCAAAATGGAAATTCACAGAGTTTTGAGTATTCTAAGTGATCTCGACTAGAGTTCATAGAATCCGCACAAAGTGGAAAATCCTTCAACTCTACCTTCATTTCTTACTTCATGAACATACCTTAGATCATGTGAGTGATCCAATCCAATCTAAACTTTGCCACCAAACATGACTTTTGGGTAATGAAAATGAAACTTTATTCTTATTTAACATTAATTTTATTTTTACTTTTTTTTTTTTTTAAAGCAAAAGACCACGAAGAATGATCTGGAACTATCCACACCAAAAAAAAAAAA
>NC_024129.1:15141152-15158652 GCF_000346735.1 Prunus mume
ACATGCTCTTACCAATCAAAGTGTGAAAACTCAAAATCTTCATTATTGTTGTATAACTAAAAGAGAATTTGTAAGGAGAAATAAGAGGAAGAGAAAGATAATATAATTTGCTCAAACCAACTTGTATTCCATTCATATTTTGTGCCACTATTTATAGAGGTCTCCTAAATCATTTACCACTCATAATTGGTAGGTTTACAAGTATATAATTATGGGTATTATGATAGGGTAATTGTGGCTATTATGGTGGCCATCCATAACCTATGGATTTATAACACTCTCTATTGGATGTCCATCATACAATGACATAGTTACCTCATCAAAACCTTTGCTAAGAAAACCCAGTGGGACAAAACCTTAGCGAAGGAAAAAGAGTACCACCTTGGTCTAGATCATTGACATCATATTGGATGTGCTAAATATTGCCTCGTTAAAAACCTTGTTCGGAAAAATCACATGGGATAAAAACATGATCAAAGGAAAAAAGAGTACGTTGCACATACATTCGATACGGTAATATTGAGATGCTTCCCTAATTGATATCTCCCCCTAATCTTCAACAATCTGATAGCTTGTAAAGTCGTCACATCCCGATACCATACACTAACTTCTGAAATATAGACTTCGGAAGCGCTTTGGTAAAGAGGTCTATCAGGTTATTTTGGGAACAAATTTGTTTGACTTCAATTTCTTGACTCTTCTGAAGTTCATGTGTGTAGAAGAACTTTGGTGATATATGTTTGGTTCTGTCACCCTTGATAAACTCTTCTTTAATTTGAACTATAAACGCAACGTTGTCCTTTATACATAATTGTCAGAAGTTTCAATTAAGTTCATGTCATCGACATACACAGCTACGATTGCGAATCCAAAATTTGATATCTTTATAAAAACACAAGGGTATATGGGATTGTAAACCGGGTGTCCTTCTTATTGTGCAGGTGGTCTTAACTTGGGTCAAGGTTAGGGCGTATCCCTAGTCATGTGAACAAGTTGTTCCCCGGAGATGACCTGCATACTTCGAGCAACAATCAGAATAGGGGCAGATCGAGTTGTTCCTAAATGAACCCCTTTCGATGGCAAAGTTAGGAGTGTTTTAAGAATAGAGAGAGGGATGGAGAGTTTCTAAATGAGAATCTTTATTACCTTTGTCCTAATACAGGTGAATGGTATTTATAAGGGAGCGAATGAGAGATCTCCTTCAGTCTTCCCAAAGAGGAAATATTTATCTTTCTCTTTTCCCAATGATGGGACTGAAACACATTAAATGACTTCTCTTTATCACTATGGTGTCTATCAAGGATCAAGTGGTTAAAGCGACACTTGGCTTTGGATGTGAAGTACATTAACTGATCCCTTTTTATCTCCAGCTTGTTTATCAAGGATTAAGTGGCAAGCAACACCTGGCTTTGGATGTGAAGCACATTAAATGATCCCTCTCCATCACCAGACTGGCATCAAGAGCATGGAGTAACTGACTTGACAGGGGCTTGGTCGTGTTTAGAATATCAATTGCTTCTCTGGTCACACGACATCTCAATGGTCGGGTCGGTGTTCAAACCAACTTGTAAGGAGAAATAATAGGAAGAGAAAGACAATATAATTTGCTCAAACCAACTTGTATTCCATTTATATCTTGTGCCACTATTTATAGGGGTTGAGAGTCCTAAATCATTTACCACTCATAATTGGTAGGTTTACAAGTATATAATTAAGGGTATTATGATAGGGTAATTGTGGCTATTATAGTGGGCATCCATAACCTATAGATTTATAACATTCTTCCTTGGATGTCCACCATACAATGACATAGTTACCTCATTAAAACATTTGCTAAGAAAACTCAGTGGGACAAAACCTTAGCGAAGGAAAAAGAGTGTCACCTTAGTCTAGATCATTGACGTCATATTGGATGTGCTAAATGTTGCTTCGTTAAAAACTTTTTCAGGAAAAACCATGTGGGATAAAACCCTGATCAAAGGAAAAAAGAGTACCTTGCACATATATCCGATGTAGTAAAACTGAGATGCATCCTTAATTGATATTGTTCACTCGTTTTGATTTTAATCCTGTGATGGTATGGTAAAATTCCCCATTGGCTTGACAACCATTGGTGGTAAACAAATCAACTTTCCTTTATGCATGAATGTGCCACTGCTAGCAGTTTAAAACCCTAGCAAACTTCTAAAAAATAGATAACTTGCGCCCCAAGTTACTGATTCTTAAACAAGCAATTGTGAATTTGGGTGAGGAATATCTCCTAAGTAAGTTTTTTTCTTGCCTCAGACTGGTGATGACTTCACAATTTTTCATAGTATAAAATTGGTAGTTTTGGCCAGAATAAATGAAAAGAAGGCAAACTGTTTAGGCAGAACTGCCTATTACAAGACTCAAAAAGCGAAATGGCAACTCCGAAAAAGACAACAAAATGTTGGGCTTCGATTTCTGCCTGGGTAGCTGCCTTTGAACTGGGTTGGATTGGGTATGTCTATGCTGGATTGAATTGTCAACACCTTCAACTGATGAGTTTCAGTTGGAAATCGATACCAACGTTTGAGTTTGGCAGAGCTTCAATTTATTTCGAGCCATGAAAGGCTTGCTGAATGGGCAGAATTGATGCCTCTCTAGTCTAAAGAGGACAAAAGTGGATGGATTGATGGTCACATAGCTAGAGCTGCGTTATGGTGCCTGTTCTGCTTGACCAAGGCCTTTTGTAAATTTGTTGAGGTTTTCATGTTTGTGAAAAATCTGGACTCTGCTTGACTTGGCTTTGTGCTAAACCAAATTTGTAATGAGAGAAATCTTGCTTTGTAAAACTATTTCTCTAGACTGAACCGAAACCAAAGATTTGAATTCTAGTTGATTTGTTTCTTGTGGATCAAAGAGTTTTGGTTGCTTTAGGGTCTAAAAGCTTTCGAGATCAGTTGATCTTTTTGAGTTTGTCAGTCGTGACTTTAGAGTTTTTGTCTTGATTGATTTTTCGGTTGTCCTTTGATATGTTCACCTCATCTCACATTTATAGGAAATGCTGGAATAGGTCTTTTAATCTTTAATAATGGGCGGTAGATCTTTCAAAAGAATTTTTTTTTTCAATGCCATAAAAGAGGGAAGCTTGTTATTCTGGCAGGGGAAAACTATCAACAGTAAGTTTTTATGGAGGTCTTTTACTTGTTTTTTTCTATATATAAAAAAAAGAACTCTCTTTGTTCTCTGTTTGTTCCTTGTAAAAAAACACAATCTGCCTTGATGGTCAGTTTGCTTTTCCTAATGAGCAACTCCCTTACTCCCTACTTATCTCTTGAAAACGTAGCCTACTTATCTCTTGGAAAGACCACCAGCTTTGGTGCAGAGTTTCTCTGTATATTAAAAAAAAAGGATTTGATCTTCTTTCTTTGGCTGTAAAAAATGGAGAAGTCCTCCTGTAAGACCTGCCTTCATTAACTCCCTATCAACTCCTCTGTGATAGTTGAAAATTTTGAATTTTCCAAAGTTAGAAAATCGCGTGGGGGCTTTCTTGAGAAAAAGATCAGATGTTTTGCCTTTTTGGTATAGAGACCAAGTGGTGATAATTTCTCAGAAGCTGGGCTTTTATCCAAAACTGTGTGTATCAGTTTTTTTTAATTGTCAATAATGGTATTTCATTCTTTAAATCATGGTTATATTCATAGCCTTGGGTCGAATGGTTTCAGCCCAAGCTTCACTGGGCCGAGTTCGTTGCCATGGTCGTGGGCCTTTAAAGCTGAGTTTGTAAGGTCATCTCCAGCTATGGGCTATATCTCAAATATAGCCCTAAAATAATGCAAAACTCATCTCCAGCTATGGGCTAAACAAAATTTTGACCAAATTTGGAGGGCCACATTTGGTCCTTTAGCCCTCCAACCGGGCCACATGTAGGCCAACTTTGGCCTAGGCCAAATTTTTGTGGGCCCCATGCATGTGCTGTCAAATATTTTCAATTCATGTTGTTTAAAAAAAAAAGTATAAAAAAGTATTGGTCATGACCATTGCAAGTTAGACCATTGAAAACCAATCTTTTTTTTATTTTTATTTTTATTTTTATAAATGTGGTCACCTTTTTAAATGTCAATTCATGTAATTAAGAAAAAATTGTAAAAAATTATTGGTCATGACCATTGGAGGTCAGACCATTGAAACCCATCCATTTATTTTTTTATTATATATATATATATTATTTTTTAAATTTACATGTGGTCACCTTTTTAAATGTTTTCAAGTGTTGTTTAAAAAAATTTATAATTAAATTAAACAATATATAGTTATAGAATGTATGAGTATTGTATCAAAATAATAAAATATGAAGGACTCTAAAATATAGCACTGCATAGCTGGAGATGAAAATGTTAGCCCTGCACTATTCTTTAAAAAAGTAATATTTTGGAGGGCTAAATTTTTAGCCCTATGACTGAAGATAACCTAATATGGTCAGTTGGGCCAGGCTTGTAACAAAAATGGACCCATATCATGTCATTAATCTCTACGGGGCCTTTTTGGTCTAAACAAAAATATGGATGTGTCATTAAATTGCAATGAGTATCAAATTATAATTACAAAATCGCCAAAATTGAACATAGAAAAAAACTAAAATCGAACATTCATATCAACTATATAAAATATTTGGCCAAATTTTTTTTTAAAAAAAAGAAGAAAAAAGGTAAGGATCATTTGAATAATGATTCAAACCCTTCATTCCAGCATTATCGATTTGGTTGTTGGATGAAATCAGCAAACCGCAAGCTGTATTTGACCTTAAAAAAAGCACCCCAAAAAAAAACCACGGGCTCCTGTTTTCCCAAGTACTATTATTGTTTTTCAGCTTTTTGTGCTATTTGTCTCCTTGCTTGTTTCTCTCTTTTCTTTTACTTTTTTTTTACTTAATATATTTCTTCATTTGTTATGGAAAAAAAAAAAAACCACGTAAGCTTCAGATTGCAAAGTAGTTCTAGGAATGTATCACATTTTCAATGGAGAAGTTTGAATGGCAAGCAAAAACAACGAGAACCAAAAACATGGAATTAATGCTAGGGATAGGAACTTAGGGCCATTTTGGTATTCTACTTAGATCTAATTTCATAAACTTAAAAATAATTTTTTAAGTCCAAAGCTACAAAAACCAGTTTAGTTTGCTCATTTTTAAAAACATAAACCCAAAAAAAAACTAAAAAACATCCTCATTTAAAAAAAATAAAAATAAAAACAAAAATTTGAGGTTTTGCCAATGGGGTCTAACCTAATGCAAAAGGACCTTGACTTGTAGACTCTATCTCAAGTTCAAATCCCCAGGTATCATAGTTGCGTGTAGGGGTGGGCATTTCATCCGAATTATCCGCGTACCGACCATACCGTACCGACGGTTTGGTTAAATAATTATTTTTTAATTTTAATTATTCCGATCCGATCCGTATCGAGATATTTGGTTTAGTTAACAGAACAATATTTCTAACTCGACGGAAACCCGTACCGATCGGATATTTATACTTATTCTATTATTTAAATACAAAACAAGAAACTAAAGATAAATACAATCAACACTTTGTATCACTCCTTTATCACTGTTGTATCACCTCTTTATCACCATTGTATCACCGCTTTATCACAATTATATCACTTATTTATCACTCGGATACTATGACACTTTTTGGTCAGAGATGAATTTATGAATTTCCTATGTTTTCCAGTTTCGACCTTTGTCACTTTTTTACCTGTAACTTTCCAACCGTTGATCCAAATTTTATTTTCTTTATATGGTTGGATTCAACATGAAAAACTAAAGAACCTAAGGCGGAACAAATGTCAAAATCATTTACATAAATGTAGAGAATTCAGTAAAAATAACACTCAAATGTTCAAACAACAAACACAAGTGGCTCCCATTACATCTTGAGTATATATTGAATGATATAGTGACTAAGTTATTTGATTTCATACTTGGATGAATTAGACTATTGGATTTTTATATTTTACAAGGATAATTTGGTGTATTTGTTCAAGAAATTATGTTATGTGAAAGTATTATAAATTGTATTTTTATTAGTATGTTTTTATTACAGTACTACTGGCGTACCGAATCAATTCGAACCGAATATTAGGTTAACCGATCCGAAGTTTACCGAAGTCTTTGGTTTGGTTAACGGAAGAGCCTTCTACCGTTTCAAATCGATCCGTGCCCAGGCCTAGTTGCGTGTATGTGTGTAAGAAATCCTCATCCCCTATAGTTTAGACCATCGCTAGTATAATTTTTTTTTTTTTTTGAAGTTTTACAGCTCTTTCTCTTTCTCTTTCTCTCTCTCTCTCCCCCTCATTTTGTTGTTGTTTCAATTTGGGAATCTAAGGGCCCGTTTCGTAACGTTTTCAAAGAATGTTTTCTAAGAATATTTTATGAGAATGAAAATAAGAAACCGAATTTTCATTTTCAGGATTTGAAAATGCGTCTCGTAGATTAATTGGAAAACATAATAAGAAATAAAAATAGTGAAAACGTGCTTGGTCGGACAATTTGAGAATAATAATATGTGAGTTATTTTTCAAGTATATTTTTTGCTAATTTCTATACTAATTTTTTTTTTAAATTATGATATTTTAAAGGCTAAAATTATTACAAACAATGAAAAATGTATAATTTGAGGATAATAATGTATAATTAAAATAACACAAAAATTCTAATTTTAGAAAAACCTAGATAATAAAATTATATTATCTTTAGTTTAAAAATAAATATGAAATTGAATAATATATGATGGTTTTATCATAAAATTAATATAAAATTGAATAATAAATTATGGTTTTATATTATCTTTAGCAAAATAAAATAATGAAATGGAACAAAAAATACTATAAAAAAAAAAGACAAATGAAAAAATAAAAATAAAAAATAAAAAGAAGAAATCAATTAGACTAATACACAGGGGTAGAAAATGAAAACGATAATTCTGTGTTTTCAGTTTTTGTACATGAGTGTGAATTTGTTTTCAAAAAATGAATTCCAGTGAAAATGAAAAAGACAGATCGAAAGCATTTTTGGTAGAAAATGAAAACGGGGCCTTGAAAACGTTACTGAACAGCCCCTAAGGTTTCTGATTTTAATTTTAATTTGGTTCAAATCTTAAAAATAGTTTGGAGTTTAATATCGAACAAGTTTTTAAATCTTAAAATCAGTATTTAAAAACTCATATTTGTAATAAAATAAAATAAAATTCATGATTTTTGAGTTAATATGTATGCATATGTAACAATCTTGTGAATTTTTTTGTAAATAAATAAAATATTTTTCAATTATTTGTATATATGACATAAAATAATTCGGATTGGGTTATCGGATAATTCAACAAATCTTATATGGATCTAGTTGTTAATAATTCGTTGGATTTTTGGATCAGATTGAGTCGAATTTTTTTTTGAAATCGGGTCGAGTCGGATTTTAGGTGCTCCGCTCCATCTAAGACCCATTTACATGCCTACCCATCCCTATCCCTAATAAATTTTTTTGGAGAATCCTCGTCCTAGTCCTTGTTAGGAGTCAGTCTCCCAAACCCGTCCCAACTTCCAATTTTAAAAAAGAATATATATTTATCATACATTATAATGCTTCAATTTTACTCTAAACTATCATTCAACTTATTTACATTCAATTAAACTATAAAATTCAACTCAGATACTGCAAGGACAAAAGTCCCACATAAAGTAGTCCCACATCAAACACATATATTGAAAAGGAAACAATAAAGTAATAGAAAAAGAAATGAAAAGGAAAGCAACCCAAATTTTTTTACATGTTTTATTTATTTTTTATTTTTGGTTAAGGACCGTACAATGAAGTTGATAAATACAAACGATTAGTAGTAATACTTCCATTACACATTAAGAAAAGTTAAGTGCCTTAAAATATAGGTTTCCATCTTATCCTCGGTTAATTGTCAAAGATCCTAGTATTAATCATCAACATTAACAACCACTCATGGCATTGTTACTTATTATTATTAAAATGAAAATTTTATTGTTCTATATAAACTCACGTGTTTCATTCTACATTGTTTATTGAGATGTTGCCTGCAGAGGCTTTTATGTTGGGAGGCTAAAAAGCACGTAAAATTCACATGTGAGTGAAGTGAAATGAAGGATGTCATAATTAATATATATATATATATATATATAAGAAGCATGATATCATTTTATTTCCTTTCAATTTAATAATGAGATATTATTATGTGGGTCTATGGCTCTAAACATCAAAGCAAAAGCTAGGCTTTCCAAAAACTTCAAATGGTAAGGAAAGCAAAATCAAAGAATAAAGGACACTTTAATCACTCTCTGTTGAAAAGAGTGTTGTGGTATCAATCAAGTGGCTCAAAGAATTTAAATTGAATGTTGGTTGGGTGTCTCTGATTACATCCTAAGCTATTTCCTTATGAATATTAACTTAATTATCAAGGTCCAAACTTTATTGTGACCCAACAAATTTTCTTTTCTTTTTTTTTAAATTTTTATGAAAGGAATTTAATTCAATAACCACATAGCATGAAACGCTGAGAAGAAAACAAAAAGATGTGCAATAATTTTCTTAAAATAATTTTCTTCTGTTGGGTCCAATATTATAAAGCACATAAGAACATTTTCCAATAATATGAAGTTTGGACCTTGAATCATGAAAATTTTCCTTATGTGAGATGATTATATAATAATATGACAAAGTGGATTTAATCCTTACAAAAATGTGGAGTCTTTTAATACTGATGATAGAGCGTTGGGTATCCTTAAACTTGGGAGAGGAGATTGCCCTTCATCATTTCTTAATTAAAAGAAAAATAACTTTATGAGAGGGAAAAGTGAATTTCTGGGTAGTTTTCTTTTGGGATATTCACAAAAAAGTATGTGTGGAAAAAAAAAAACAGGGGAAGAAAGGTTATTGACTGAAATTTTAAAGAGTGAGCCTTTTGCATATTCTGTGGTCCGTAAACAACCGATGGTAATTGTGCACGTCTCAGACAGACACCCTTCAGAGGACGCACTTAAACCTCTCTCTCTCTCTCTCTCTCTCTCTCTCTCTCTGTTATAAGCAGCTTTCTACCTATATACAGCCAAAGAAGTGGAAGAAAGCCCGAGGAGAGGAGAGAGTCTTTTCTTTACATATACCGGAGCTGATAAAGATTTTATCCTTTGGTGTTTTGGTAAACAGTAAGAAAGATTTTATATTTCACTGCATTTTTTTGGAGTTAATGATCATATTGGTCTATGTTTAGTTTGCTTGCTGCAACTTAGTTTTGAGACATTATATACTCTGGGTTTTTTGGGGGTGCTTTTGTGCTCAATATGTGCATGCATGCGTTGGTGGGTTGAAGTCTGTCTTTTTAGTCTCACTCTGAAGAAATTTCCCAGTTTTTGTTTCAGACTCTCTATTGATTTTTCTTCATTTTTCCTCTATGACGGTCAATGATGTCCTTTATCTTTTTGTAAGTTTTTTGTTCTTTGGCGGAGATCTTACATGGGTTTTTTTGTCTCTTTGTGTTGTTATGCAAAATTAGCACTACCAAATAAGATCTTTACACTTGGGTAAAATCTTTCTTCTTGTTCCAACTGAGAACTTGGGTCATCTGGTTCTCTTTGTTCTTCTTATTACGAAGTTCTGGAAATAAGATCTAACAGTTACATCATGCATAAACATATTCAATTTGCAATGGGGTTTCTCCAATATGTATGTTTTAGTTCTGGGAATCTTTAAAGTTAACAAAAATATGGTTCTGATGTGTGGTTCATGTGGATCTTGCAGACTTCATTGGATGGTTACAAGCTGTGATCTGACACAGTTTCCTAGGACAGCCTGAGAAACGATGCCAAACCAGCTATGGTTTGCACTGCTAATGATTTGCAAGAGTGGAAAGATTTCCCCAAGGGCCTTAAAGTTCTTCTCCTTGATGAAGACAACAGTTCTGCGGCCGAGATAAAATCAAAGCTTGAGGCCATGGATTATATTGGTGAGAAATTTCTATCTTCCCTTTTTGTTTTTATCATTTTTTTTCTCTTAAACAATCTTCTTTCCTGAACTAGAAATATTGGTTTCACCCTTTTCCCATTTCTTCATTAATTTTCCATGAGTATACTGGTCCCTCTTTTTTCCCATTAAAGCATCTTATAATGCTTCTCTATATAGATGGATTCTTGCTTCCGTTTGAATGTGGTTTTGGATTTTAGTCATATGGAGGTTAGAAAGGTACCTGACCATGGAAAAAGAATCAATTTCTTGCTCACCATCACCATAGCTCGTTTCTCTTTTCCACTAAAGAAATAAATTGAAATCCCAATTTCATATTTATACTTTTGTGATCCAAATGTTGAAAAGTGGATTTCAGTTTTTTTATATATTTATTTTAAATTTAAAGGTAAACTTATGTTTTTCTCTGCACTAAAATTAGAAGTTGAATGCAGGGGAAAAACCAAAGTTATCCTGTTTAGATCTAACTAGCATATCTTTATTTTGTTTTATCAGTATAATTTCTAAGTTTGTTTTCTATCAGTTTGTGCGCACATCTGTTTTGTATTCATGTATACACTCTTTTGGTAACATCATCTTGTCTATTGCAGTTACTACATTTTGCAATGATACCGAAGCGTTATCAGCATTTTCAAGCAATCCTCAAAGTTTCCAAGTTGCAATTGTTGAGGTACTGAACTTGAATGAAGCTATAACTCAATTTTGTTATTTTCAGAAAAATCTGACCTGCTTCTTCGGGGCATTGATTCTTGTTAGCTGGTTTGGAACATCCCAATGAAAAAAGAACGCACTCTGTTCTTTGGTGGAGTATTTTCTAGTAAATGTGTTCTCAGCTAAACCTGTTTCATCTTATTCGTATTTTAATACCATTGTGATGCTCAGTTCAGCAACTATAACTTTTTGAACAATTCCCTTGATTAGTATAGTCTCAGAGTGCTTTAGCTGTCATTCCTGTAGCTGGATATATCCTAATAAGATTATGGTCCCAGGTAAATGCAAGCAATGGCCATGGGGTTTTCCAGTTTCTTGAAACTGCTAAGGACTTGCCGACCATTAGTAAGTTTATAAAGTAAACCTGAACCATTTTAAATTTGACACAAAATTGTATTTTTTCTTTTGCGTATTCATGATTTGTATTTGTTCCTGTTTTAGTTCCTTTGATGATTTTGTATGTTAACCATTTTATAAAAATATGTTGTGTTTTATTGTTTAGTATCTTTCTGAGTTTCGAATAACTTTTTAGATCATTGAGCATAACTAACCATTAACGTCAATGGTAACTTTGTTGCTTCTAATATATTACTTGATTTCTAATGTGAAGCTACCAAATCTTCTTTACAGTGACTTCAAACATTCATTGCCTAAGCACCATGATGAAGTGTATAGCGGTAAGATATTTGCTCCAACCTCTTATTTAATTCAAAAGTGCAACAGCAACATGCTCTACTCTGTTTGGATTTCTGGTATATTTCTCCCATAGAGTTCATTTCAATAATAGTCAAACACCGCGAACTTCTCCTTTTGAAATCTGCTGCCTGATCAAGGAGTGCTAATTTTGGTGATTTCGATTTAGGTCTACCATCTTATTGCTCAAATCATAACTGGAGATTCTTCATTGCTTTTCCAGTCAATCATATTTCATTAATATATTTGACAGTCTATTTTCAGCTTGGTGCAGTTGAGTTCCTGCGGAAACCACTCTCGGAAGACAAACTTAGGAATATTTGGCAGCATGTTGTTCATAAGGTCTGTCCAGTATGGTAACGTTGTGTCAAGATCTACCACAAAGTTTTATGCAAATGCCGTAAGTAGAAATTTTCTGATTTTGTAAATCCTGAGCAGGCATTCAATGCAGGAGGGAGTGCCATCTCTGAATCACTGAAGCCTGTCAAAGAATCTGTAGTATCCATACTGCAGATCAAACAGGAAACTGAAGAACAGAAATGTAAAACCTCAGTAGAAACAGAAAATGTTTCCAGGGTTCATGAAAGTGACCGTGAGCAGTCAGTAGGAAGTGATAAGTACCCAGCTCCCTCAACCCCACAGCTTAAACAGGGATCACGATTACTCGCTGATGGGGATTGCCAAGATCAAATTAACTGCTTATCAGAGAAAGAGAGTGGGGAGAATGACAGTGAATCTAAATCAGCCGAAACTACTTGTGGCAATCCAATCGATGAAGGCACAGTTCAAATGAGTGAACCTCAAATGACTCGGAAAAGGGTGGTTAAAGAGGAAAATGACTCTGTTAATGGGTCTCAGCACCCGCATAATAGAAACAGTGCCAATGATGTTGGTGGTGCTGCTGAAAATCTGAGTAAAGCATCTGCTCCCAATAATTCATGCAAATCTAATCGGAAGAAGATGAAGGTAATTTGGATTTCAGAATCATGACAAATTGTTTGATCTCTTCCAATTGTTCCCCATACTGGTGCTGGCAACATCGGTTTGTTTCTGTTCATGAGAAGCATTAGCATTTGGTTGCTTCTCAATTTTCCCCAGGCATGCATAATAAAAGGATGCATGCATGTGTGCCCTAATCTTTTTTATATTCATCAAGTAAGGGGGCAAATTTTTACTGGACTCTTCTGATTATGAATATTCATAAGTTTAATCTATGATCACGAAATTTGAGCTTGCCATTGACTTGGAAGAACAACTGCTTGATAAAACAACATTGCCTCTTAGTTTGATTATCAAAAAAATAAGATGCTCTGGTTTTGTTAGCTGTCCTTAAAAATGGAAAAAACTAGTCCACCTAAAAACATGTTGCAGGTTTAGTAGACTAGTAGTCCTCTCGGAAAATGATGTACTAATTTGTTTTCATTAGAAAGGATTATGAGTGCACATGATTGTTTTGACAATCTTTTCGCATTTGGGATTTTTTCTTTGGTTTCAGGTAGATTGGACGCCTGAACTGCACAAGAAATTTGTGCAGGCAGTGGAACAATTGGGTGTGGATCAAGCCATTCCTTCTCGAATACTGGAGCTGATGAAAGCTGAAGGTTTGACAAGGCATAATGTAGCAAGCCATCTCCAGGTGGGCATTTTATTCTTTGATAACAAATCAAGTTATCGTTTGCTTGATGATGGAACTATAATTTCTGGGACCTCTTAAGATGTTGTTGAGACTTGTTTTATGATAAACCTATTGCGTTGCATAATAACTCTTTTTATACTAAATTTGTTGATTACTGAGACATAAGAAAAGAGAATCAGTAAGAAGCTGTCTTTGTTGCTGCTCTCCTTCGTAAATAGAAGCATGTGTATCCCTATAGTTGCTAATGATCGAAAGCCTTATCCTATACAGTTCGCATAACTGAGATAAAATTTGTTTCGAGAACTTTTTCTACCAAGCATTTTTATTGTTTGAAATCCTATGATCTCAGTTGCGTTAATCCTCTTTTCTGAGTGTCCGTCTTTGTATTGATCAGTGCTAACAAGTTGATCATCCCTCTTCCCCATTCTGACCTAATGAGGTGATTGACTATTGTTATCATGCAGAAATATCGCATGCATAAGAGACACATCTTACCCAAGGAAGACGACCGGAGATTGCCGCATCCTAGAGATCCAATTCAAAGGAGTTATTATCCTCAGAATCAGAAGCCTATCATGGCCTTTCCCCCATATCATTATAATAATTCCTTATCCATGGCACCAGTCTATCCTATGTGGGGACAACCTGGCAGTCAACCAGCTGGTGTCCAGATGTGGGGTTCACCTGGCTATCCCCAGTGGCAACCATCAGAAAGTTGGCATTGGAAGCCTTATCAAGGGGTAAGCTTGTCATCTTTCCCAAGTATATATATGAATGGTGGCATTAGCATTATTCATTGAGGAGATTCTTTTGTATTTGCCCCATTTTAATGTTACAGATGCAAGCTGATGCATGGGGTTGTCCTGTAATGCCACCTCTGCAAGGTGGTTATCCCTCTTATCCTCAAGTGAGTATGCCAATGAAAACTTCTACATTTTGTTTATGCATTGGTCATTTAATCTGTTGATTGTTCTTTCAACCACGCATGCATGTTAGGCATGCATCTTAACCCTATCTTCTTTCACACTCTTTGTTTCAAAATTGCAGAATGCAGCAGGTTTTCACGCCGGTGTAGTTGATAATGGGTGCAGCATGCAACATAATTCGTTTGACCTTCATCCGGTAACACCAGAAACCCTTTATGTACATTGTTCTAAATTTAGACATTGAATTTCATTTTGTATTGCAATGTGAAAACCTTGAATTTCTAGCTAGTGCCAGTCGTTTTCATTTGAGTTAATATGGTAGCATACGTGGTTAGATTCAATCTTTCACTTGAGCAAATTTGGACATCCAATTAGATTTGCATTAATTGCTTATCCAATTAATTATGTATATGAGAAGGCGGAAAGTATGGCAAAACAAACTAAACGGCAATGAAAAGTCATTTATGTATCAATGTGATTGAATGACCTTGGATAGGATCAATTTGCTGCTTGAAGTAGACAAGTCATGGGTGCTATGACTAGGCTTCAAATAATGTACATGCTGAATAATATAAGAGGTAGGGTAACATACAAACCAAACTCCAAATATGCACATGAAATTTAATTTCTTTTGCTATCTGTCTTTTGCAGGCAGAAGAGGTAGTTGACAAGGTTGTGAAGGAGGCAATAAGCAAGCCATGGCTACCACTTCCTTTGGGCCTTAAGCCTCCTTCCACTGAAGGTGTACTAGATGAGCTATCAAGGCAAGGCATCTGCAACATCCCTCCTCACATCAACCGCTCTAACACCCGCTGACGTGGACCGGGTCCCATCATGATCACAAGGCTAGTATGGTCCTCAGGCAATAAAGTCTCCATAATGTTTTAGCAAAATATTCTTTTTTTCGTCAAATATTGCATGTGTTAGACACTTGATTGGTGAGGAGCAGCTGTCTATTGTGGTCTCGGAGCTACCAGATCTTCATGTGCTTACTGCCCATCATCCCAACCCAAAAACCACATGTCAAGAGACTCTAGTCAGATGTAGGCACATTGAAATAAGCAAACTTTGATCATATCCTACTCTCCACAGTGAAAGAAAAAGTCATTTTCAGACTTTTGACAATTGGATTGGGATGGCCAAGGGTCAGCCACGTTTGTGACTCAGCCTCGTGAAAATTCTGATTGTAAATAGTTCCAAACACAAAAAGTCCTACTTGGGTTTGTAACTTTTTATCTGATGAGGGTCTTGTGAAGTTGTGATCCTTTGTGAGGTCCCTTTTGGTGCTGTTGGGTAGGTCCTACTTGTATTGCTGTTTAAATGGAAGGGACAGCAATGTCTACACTGACATGAGGTTAGTGGGAAGCTGACTTGTGATTTATCTATAACATTATTGCGTACGGGTGTTAGGCGAGTCAGCCAATGCACTAAGCTTGTCGTTTGCACTAAGTTACAAATCTCTTCCGTAAATTGAATTAATTTAGAATAATTTAGACTATCACTTATATAAATAAAAAAAACATTATTAAAGAAAAAAGAAGAGGAGAGAATTAGAAATATTTGCTGGTTTAGGCTATAACGATGTGGTTGCAACTCGCAACCTGCAAGTTGGTGGTTCCTTGTCCTGCAACTTGCAAGTATTGTAAAGAAAATTTGAAGGGCAAGGCTGAAAATAAGAGTGTTTCAAGGATAGAAACTAGAGTTTTATTTTGTCAAGAACCATCAAGAAAGAAATGAGAGTGGCCTTCAATTTTTTCTCGTAATGGGCTCAGTTCATGTCACTTTCTGTTTTGGGGTCAACTTAGCTGGACCACAGTGCATATATATATATTGACAAAAAATATATATATATTAGCTGTGGTCCCTGAATTTTGCATTGACTTGAGCTTTAGTCCCTCAACTTTCAAAGTGGAACTTTCTGTACCTTAATTCACATGTTATGAATCTAGTGTCAAAAACCAAGGGTTAGATGGCCAGACTCGTGGAAGAGATGAGGGTAAGGATTTGTAACTTTAGGATTATAGTATTTCATATCAAAATGACTCTTAAGCATAATTTGTTGAGCCCCGCTATTTTCGATTTAAAATATTTTTATTTTATTTTTTGAAAAAAAAATACCTTAACTTGATTCAATAACAGGAAAAAACACGAGATGTATCATAAAAAATCAGAAAATGCTCAGGTATACAATTCAAGAGATAATATACTGACAATTGCACTCATCTTTTTTATATTGTGTCATGTTAGACACCTTCTTCGGCCGCAAATGATTATATCCCCAAATAAGGCATGGGTCAATAACATTACGTTTTCCATCAAATTTTACTATTTTCATATTGGTCTTCACGACTCTGTTTGATATATCCCCTACTTGAAACTTGTATACCCTCTAAAATTTACTACTTTCACTTGACAGAAATTTGTGTGAAATGGAAATAACATTATTTTGCTATCCTCGATCAATCACAATATGCTAAGTGGAAAAGTTATTAAGCATTGCATAGCGTGATTGACCCGATATAGTAAAACAATGTTATTCCCGTTTTACACAAGTGTTTCTCCTCAACTGCATGGTAGATATCAATAGGGTACTCTCTCAAGCTAATCATGAGACATCATAGTTGTCTCGCTATTCGCAGTGGGGGATTTCACATGTGAAAGGGAGAGGAATTCGTGTGTTTAGAAGTTGCTGTGGTGTAGACATTTACTGCATGAACTTAAAATTACGTGTTTTTTTTTTTCTTTTTTATAAAGCAAGGAGTTGCCTTTTAATAGATTGAAATAAAGTTCCCCAAACATGAATCACACACAAAAAATTGTAATTTTTTATTTTTCCGACATTGAAAAGAAAGAGTAATTCATATAGCCTTGAAACTGGTTAACACGATTATAGCACACAAATATTTGAAGAACCAACCAACTGGTTCTTCTAAATGATATCAAAAAACATCCTAAGTTCGAATTCACTTCTTTAATAAAACGAAAAAAAGAAGAAAAAAGAAGAGGGAGAATCGAAAGCACACAAACGTACACAGAAATTAAACTGACGCTGATTGAGTAGGGCACTAAATATTAAGAATCTGAAAGAAACAAAAAGAACAAAAGACACCAGTAGTAGTGCATAGAAATGATGCGGCCGATTATTAGGAGCTCAAGGATATCTGTGGCAATCCCTATTGAGTTGATCCGTGCAGTGCTCTTGAATGGGTGTTCTGTTTTTCGGTCCCCTGCAGCTTTTTGGATCACTCGGTCGGTTACAAGACACAGATTGGCCAGCAATCAACGACTGCCCAACTATAGACCCAGGAATTGTCCGGAGGAGCCTTATGTTGATTTCCGAGTCCAGCATGAACTCCAAGTCAAAGTCCAACTCAGAGTGTGCAAGACGGCACCCCATGTCGGGCAGGCCATTGCACCGGGAGGCAGAGTAGCCGCCGGTGATGACGCTGGTGTTGATGGGGATGCCAATGCCATGGCTTGTGGTGAGCAGGGTCATGGCCATCATCACCATCATCAGCTTCATAGCTCCTC
>NC_024129.1:15164060-15181018 GCF_000346735.1 Prunus mume
CCCTCATCAAACAATGGATATGGGAAGGGAAGTTTTTTTTTTTTGGTTCATTTAATAGTGAAGTTTCAATTTTGCTTTTGATTAATTTATAAATAAATTCATCTACCACTTTCGTATTCTTATGCTTCTGATCATCACTTCTTCTTTTTTCTTTCTTCCTATGTCTGCAACCACCATCATCAAACAATGAATATGGAATAATTTTTTTTCTTTTGATATGGGAAAGAGAAGAGGGATTATGATTACAGAGGTTTTGGGGAAAAGAAATCTCAGTGAGAGGTAAGATTTTTGGGGAAAGAAGACGAAAAAATAAGAGAAGACAGAACGTGAAGCAGGAAGAAGGAGAAGATTAAAGAAGACTAGGAACGCTAACTTTCCCGTTAGTTGGATTAGGGAATTTTTTTTCTTTTTTAATTAGGAGTAAATGAGTTTTTTATTTTTAGGATGATGTGTCAACTTTTAAGTCCTTTATTAAATTTTAATGAGGTGGCATGTGGAGAACAAAAGTAAAGCAGATCATAGCAGAGAAAATCAAAGCAGAGGATCCGAATCCAATCGGAAAAGGTAGTGAGCTTGCTTTCTTGTACCTCAAATCATCTTCTTCATAGATTAGATTTATTTAATGTAGATTATCATTTGTATAAAAAAACAAAAAGCAAAAAGAAACATTTTTGAGCAGCCTCTTGATCTAAGTCATTCACCCATACTTTCATTTTTCTTCTTCAATATACCTTAGATTTAGTGAGTTATTAAATCAAATCCAATATTAGTCACCAAACATGACCATAAGGTAATATTTTCCATATCACCTTGGCATAACTTGAGTCTTCAACCTTATAATAAAAAGCATAAAGCAGTTAAGCATCACTTCATTTTGTTTAATCAATTATCAGATTTTGGAAGAGTATCCATGTTCACATTTCCCAACACAAACCAAATAATTCAATATAGGAGGAGGCCCAAGAGCATACTTGGATCAGAGGTTTCAAATCTCGCCGACAATTAGATTCTGATGCCGTATTAATCAAAAAGCTTCAATTTGTAATAGAATCAAGCAAAGTGACATGTTACAACATAAGGTCCGCAAGGCACAATTGGATTGCTTTAATTGTGATACCAAACCATTGCACTTTGAGACGACTGAAGAATATAATAAATAAAGCTTGAGAAGGACCCTACGTGAGGTATGAATTGCCAAACAATTATAAAATAGTATGGTAATATGATTACGTGATATAGCTTGTACATGTGTTATAATATGAGTAATAATATGGTTTATTTTCCCATATTTTAGGGAATATTATCAATAAATATATATCCACTTATATTATAATACGTGTACAAAATGTATCACATGATTGTACTGCCGTATTCTTCTATAATCATCTCTACTTTTGTATACATGATGAGAATGAAAAGTAAGTATAAAATGATGAGCACCACTATAACTTGATGAGATATACCGAAGAGAGAATATTTTGAAAATGGGTCATGCTAATTGAGACTAGATATATAAATCATATTGTGTATTAATCTTTCTAATAGAGGTGAAGCCTACTAATACAATGTCCCCTTAACATGCATGAGACTACCACTAGCTGCATGCGAATAATTGCACCTCCTCTATTAATTCATTCTGCACATATAAAAATAAAAATAAAAATAAAAAACCATTTCACTTACCAACATTTTTTATTCATATTTTAATTAATTTAATACAAAAATACCATTTTGTCCTTACATTTAACAGGAAAGTTAACAAAATTGACAGTATGACCATTTGTCCTAACAAAACTGAAGTTAAAAGACCACGAGAACAATTTTGGAAATTGACGGACTCAAATGCAAATTGGGTCTAAATTCAGGGACTAATAAAACGATTAACCCTATTTTTTTTTTCACTAAAAACTAGGGAAATACCTACCAAGCACCGTAGACGTTTCGGCAAATTGCAAAAGCCAGGCATTCTCCTCCATCTTACTAAATTCAACACGAAATTCATAGAACCCATAAATCATGAAATCCAATCAGGGAAGTAACAAATTTTTGATAAGAAAAAACCAGAAGCTAAGCAAATCTGAGAGAAAACAACGATGACAACATCAGTTTCGCTTCATCTTGTATTTATTCACCAATGCACTTTGTACTGATCTATGAGTAGGGAGGCTAGGTTTTGCAAGATGCACTGCCTAGTATTTTGTGGTTTATATTTACTTATTTATTTGGTAAAAAAAAATTAAAATTAATAGAGTTAAGTTTATGTTATGTGGGTGGACACGTGTTAGACAAATATGAGATGCTCTTGAAAAACTAAGTTTAACAATTTTAAGTTTCTTGTGATTCAATCAGGGCTATTTTTTTCTTTTAAAATGATGAGGAAATTGTTTTATGATTTAAAGACGATGTGTCAACTTAATGTCCATTAAATTAAATTTTAATGGAATGGCGTATCCAGGAAAGAAATCAAGCAGATTATAACAGATAAAATCCAAACAGAGAATCCGAATTCTAGTTATTAAACCTAGAGGCATGATTGCGAACAAGAAAAATGAATGAAAGCATGTTCAAGAATAGATAGTGTCTACACTACAGAACATAAGGCTTAAGATTTTCCGTGAAGTCGGTACTGTATCTATCTACTGCAGTGATGTTGCTCATCGTTTGGCTAAAGTTTCTCTTTCTGTTGATGG
Source organism: Prunus mume (assembly GCF_000346735.1). The sequence continues at coordinate 15,166,751 of NC_024129.1, forward strand.
TTTGGTTGACTGGAATGAGTGGCCCCATGCTGTCATCATGATGCCCTATAAAATGATTGTAATTTGCTCTAGTTTCTTTAGTGAATTTCGTTCTTTAAAAAATATATATATATATATCTTCACTTTATAAAAAAAGACCATGACAATTCGGCAAGAGCATCTCTAACTGATGTGTCAAAAGTACCACATAGATATTTAACGGCTAGAAATAACATATCACATCTCTCTAAGCGATGTGTCAAAGCTGATGTGGAATGAAGGCTGGAGGTTGAGATGTTATTTTTGATATCCCAAAAGCAAGATGTCAAATGAATATTTTATTATTTTAAAAAAATAGCTGGCTGTTACTTTCATTTATTATTTTCCTTTTTTTATTATTTTTATTTTTTATCTTAAATGATTTGACTGTTACAATAATTATTTATTTGACATATCGGGTGGAATGTAAAACTGTGTAAATGTCAAATTGCCACATCAGTCACCAAATTTAAATTTGATGTTTGATATTTGACATCTCCCTTTGAAATGCTCTAACACAACACAAAACCAATTATTATTCAATAAAAGACATGTCCCCAGACCAATTATTATTCAATAAAAGACAAGTCCCCAGAGCACGAGAGGATCGGAGGATTTCAACTTGAAATCACTAGAAATGACAATTCGATCGGATACTATATTAAGGAGAATGCTAGCAATTTTCTTTCGAAAAAGAATGATGATTAGAGAATTATTATTTTTAATAACTCCTTCGCATAACAACAACACTAATTGTCGTTAGAGAATTAATTCTTCACTATTAAACAAGAACCGAACAAACGAATACAATTAACGTATTTGAAGCCAACTGAAATAGTGTTTCTTGGTCCCCGGCGAGGCACAGTTGGATTGCTTTCATTGAGATGCCAAATCATTCCACCTTGACTAAGCCCTGCTACATTTATCAACAGCTGTATAAAGAGGGGCTTAAATTTCATAATAAAAATAAAATCCGCATATAAATTTAATTATTTAAGAAAAGGAGTGGGGTTGGAAAACTCCCCTGTTCTTGCATATTGCAGAGGGGTTGATGTATGCATACAATAACAATAGGGCATGCAGTTAATTATAACATGCTGCAGACATGAACTAGATACAGAGGACTAACTTTATCGAGGCGTTAACTTACTTGCTTAATTTCTGACCTTGAGATTTGCTCCAAAATATGTTTTTCTCATATTTGTCCTTTTCAATCTCATGGCATTTGACTTTCTCCAAGTACAACAGATGAGGAAACTGAACCTCCACCTCTGTAAGTTCTATTTTCATGTTACTCAAGTACTTGAGACGCAAGATTTCCACCCTCCACTTACAGTCGGTGACAGTCTCCTCCCCTGCATGGTCTAAGCTACAAAGTTCCCCGCCTCTTATGTAGAGCTTCTTTATATTTGTCAGTTGCCTCGGATTCAGCCATGGAGGTACTTCTTTTAGAGGGATGCCTTGCAGATCCAATTTTTCCAAATCCGGTGGGAATGAGAAATCCAGGGACTGATGGGCAATTTTTCCTCTTGACTCTGGAGAAACCACTGCCCATGATATTTTGAGGCGGCGAAGAGATGAAATTTCCTTCAAAGTTTCAAACTCGTTGTCATGCATTACGGCCTCATTCCCTATGTATATACTTAGCCGCCTTAGTTTCTTCAACTTGGCAAGGTCACCGAGTCTTGAGGGAGTATTTATCAAATTGGCTATGAGAAAACCTTTAAGTACTTGGAGGGAAGAGAGTTTGCCGATCCCTTTCGGCATGCCTTCTAGCAAGTAACACTCTGATATATCCAAATGAGTGAGCTTCCTCAACGATGAGATATCTGAAGGCAATGTCTCTAAATTGTGGCATGCTCTCAGATCCAGAATTTCAAGGCTGATGATGTTAAAGATACAAGAAGGGATCCGTGTTATTCCTGATATTCCTCGGAGACTAAGATACTTAAAGCTCAAGTAGTGCTGAGCCCCAATACCTTTCAAAAATAATCCTTCATCATCCACTTCAATGTGATGCATGGGTGAGCTCTGCCACCGTCCCAGCTGAAGAACAACTACTTTCTTCAACTTGCTAAGCCATTCACGTTTGAAGCTAAGATAGTTGCTGTTCACATTGAATACTGTAAACAGATCTTCCTCACCCGGAGAAGTCTGGTTCTGATCAAAAACTAAGCACGCGCGCCTGCACAATGATACTTGACATGATGGCATCCAAGGCCAGTCTGAATCAAAGTGGAAGAGCAGAGCGTCCCTGGCCAAGCCTATCAGCATACAACGAATCCAAGGGTGCAGCGTGCAACTAGTGGATAAATTAACATTTCCATGTGGTTGAATCAAGCCCTGTTTCATGAGTTTGCCAAAGATTTCTTCTCCTACCTCTTCGGCCGTCTTATCTTGGGTGGCCGTGATGAAGCCCTCCCCAATCCACCAGTAAATTAGAGGCCTTTTCTTTATCACCGACTCCTCAGGGAAGATTGAGAAAGAGAGGAAGCAGAGCCTCAACTCGGTGCCCTCAAGATGTTCGTAACTCCTCCTCAGATTAGCCATGGCACGGCTTTCGTAAATTCCTTTCTCCAAGCCCTTTTGTGACAACTCTTTTGATAGCTTCTTAACTGCTGTTAGACTCGACTCCGGCTGAGACCGATGCGTAAACTCTAAACTGCGTTCAGGGTAGCTCGGTAACTGCACTAAAGAGATTGAGGCTTTTATTTGGTCGGTGATTGCCTCCAGGCTGTTGAAAGGATTGCTCTCATCATCTCCCAAGAACAACTTGTCAACTAGACGTTCTAAGACAGTGAATTGGCTGAACAGAGTGTGCTCCCAGAGTGTAACTCTAGGTAGCAATTTTAAGTCTTCCATTCGTTGAAGCTCATCTTCAATCTTTTTGAAGCGACTCAGAACCACTTCCTGATCATCACCTGGCTTTATGTGTGCAACGGCCTTGGCTTTGGCTTTTCCCAGACGATCCAATAACTTGGGCAGGAACTTCTCTGCATTTCTTGAGGTTGAGGTGACATTTCTCATTTCAGATGCAATTACACTGAAAATGAGGTAGCCTGTTGCATATAGATTGAGGGTAGCTGTGGAACTCAAGAGATTGATGCAATCAAACCTATCATGTCTGCCTCTTTATTATTCAAGTGATATATGTTTACCTCAACAACAACAACAATAAGTAAATCACATGAATTTATTATACAAACTAACTTACCATCCATTTGTTGCAGATTAGTGAGTCCTCTAGAACTAACTTACCATCCATTTTTCTTTTAAAAAAACAAATAAGATAATAGAATTAACAATCACCGTAAGATCATCTTTTTTAAAGAAATACAATAATGACTCTTGGCTAACAATCAGAGCTCAAAAAAGTAACACTAAAATAAAAAAAGAAATATCACATTTTTTAAAGAAATACAATAATGACTCTTAGCTAACAATCAGAGCTCAAAAAAGTAACACTAAAATAAAAAAAGAAAAAGAGAAAGGAAAAAAAGCTCATTATACTCCTTAATAGTCCTAGAAGCAAAGAACAATGGCAAAAGAAAATATATATTATTCCACACTTAATCTTTTAAACAATTATCTGATTGAGCATAGAGAAGATGGGTGGTGCAAGAGTAGGGTAACATGTCCAAAGAAATAAAAAAATAAAGGACAAAAGAAAAAGCTCATTATACTCCCTGGTAGTCCTGGAAGGAAAGAACAATGGCAAAAGAAATATATATAATTCCCCACTCTCTTTAAACAATTATTCAATGTCAATTAATCTTAATCTCAATGAGCATAAAGAAGATGGTGTGCGAATGACCAGCAGAGTAACATGTCGAAAGATATGTTTTATTTAAGAATTGTAATATTTGTTGAGAATGTTTGTTCCACATTAAAAAATTAAGGGACCGAACGTGAGTTTATAAGGAGTTGGGCTACTCCCCAATTACCAATTGGTTTTGAGGTAGAACCTCAACTTCCTTCATTGTATCAAAGCAAGGCTTCACATGTTGGGCTCAACGGCCACTCGTGCTCCCACGTCACCCAATATATATTCTATGTGTTAGGCTTAAAAGTCCACCACATGTGCAGGACTTGTTGAGACAAAAAATTTGTTACCGATAGTTTCTTATTTATCCCTACAGGCATCACATATGAGTGTAGTCCTGGAAGCAAACACAAAAGAAAAGGAGAAGAGAAAAGAAAAGGCTCATTACATATACTCCTTGGTAGTCCTGGAAGCAAAGAAGAATGATAAAAAGAAAAATATATATGATTCCCCATTCTTTTCGATCAGTCTTAATCTCAATGAACATAAGACGGTGTGTGAAGGACCAGGATAACATGGCAAAATATATGTTTTATTTAAACAACAAAATATTCGGTAAGTATGGTTAAACTCCTCGGTTCGGTTTTATAGCTGAAACTCAAAAAATTAAAAGAAAAATTCGTGCTTCTACTAGAGACACAAACTTTTTATTGCCAACTAATAATGTGACAGTTTCTTATTCACCGATAGAAGTATGATAATACACAAGCTTCGTCATCTTCGTATAATTATAATACTAGTTGTACCTTCACAAAGTGCTACCTGTAATTGGAATAACCGAAACTGATTAACAAAAACCGAACACTTAAAAAGGGAAAAAGAAAAGAAAAAGCTCATTATACTCATGCAAGCAAAGAACTATGGCTAACGAAAAACATATATGATTCCCCTAGCGGCTCATTCTACTTTTAAACAGTTATTTGATGCTGAGCATATGAATAACGTGGGTGAGAGAATCTGTTTTGTTCCAATAACAGATCCAGGTCCTTTGATCAAAGCGCTGAACAAAGGCCAAGGTGTGGTTACGTGCTCTTCATATTACTCCCCCCAGTTTCTGATTAAAATTGCAGTAGATACATAAATATAGTGTTGAAGGGGAAGAATGGCAGGGGATGTTGCTCAATTTCTCCGGAATAAGTTCCTGGCATCTCTTAGCGAGACAGAGTCTGAATTATCAGGTGCTGTTCTCATTTCTGATTTGGGAGCAATCAAAGATATTGTAATAGCTATAGATACTCGAAGACTTACGGGAGATTACTACTGTCTCTTTATCTCTGTGCTCCTGGACCTCATCGACGCATTGACCAAGTGCCAGGTCTTCTCACATGAGTGGAAGAAGCATAGTCATCACAGGACTCATTTAGTAGTCTTCAACCATTTGAGTTTGAGGAAGATTTGTTTCGTGCGGAAGATGAAGAAGCGGCTGGCTGCAATAAAACGCATCTTCGAGGCTGAGTTTATGAAAAAGGAAGAAATAATTTATAACTTGAGGGAATCATCAAGTCGTCCTGATGATCCTGAAGAGAATTCAGAGATCGAACTACCTGTAGTGGAGGCTGAAGTTGTGGGATTTGATGAGCAATTACTGAAGATTGGGAACTTTCTTTTAAAATCATCGCCGTCATCAGGTGCTGGATTTGCGGCAGTTGGGATAGTGGGCATGGCAGGCGTGGGTAAGACCACTCTGGTGCGCGAGGTTTTGAGTTGGTGGATGGTGCTAGGAAAATTTTCTCCTATAATTTGGTTATGCTTGTCGAATATAATCAAAGAAAATAAACAAGTAGAAGAAGAAATTGAGGTCAGCATTGTGAAATGTATGCTTAGTAAGTTGGACCATGATGCCGTTGCCGACGGAGATGCCATCATCCAGGAGGAGGAGAAGACAATAAGTAGTAATAATTCTGGTCATCTCCTTGCTGCGCTCTCGGAAAGGCTCAGCCAACATTTATCAGGTAAAAGTTATTTGATTGTGTTGGATGATGTGTGGCACATGAACGATTTCTACTCGGATTTAGGACAAGTACTTGAGGTTCAGGAAGGTGATAAGAAAGTTGGGGATCGCTTATCGCACGGATTGCCTAAGGGTAGTGGTGGTGCCATCATCGTCACTAGTAGGATACCGGAAGTGGTTGAAACTATGGTGGTACCGGCGCAGGGGTCAGATAAACATTATAAGAGTTTGATTATTTCTCTTGAGCCTTTGGACAGAGAAAGCTGCTGGAATATATATCAGGACACTGCTTTTGGTTATCAACAACATTTGGAAAAGGTTCAGAATGAAATTAAGGATCTATGTTATGGTCTACCATTGGCCGCTAGGACACTCGCAGAAATCATGTCCCAAAACTCCCAAAATTTTGAGTATTATTCTCAACTTAATTATACATACAGTACTTTACTTACTCCCTTATTTTGGTATCGTCTGTCTTTTGAATTATTTACGTACCAATATGAATGTCCCATGCAGGAGGACTTCTCCGCCCCACCACAAATCTGAGGACTTACCTTATTCCTTCCATATAAAAAAATCCCCAGTGTTGGTGTTTATTGATATGTCCAATAGACAACAAGGAGAAGAACTTATTGGGAAATTTTGCGACCTCCTTACTAAAGAGCAGGTATTTTTCTCATTGAACATAGTTTATGTATAATTAAAGCTCTAATTAATATTGTATTGTTTTCTTTTATTTTCTAGGTTTTTGGTGCCCTACTGAAAAAAGCAAAGACGTATAATAATCCTGAGACGGTGCTAAAGGATGTTTATGGTACTCTAGAAAAGCTTAAGCAAAATGGTTATTATGATTTTGCTTCTGAAATTCAAAAGAAGATGAGAATTATAGTAAGTAACATATTAAATTAATACGATTTGCTAAAGCGTAGTCTACACTTTTCTAAATAACATTTTTAATATGTTTTTTTAATTTGACATTATATATCTCAGGTTGTTGGCCAGGATGAGTTTGTAAATTGGATTTTGGGAGTTATCTGTGATCTTAAATTGCCAGAGTCACCCTCCATTGCTCCGGTACCACCACCGACTTTAACAGAAAATCCGCTCTGGATCCTCGACACCTACCAATATGGAATCGCTGCTTCGTTTGGATGGGTGGGGCGTTTAGCATTTATATTTAATTCTTTTTAATTGGCTACTATTTAATATTGAAACGTCTTTTTAATAACTATTTAATATTGGCCAATTGCCTGTTGCCGACCCCTGCTATCCGCCACAGCAGCCGGCCTCGACGTCAACGTCGACCACCATCCTCCATATTCCGCGTCACTCTGCCCTCCTCCATCGTCGTCGGCATCGTCTTTGTCCTTCTCACCGGCTCACTCCCTCTCTATCCCCCATTCCCCGTTCTCTCTCTTCCATTCCTTGTTCTTCATCAAATCACTCCTCCTCCATCATCATCATCACCCACCCATCCCTTCCTCTTTTCCTCTTCAATAACTCATCATTCATCACCCACACACTAGATATTGATTTCTCTCCTTTTTATCTTTTATTTTATTTGAGTTATTTATTGGGGAATTCTGAAAATTTTGGAAATGGTGGACTTTGAGTTGGCTTCGGGTCTGTGGAAGAACAGGGTACGGTTGGTGGAGAACAAATTTATCTGCTGTCTCCTCAAGATCTAAGTTGCTGAGAGAGAGAGAGAGAGAGAGAGAGAGGGAGGAATGAGAGAGAGTCGGTGGGAATTGAAGAGAGAGAAGAATTGGCAGTGGTATCCAACTGTCAGGAAGTAATTGGCTAGGGACACTGAGGTAGAATGCTTACCTTGGCGTCCCCGTGCCAGGCAAATTTTTCTCATGTGCCAAACATTTTGAAATTTAAAACAATGGTTAGTCAAATTTGTAATAAATTTCAAATTTAGGAGGAAAGAAATCAATACAATAAATTAAGGAACTAACATTTAATACAACCATATAATAGGGTAAATTCTAATTAGGGTATTTTTGGAATATAAAAAGTATAATCAATCAAATTTTAAACTAAAATAGGTAACTTGCTGAGTTAGATCTTAGTTATCGGGTTTTACTTATAATAAATTGGGTTTTCTTCGTAGAAAAATAAGACGGTTAGTTGTAAAAAAGAAAACATTAGTTTGAAGGGATCCACATTTACTATTTTATTTTCTTCCGTTTTCATGACACATATATATATATGTACCATCCCTTTGTACGTCTTTGTTTTTCATGGAAAAAATGAGTATGAGTAGAGGCTTTTAAATTTCCATTTTAATTACAACATGTACATGTATGATTCTGCTGTTACTTACTAGGTTGGCAGGCAATTGATGCATCTCTCTATTATTTATGCATGTTGCCTGCTTGACTACTTCCAGAAGGACATTTTGAATATATTACCGCTGCGATTGTTCCTTGTTTACGTAGCACTGGTAAAATCGTGGAGAATTGACAGGTATTCGATTTAGATGTCGTATGGCTAACTCTTTAATTATCTGTCGTATGGCTAACAAAAAAACAAAAACAAAAAAGGTTTCTCACACACACATTACTAATTATGTGCCATGAGAGTTTGAACTTAAAACCATCGGTATGCAAGTGAATATCATTTTTCAAAGAAGTTAACTTTTCATAGTAAGATAGCAAGAATTAATGGGTAAATTAATCTGTCTTATATATGTTGCATTAATTTATTGTAGTTGTAATCTTATTTTATTCTTTTATTGGATTTTCAGCTGGCTTTGTTTCATTAAGATGAAACACACTCAATCTTCTACAAGTCAACAAGAAAAACCATGTTCTTCTTTTATGGACCGATTACCACATTATTTGCATGAGGTTGGAGATGTGGGAAAAGCGGTAAGAATCTCCTATCTCCAATCTCAATGGACCTATCACTTCACTTTTACGATAACCTTTGAGTACTGAATATTCGGATGATCATGTTCTCCCTTTTCTTGCAATTGGTGTCTTCATTCATTCTTATCTCTCCTTCCATAGTACCACTTCTTATCTTAAGATAATATTAATTCCTCAATTCTTATACATTTCTTAGGATAATCCAACATTATACGGACGATTTTGGTACTACTTCAGGTTGTCTGGTAAAGAATTTCACCCTTGTTTAAACTTTAATTTCTTTTCTTCGTTACGTGCCCAAATTCATTTGAATTTTTTTTTTTTAATACTCATGTTATCATTTCATTTCCATATTTTTCATGCATTAATTAATGGGTCAGAATTAGAGGGACACATTTTTTGACACTTTTCGACACATGCTATAGAAAGTTGGATTTTAGCACTTTGGATGGCTCAAATTGCATCTCACTTACATTTAGTTTTATAAACATGACTCAAAGTTTCATTCGAAGTTCCATAATTTTCTGACAATTTATATTTTTTTATTCATATTTTCGTCGGAATCTCTACATTTGGGGACTACTAATATTTTCGAAATGGCCGATATTTAAGTCCACAACGATGAGCCTTCAAGGTAAATGAGCTTCAGGCTTTCACATCCAAGCTAAATTATTCACCATGTTGTTATAAATAACCCTGTATGCATATGAAATTACTAATTATTGGTATCCAATCCTGGTAATTTGATATTAAATTATATAGGCTTATTTTCACAAAAGGTCTTTGACGTTCACGAAATTATCATCTTTAGTTTTTTTTTTTGTGTGACATAATTAGTCCTTAAGGTTACTCACATACATTCATACCTCGAGAAGAAAATTACTAATCATTCATACTGTCAAGTATTCTATTAAACTGATGATGTGGAACCCAAATCATAGAGAAGAAAATAACAATCCTCCTGTACTACAAGAATTTTGTTGTTACAGAAGTTCCTTATGCGATGGAGATCCTACTTTTTAGGGATTTTTGGTACTGGAATGTTATTTTTCCTTATCAGCAAAATAACAATGTGTAACTGATCCACCAGCTGTTTTATATTTATTTAATTTGAGCTAGAGAGTGTGTGTCAGGGAAAGGGGGAGGGGGAATGCAGGATGGGACGAGGCACGGGGAGGGGGAGTCAACAGTTTTTATTTTATTTTTATTTTTACAAATTTTAAATTTAAGTTTTCTATGTTTTATTGAATTTTTATTTTTTAAATATTTTCAAAATAATTTTTTATTTAGATCCATATGGCATGCTATTATTGGACACATGGCTCCACATACATGCCATATCATCAATTTAATAGAATCTTTATGGAATCTCACGGTAGGAATCAATTTTATGTACATGGAGTAATTTCATAACGTATCAAATGTGATAATTTCGTAAACCTCAGAACATTTGTGAAAATATAAGCCAACTACATATTCTTCTTTTAGTACTTTATACTTTTGTTTTCCCTAACAGCGATGACCTAAACTTATTTGCAATAGTAAAGGTGTTGAATCATCTTGGTCAATGGGAAATGCTTCACATTCCTGAAAGGTACGTAATAATTGTGGAATTTACACTCAACTTCTTTTATTGCTCCCTCATAGATGATATCATTTTTCTGTTGTGTGCTTTTACTTCTTTAAAATGTTTGATGAAAACCTTGCTTGCACTCTCTCTTTCATCTCACTATTTGTTGTATGATTAAATGGAAAGGAAAAAAAAAAGAAAAAAAAAAAGAGGAAAATGGCACTTTCATTTTGGCACATCTTTCTGTCATTTTTTCTCTCTCTTTAACCCTAGTTTGATAACTAATTTTTCATAAAACTTGATTCTGTTGGTGTCAAAAGCACCAAAAGGGCAATTCTCTCTGTACATCGGGAATTTCTGTTGTTTTCAAGTCATCATTTCTTATTTTTTGTTTTTGTTTTTATATATAAGCAAAGCAACAGTGTGAAAATGCCATAAAAATTTAAACCTAAGACCTCCATTAGTATGCAAGTTAAACTTTTTTGTTTCCTTAATACAAGTGACATTGATGTTTTTCATATGGGTCTCTGAGAGTTTAACCTCTGTCCATATGGATAAAAATGAAAGAGCAAAACCACCTGAGTTATACCCTTCATTGGCTACGTTTTGATTACTTTACATTTATGCATATATATATCATTCACACACTTGCACATGCGCAAACTTACGCGTACTCTAATTTTATGTCTTTTGGTATACATGTACAGCACCAATTCAATTCATTGTCTTAACTTCCCTATCTTTCGTCCAAGAGAAGATCATATGTTCATGGACGACACTAGGGAATATAAAAAAGTGAGGTTCCTTTTTCTTCCTTTACACGTGTTTTGTTTTCGTGAGATATGCATGCATTGGTTAATGTTTCTGTGATTGGCATTTGCAATCAGATTTAATGTTATTGATACCATATTTATTCACCAAATCACCTCATTAATAGGAATCTGGACTTTTTATATTGATTTTTTCTGTTAGGATTTGATTTGATTTTCCTTTACAAATATTTTTTTCCTTCAAATCAGTGGATGTGGATCCCTCTAATAGAGAGGTGACTCCACCAGTGTATGTGGGATCTATCGTATTAAAGAGGTTGTCAGTAATGTGATCAGTAAATGTGGTCCAAATAACACCAACCTTCATTTGTACGACCACATTGCTGATTATCTCTCTAAAAGAGGATCCACCACTGTATGTGAGATCCATCCATATTAGAGAGGTGGTGAGTAATAATGTTTTTCAAATAGCGACACCCTTACATATATACCCATTAATTACTAAAACATTTCCATGTTAAAATTGAGTTAATTACAGACACCCAAGAGCCCATCTTTCATAGACGATGGACGCCTCGAAGTTATCGGTTACAAATTTGATCTCATCGCTTATATGGTAATCCGGACTTCCCTTGATCAGGTCATACATCTTGAATTGATATTTGTTCAGATTGCAGCATCCATTTCAAAGAGAGGATTACTAAACTTATATCTACTTTTTTTTTTTTTTTTTTTTAAAGGTACGAGGAATTCGCTTCGAGTTTATAAAAGGTGCAAGAGGGTTTGTGCGCATGAGTTTTGATGATGGAGAAACAAAGTTTAAAATCCCTACTGATGAATTGGTTGAGATTGAAATCTCTTACCACGGCCAAGTCAACATTCTTGCCGGTCCAAATTGCGAAGCAAAAAGTATCCATCACTCCAAATTGCCGGTCCAAATTGCACAGCGTTCAGATACCTGAGGCCAATCTAGAGCACTGAACAAATGAAACAAATGTAACAGTGAAACTTTATTGATATTTTTCAACAACTGATGTATTTTTTGTTTTTTTTTGTTTTTGTTTTTGTGTGCGTGTGCTTGAAAACTGATTAATATACTAAAACAGCTGTAAAACTGATTAATTAACAACAGATTGATAACAGAACCAATATAAGTTTGACAACTCAATCTTATACCAACAGACTGATGGACGCCATGAAATTATTGGCTTCAAATATGTTTTTCTTCAGAGTGAATGTTGCAGTCGCCTTGATCTGGTCATATCTCTTCAACATATGTTTAAACTGCCCTTTGCATCTTCTCTTACATTTGTATCAAAAGACGATTAATTTTGCTTTTTCCCCTTGAATTTAGGTACGGTGAATTCGCTTCGAGTTTATAGAGGGTGCAGCTGAAGTTGTAAACATGAGGATTGATGGAGCACCATGGAAAAAAAATCCCACTTGATGGTTTGGTTGAGATTGAAATCTCCTACTGTCAAGTCAACTTTCTTGCCTTTCCAAACTGCCTGGCAAAAAGTATCGGTGACTCGTCCCGATCTTGAGCTTCTGAAACTGGTGTTGATAACAATGCTAAGGATTTACTCTCAAGGACATAATAATAATAATAATAAAAAGTTCGGTGCAGCAAGCACGTTCAAAGTCCCCCATGATGATAACTCTTCTAAAGGAGATAATGAGTCTGAAGAAGCAAGTACTTATGAAGATTACTCTGAAGCAGATGATGAGTCTCAAGAAGCAAGGTCTTCCAGAATCCCCTATGATGATGGTAACACTTCTGAAGATGACTCTTGAGTCTGAAGGAGATGATGAGTCTGATGAAGCCAGCACTTCCAGAACCCTCTAATCCTAGAGCTACTTTATATTTTAGTTTGTCCAGCTCTCCTTTACTTAGTCATTGATGTGAAGAAAGAGAGTAGTGAAGTATTTACATTGTGTTCTGACTTTTGCATCTGAATCAAATTATATCAAACTGATTATCTCATACTTTTAGAAAATTTAAATATAAAACAATGTTTATCCATTTGAAATAGGTCCCTTTCTACAGTTGAAGTTTGTAAATGAGTAGACAGAATTCCATACTCAACCTCAAACATACGCAAAATTTTGCTTGGATGGAAATATTTCTTATCTTAAACTCATTCATCTTTAGAGGTGTAAAATAGCTCAGTCTGATACAAGACGACACTGGCTCAATATGATGCAATTGTGCCCGAACACTATTAAGATGAACACAGCATGGGCAGGACTTTGTCATATCCTGCCAAGCAAAGCACAACATGATTTATTCTACACCTATTCATGCTTTTTTCACATTGAGGTACCGTAGGAAGAAAAATTGTAAAGCTTTTTCAGATATCTTTGGAAAATTTAGAGCACTTGAACAAATGAAAATGACAATAAACACAGGTGACAAACAACGATGAGCAAAGGCAATAGCCATTATGAACTGATGGACAAAGTATAAAAACATGACAGTATGGAAGGCCCAAGTCGAAAACGAGTTATTTAAGAAAGAAAGAAAACAAGAGGGCCTTTGTTATCTAGCAAGTGTTTGTTGTGGAGCTGGAAGGCTATACAAGGATTTCAGCTGCCTGCTAATGAGCTTACTGTTATGCATAGCCAGTTGAAGTTCCAAATCATCAGACCACCATTGCTCTAATCCGTGAGCCTCCGAAAACTTCTGGTTTCCCTTTGACATCACAAACAGCTTTGCTGCTACTTGACCATTTGTTGGACGCACGTTCTCCTTGTTAGCATTGTTTACTTCTCCATCATGCTCAGTATAAGAACAGCAGATGTAGTCACTGGTATTTACATACAAATGAGGAACCCATTTTCCCAAACCCATACCAGGATTCTTCAAACCCGAAAAATTTGGCATCCTATTCTTCAATCCAAAACCAGAAGTCCTATCCCCTTCTTCACTGCTGACCTGAGCTCCACTTCTCAAAGGGAGCATTGACTTAAATCTCTTCCAAGCAAATCCTGCTTTCTCTCCGATATTTCTGAAGCTCATTGCTAGCGAAACAGAAGGCGGATTGAACAAATGAGTTTCCACATACATCCCTGTTGACGCAGAAAAATGGTTTAATACTTTCCCGCGTAACTTAGTGATTAGGTCTCTTCGGTATCTGATGTCCTCGGTAGGGTGTGCGATCTGTAAGAAAGCAAACACACGGTAATCCTAGGGCACCGGTGTGGTACCGGCCGAAGGCTCTCCGATGCTTAAGTAAGTACGGATTAAGTAAGTTTGAACT
>NC_024129.1:15185911-15197035 GCF_000346735.1 Prunus mume
CTGTTGACGCAGAAAAATGGTTTAATACTTTCCCGCATAACTTAGTGATTAGGTCTCTTCAGTATCTGATGTCCTCGGTAGGGTGTGCGATCTGTAAGAAAGCAAACACACGGTAATCCTAGGGCACCGGTGTGGTACCGGCCGAAGGCTCTCCGATGCTTAAGTAAGTACGGATTAAGTAAGTTTGAACTACAGATCAATAGGCAGTATGCCGTAAGTTCTGATTGATTACCTTCAAGCTGGGATGGGTGTCCTCTTTTATAGGCCTTGGGAGGTGTGCAATTTGTTTAGAGTTTCGATGTGGGACTCTGGGCGTCAATTGTGAGACTGCCACGCGTCCAGAGGGGCGAGGTTGCCCTAATGTTGCGATCGGTAGGCTTGGTACCGAAGGTGAGTGCCGAAGGCACACGTAGCCCTGGTTTGTTCCACGTGTTTGGTATTCATTGGCTGTTCACTTTGGTATAAACAATCCCTTCTTTGGCTAATGCTTTTCCCACTTGGAGAGCAAATCCAGGCCCCAATGAGTGTCCCGCAATACAAACATTACTACTTCCATACCTTTCAGCAACTGATTTCAAAGCCTCCATAGCTGCTTTAAACCTAACAGAGCCCTTCAAGCTCTCCCAAGCAAGAAACCGAAGGTCGTCTTCAATATCCCTTCGCATAGTTGGGCCTTTGAGCAATGTTCCTCTAAGTGCTAGAATCGCCTTTGGTGCACCGCTTGGTCTGATGAGTACAAAGTCAGCAAGTGCTGCAGATCGATCCCATTCCAAAATTGCCCCAAATATGGATCCATCTCTTTCATCGACTAAGGTTTGGGATAGTTTATACCTAAAGGGTATCCACCACTTAGGAGCTAGAGCATTTGCTTCATCTCTATTCTCTTGTCTGTCGAGTTCAAGCAAATATATTGCTTGTATGAAGCATGCGATTACAGTTCGTTTATAATTCCCATCCTTCCTGTATGAAAAGAAAAGCTAGTCATTTACCAAAATTAGTGGCATAGGGTTTTTCATCGCCTATACTACATGAGAGTTGTGCCATGTCATATGAGGGAGACAAGCATAAGTATACCCCAGAACCAATTCTGCCTAATTTGAAACAAAGCTAGCATTTGATTCAATGATTCTAAATCCAGATCACTAAATTAATAATGTCAACAGCATTCTTTGTACATTTGTGTCTGTAATTTATGCTCAATTAATTCCAGATAGCATGGTATGCCAAAACAACCAAGCAAACACAATCAAAATGAGAGGAGGGAAAAAAAACAATCAAAATGAAGCCTCCAACCAATAAGGTACAAATTAGAGACTTAACTATAATTGGAATTTGAGCTGACTAAAATGGAACTAACTTTACATAAGTAATCCATATCATCATAGAATAATAACCTTCCATATCAAAATTCCTAAATCTAGGAGCCCATAATTTAAGGAAAGTCCCACCAAAATGCAGCAAAATTTGTTACAAGTTTCTCGGCTGATCCTGATTGAAATGATCTGAGATCCAAGATGTATTTCAAAGGTAGTTTACTTCTATATTCTACACCAACCAACCAATAAAACTCAAAATAATCCTTTATATCCAAAAAAAAAAAAAAATCCAAGCATGGGTTTCCAAATTTTCAAATTTTTAATGAAACCCTTTGTGATAATGTTTTTTAAGCAATCTTCCTCGCACTAGGGCTCGGATTTTCAAATTTTCAAATTTGTAATGAAACCATAACTTCCTCGCACTAGGGCTCGGATTTGTTGATGAAGAAGAAATCTGCGACATTTTTGCGCCAGGAGGGACCTTGGTCTCCCAGATTTCCCTTTAAATGGCTTCCTAGATTTCCTTCCAGTTTCCAAAATTTCAGCAGATCTACTGTTTTTATGTGGATTTATTTGGCGCCAGATTTGACCTTTTTCGAAGGGAGATGGGAGGTTGGACATGCCAGACATCAGAAGACAAATTTGCCCCTGACGAATCTAAGAGATTCTCACATATGCTTGCCACGTCATCATTTTAAACGGAAAAACTAACAGACTTGACGGAAGGACTACTGGTGCAAAGACACGCACAGTTGAGTGACCGCTGCAACTAATAATTGAGTTCAGTGGCCGAAATGCAAAACGAGGTATAGTTGAGGGACCACTGCTGCGAAAAACCCTACAAAATAAGGTCCCACGAGGCACAGTTAGAATATTGCTTTTATTGCAATGTCAAATCATTGCAGGTTGAGACATCTAAAGAATAGAGATAGTTCTTTCTTACTTTTTCCACTTTACACTCGTTAATTATAAAGATAAAGTGCATTTGTTTAAAACAAACATATAATGCATGCTTGGCATACGTGGGATGGATTAATTGAAAAAGGTAGTGAGCTCGCTTTCTTGTATCTAAGTTCACATTTCCCAATACAAACCAAATAATTCAATATAGGAGGAGCCCCAAGAGCATACTTGGATCGGAGGTTTCAAATCTCGCCGACAATTATATTCTAATGCTATATTAATCAAAAAGCTTCAATTTTTAATAGAATCAAGCAAAGTGACATGGTAAAAAGTAAGGCCCCGCAAGGCACAATTGGATTGCTTTAGTTGTGATACCAAACCATTGCACTTTGAGATGACTGAAGAATATAATAAATAAAGCTTGAGAAGGACCCTACGGTATGAATTGCCAAACAATTATAAAATAGTATAAAATAGTATAGTAATATAATCACGTGATATATTTTGTACATGTGTTATAATATGAGTGGACAATATGGTTTCTTTTCCCCTATTTTAGGGAATATTATCAATAAATATATATCAACTTATATTGTAATACGTGTACAAAATGTATCACATGATTGTACTACCGTACTCTTCTATAATCATGTCTACTTTTGTAGACATCAGGAGAATGAAAAGTGTATATAAAATGATGAGCACCACTTTAACTTGATGAGATATGTTGACGCAGAATAACGGTTTGGCACTTTCCCGCGCAACTTAGAGATATTTGGGCCTTCGGTATGCTCTGGGCCTCGGTAGGGCGTTCGATCTGCAAAATAGCGAATGCTCTGTAAGACCTAGGGCACCAGTGTGGTACCGGCCGAAGGCTCTCCGATGCTTAAGTAAGTACAGATTTAGTAAGTTTGAACTACAGATCAATAGGCAGTATGCCGTGAGTTATGATTGATTACCTTTAAGCTGGGATGGTTGCCCTCTTTTATAGGCCTTGGGAGGTGTGCAATTTGTTTAGAGTTTCGATGTGGGACTCTGGGCATCAATTGTGGGACTGCCACGTGTCCCTTGGGGGTGAGATTGCCCTAATCGTACGATCGGTAGGCGTGATACCGAAGCCAGGTGCCGAAGGATCTCATAGCTCTAGTTTGGTCCACGTGTCCGATGTTCATTGGCTGTTCATTTTGGTATAAACAGGAGTCCCCCAAGTCCTCTTGTGAGAGTTCTCGGAAGGGGATTTGAAGTTGTCTTCGAAAGGAAATGTTGTCCTACCGTTCGGTAAACCAGTTTGGTGATAGGGCTCAATTTTGGCTCTTTCGTTCTTGTTCATTCAGAGGCTGACGTTGGGGAAGTCAGAAGGTCGCGTCAAGTGGACGGGTGAAGGGACATCTGGGCGCTTCATCTTTCGTGCATCGCGTGCCATCAGTCCCCCATAGGATGAGCGACACGTGGTGAGAGTAATCATGGTGCGCGGCGCATTAATGCGCCGTTTGGTTTTCCGAGGTATACCGTTGCAACCCCTCTCCCTATAAATAGAGATGACCTCGGAGGCGAAATCACTTTGCATTTCGTGATAAGCGAGAGCTCTGTTGAGGCGATTTCCGACGAGAGCTTCCGGCATTCAAGGCGATTTTCGACAAGGGCTAACGGTAACTAGGAGATTTCCAGCGTTGCGAACGGCAAGAAAGGCGATTTTCGTCAAGACGATTTGGAGCGCAGTTTGACAGGACCCGCCCCAGAATTTCCCCTGAAACCGGGGCGGACCCCGTCTTGGTGCCGACATCACACCGATGCCGGGCCCACTTACTAAAAACCCAAGACATCCTACCAAAATTTTGGCAGAGTCTCCCTTGTAAAATGCTCAAACCCAACGATATTCAACCTGCATAATTTACATAAAATAAAACCCAACTGCCAGCATGCTTTCAACATACAACAATCCGAAATAAAGTGGCCTCCGGCCTCAAGTAACAACTTAACATGGGCGATAACAGAGCATCTAACAGAATTTATTTATAACAAACAGTTGAGTAGAAGGAATTTACACAAGTCCTATATACGGATGAAATGTTTTGAGCCCGCAACCTGCTCGAACGCTTCCAAAAGCAACTACTGCCTGGGGGGCGCAAAATAGAAATATGTGAGTGGACAAAAATAAAGTTTGCATTTTAAAACAACATAATAACCCCACTGTGTAAAAATAATGCACTAGCATGCAGTTTCACAATTCAGAAACCAAATACTCAAAACACAACTCAAAATCACAACTCTCCCAAAGATATGCAACTCTCATCAACCCGTAAACACACACACACACATATATATATATATATCTATATCTATAACTATGAGATAATATATACTTCTCTCCGTACTAATGTACCGGGGAAACAATCCAACCGGGGGATTGTTTGGCTGGTATGCAGGATTTCCGAGCACTAACCCGCGTCCAGGGATGAGTAGTCCAACCGGGGGACGGAGCTCCATAGCTCACACGCCGGCACTACCAACGACACGTGTAGCTCACAAATCTCATAGCAAGTCCTACGCGCGCAGACAGTATTATCACCCCACCGGCACTGCCAACGACGTATGTGATAATACTAAGTAATATACATACTCTTCCCATACGCCGGCACTGCCAACGACACGTATGGGAAGTGTCTCACACACCGGCACTGCCAACGACATGTGTGAGACCCACAATCTCTTGGCCTTCCCACCCCACCGGCACTGCCAACGACGTGTGTGGGAAGCCTAGTAACTAAGGAATGGTACTCACCTAACATACTCATACTTCTCACCACCATCCCTCAAACTTATATCTTTCCACAATCTCACCACAACAACCTCTCATACTCTATACATAGGCAATATAGATAGACATTCCAAAATTCATATAAACATATTCCTCATACTCAAAATATATTGCCGATACATATAAGAATATTCAAATCCATCAACCAAATAATTGTTAAATCAAAATCACCATTTAAAATATATGCACAAATCTTTTATCAATAAAACCATGCATATGCTTAAAACAAAGTCCACTAACAGATAATCCCAAGCTGCCCGGCCCCGAGAGGGTCCTGCCTGCTGCGAATGATCGACCGAAGTACCTATTTCGAGATACGAACTCTTGACTAATATAACTCACTTCAAAGCGGAAATTCACAAAAGGAAATACTTAAATCCCCAAGTTCCCGGTGCGTGAACGTCCAATGGAATGTCCTAAGGTCCGATTACAGGTTTGGGAATCGCTTCCAATCGTACGGTTATCGCGAATTCCCAAACTTCAAATTATTGAATCGGAACATCCGGGGCTCCGATTCACGATCCGCAAATTCCTATAGGTTTCTAAGAGTACCTAGATCAACATAGTTCAGTTTGGAAACGATCCGACGGTTAGAACTTATCGAACCTGGATAACGCACAACATGCGAAATCCGGTCGATAGTCAAACGACATCCAAATTGAAGTCCGCAAAATTCTACGCACTCGTGACAACCTAAGGATCTCATCAAGATAAAAAACAACTTCACCAGCCTTGCCCACGCGCCGCCACACGCGCTGGCAAGGCATGGGTGTGTAGAGAAATTTCCGGCGACGGAAAATCTCCAAATCACAAGCCACCCTTCCAATCCTAGATACTACTCGACGAATGGAGCATCTTTTTCAACTACAGCAACGTCCAATTCGTACGAGAACTGGCCGAAATTTCACATTGAAAACCGGCCAAAACCTAAGTTCCAAAATCAATTTCCAAAATTAAAAATCGTTCTAATCTAACCCCATAAACAGCTAGAGCATGTAAAAAGAAGAAGAAACCTCACCTAGTTCACCGGAAACAGATTGCGAAGACGGCGGTGCGATAGCGCGAAAACCTCCGGTTTGAACCAGTCAAAACTGACAGCGGGATTCGCGGTTTCCGGCGGGGAAATTGGGTGGGTCGTGATCGAGACTTCACGACGAGTCGAACGGGACTGGTCTCACGCTCAGCTATGGCCGGTGCTGGGAGATCGAAGAGAGAGAAAGGGTCGGGGTCGAGAGTGAAGAGAGAGAGAGAGCGTACGCGGGGAGAGAGAGAGAATGAGGTAAAAATGAAAAAATCTGTTTTTTACCAAATTTTTCGAAATAATTACGGTTCTGCCATCGAACTTAATTTGATCGCCAAAACTTCGTTACAATTCCGATTCAAGCCTACCGCAAGTCTACGGTTTCGTGTCAGTACCACCTACGCAACCAAACCACTCGTGGTCCCGAAATCTTCCCGGATAAGAAAATGACCAAAATTACCCTCAACCCAAGAGTAAATTCATATTTTCTCTTAATTTAATTAAAATAGGAAAAAAAAATTGGAGTCAGGGTTTTACACAGTTCGTGTTTCTTTTCCAGAGTTTGAATTAAGGTACCGTTCG
Source organism: Prunus mume (assembly GCF_000346735.1). Next base: position 15,192,552 of record NC_024129.1, read on the forward strand.
ACATCTTCAATTTACTCTCTTACATATCTTAAGAGTTACATCCTTCCTTGGTTTGAACTAGACTGACCATAGGGTTCCATTCGGTAGTCTAGTTGCCATAGATAATGATGTATGGATCGGTAGGATAGCATCCGGCATGAGCCTTAGTTTCCTTTTTCCCTGTTTTTGTAGATGTCTGATAGCGAGTCATTCTCCGAGCGTGAGCCCAATGCATTCGATGAAGAGTCATCCGATGGTCTCTTTGACTCCGATGGTGAAGCGACAGGGCCTGATGCCGAGGACAGAAAGATACTCGGTGAAGGGCCCAGCTCCGTTCCTACACACGGCATCGGAAAGGGGTTAATGACATCACCGGTACTGTTGGCTATAGTCTATAGCGATGGTCGCCACGTTAGTCAAGTCCTGCCTGGGGAGGCGAGCGCTAGTCGCCAGTCAGAGGCCTCCACTTCCTGCCGTGGAGAGTTAGCCGCTGAGCCATCTCTTCGGCCGAGGGTTTCGGTAGTTGATCCCAGCAATCCTAGGGTGCCGATGGGAGTTTCGAAGGAGCTCGTCTTCGGCGTAGATTATTTGGAGCCCAACAGGATCACCGAGAGAGAGATTGCGAAGCTCCGTGCCGAGTATTTCATACCAGATTCTGTAGGGATGAGGATCCCAAATCCTACCGAATCTCTAAGCAATCCGAAGGATGGCGAAGTCGTCCTTTTCACGGGCGTACTTTTGCAAGGAGTGAGGTTTCCTCTGCAGCCCGCCGTTTAGAGGATCCTGGCGCAGATAGGCTATGCTCCCGACCAGTTCAATCCCAACTTCTGGGTAGCGCTAATAGGTGTGGTCACAGCCTTCGGCATGGCTGGCGAGAGAGAGCCTTCGTACGAACAGTTCTCCCATCTGTACAGCGTTACGAAGTCGAAGTTTGCCGACCATGGGGGTTGGGTTCAGGCTAACTGCCTGAAGGCTACCGAGCGCGACCATTTTGTCAGTGCCGTGCCAACCTCTCAGAAGACGTGGAGGAAACGGAGGGTGCTTCTGTCCGGTGATTAGGAGTCGCCCTCGGGTTATCCCGTCTGTTTCCACATTCCCACTACTTTCCAAATTGCCGGTAGGCCATCGTACCGTTCGGTATGCCTCCTAGAGTATGTCGTCCTTCAGAAAGTTTTAATTCCGTTTCCTTTTTGTGCAGGCAAACTGAAGCAGCCGAGCGCTACACAAGCGGAGATCAGGCAGATCGAGCGGGTAAGGTTGAAGGTCCATGCCATGGAGAGAATTTACCCGAAGTTCCTCTCCACCGCCAATCTCATCAAAGCTCAACTTGTCAACCCTATCGAGAATAAGTGTACTTGTTCATTTCGACACAGTTTAAAGCCATAATAGGTAATCTGACCGATCTTTGCTTTGTAGTTACCGAAGAGAGGAGGACTGCCGAGGCGAAGAGGATGAACGAGTCCTCCAAACGGCGCCTCATGCTCGGCATGCAGGGGAAGAAGAAAAATGGGTAGCAGCCGGAAACGGCACCAGCGTCTTCGGGAGGGGTTTACCCCGAGGACCTAACCCTCAACGAGTGTCGTCGTAAAATGAACGCTGAATCGGCGCATGCCGAAGCGGCTGCTGCCGGTCCGTCTTCCAGCCGAGGTATACCTACCGAGTGTACCCCCTCCAAAGTCGCTGGCAAAAGGCCATTCACAGTCGATCTGGATGCCGATCCCGCTCCAAAGCGCGGGCGACAGGCCTAGCCTGCGAGGGCCATCTTTGCTGACATTTTCCTTTGCTCTCCAGGCTTCAATGGACATGTGGCTATAGTCAAGCGAGCAATTAATGCCGCTGAAAAGGTGAAGAAGGCTTATGACGATGGCAGGGCAAAGGTTGTCGAGGCTGGCAAGGCTATCCAAGCTCAGGCGAACTTGGCGAAGGACATGCAGGCTGCCGAACGGCAGGTTAAAGTTTATCAAGCCAAGCTCGGTGAGATGTCGGCAGCCCTGGAGTCGGCGCAGCTAGCGGCAAAGGAGGCTCTGGAGTCAAAGGAGGCGATCCAGGTGGCCTTTGAGGAGTCGGAGTGAGTCAGGGCTTTGGAGATCGAGGCGGCCGTCCAGGAGGCAATACGGGAGTACCGTCAGTCTTCAGAGTTCACTACCTTGCCTGACAAGGAAGTGGGCTTGGAAATGGCGGATATGCTCTACCGTTTCAAGCAGTACAACCCTGGTAAAATGCTCAACCTCAACTTCATTGCCGATCCTCCCTCTCTTCCTGAAGGCATAACCGAAGAAATGATCGAGGACTACGAGGGGGAGGATGCCACAGAAGAGGCTCCTACCGATGCCGAGGAGGAGACTGCCGAAGGTGATGGGGTCGCTGCCGAGACTGAGGAGGCAGCCGCCTGACAGAAAGCTTCGTACGCTCTGCAATGATAATCTTCTCCAAAAGCTTCTTCTTATTTTCAACTAAAGCTGGTTGAGCTCTTGGAGATGATAGAAGATTACGAAGTGGAGGACGTCCTGGAAGAGCCCGTTGCTCCTGATGCCGAGGAGGAGACTGCCGCTTGAGCTTTGTTTAAGTTTTTATTAAATGTAACCTGTCATGAGGCAATATGTTCTGAACGCTTTGATGCCGAGGGCATCCTTTAATTCAAGCACTTTAATTTTCATGATTAATCAAGTAGCTTTGCTTTCGGTAAGATTGACTTAACTGTCATAGGCTAGTGTAAGCTAACTTCCAAGGTTGAAAACTAATCATTGTAACTACCGAAGGCAGGATGATTGGCTTAACTGCTGTAGGCTAGTATAAGTTCAAATTTCAAGTGAACCCTGAATCGATAAGCAACTTTGGATTTAACACTTTACTTCCGAGGGCTAGTTATAGTGACTCTGAAATTTCCCTTTCAAGTGCCGATGGCTAAATAAGGTGATCTTAAAGTCTTTTAATAGGCTTACTAAAAGACAAGTTAAACCTCTGTCGGTAGGAAAGAATACCGTGGTACTGCAATTACCGAAGGCAATAAAAGGATTTTAAAATGTAGTATACTGCGATCGATGGTCTCTACCTCATCTTTTTTTTTTTTGAAAAATGAAACACACCGAAGATTGCGAATATAAGCGTCGAATGCCTTTTCATTAATAGTTGCCGAAGGCAAAGATATATTTGGAGTTCGTTTTACAATTGAAAACCTGCCGTAGGCTAGGGAACTCTATACTGTCGTAGGCTGTGAGCAAGAATAAGCCGAAGGCTTTAACAATGTTTTCTACATGCCGTAAGCTAGGTGACTTCATTTAAAGTAGTATTTCAAATGCTCTACGTTCCAAGGATGACCGAGGGTCTTTCCGTTGGAGTCCTTGAGTCGATAAGTCCTCGATTGCTGGATGCCGATGATCTCGTAACCAGGAAGGTCCAAGGGTTCCTTTCCTGGGGTCCTTAGTTGCTAGAGAGACTTTTCGCATGACCCAATCTCCGACTCAGAACGAGCGGGATCTGACCCTGGAGTTATAGTACTGAGAGACGCGCTGCTTGTAAGCTTCGTTCTGAATGTTGGCTTGTGCTCGGTGTTCTTCAATCAGGTCGAGGCGCAAGGCGAGCGCCTCCTCATTCGCCTTTGGTGCGAAAGCTTCCGTTCGGTAGGAGGGCTCTCCGATTTCCACTGGGACTACCGCTTCCAAGCCAAAAGTCATGGAGAACGGTGTTTCATTGGTTGCCGTTCGGTAGGATGTCCAGATGGCCCATAACGCCTCTGGAAGCTTCTCCAGCCAGGCTCCTTTAGCTTTGTCAAGCTGCCGTTTCAATAGCTTCTTGATAATTTTGTTCATTGCTTCGACCTAACCGTTCGATTGGGGGTAAGCTGGTAAAGCAAAGAACAGATTGATCTTGAGGCGAGTCCAGAATTGCCTAAAGGCTTCCGAATCGAATTGCCTGCCGTTATCGGTGATAATTGCGTAGGGGATTCCGAATCGGCAGCAAATGTTTGTCCATATGAAATCTTCCATTTTGGATGCCGTTATCGTAGCCAAGGGTTCGACCTCTACCCACTTGGTGAAGTAATCTACGGCGACAACAGTATATTTGACCTGGCCCTTTCCTTGCGGCATGGGGCCAATCAAATCCAGTCCCCACTGGGCGAAAGGCCATGGGCTTACGATCGGTGAGAGAGGCTCGGCAGGGATGTGTCGCACTTCTTGACAAGGACGTTCTCATCTTGGTGTAGATCGGGACCCTGAGTGGTCACCGCAGACCCCACCGTGGACTTCTCGAAAGGACATAGTCCCCCTGCTCCTTAGTGAGGCATTTCAGATACGACGTGGTGTAGCCTCGCTTGTACAGAACATCGTCGATGACTGTGTATCTTGCCGATCGATAACGGAGCTTCCGAGCTTGGGACTTATCGGTGGGCAGGGTTCCGTTCGTCAGTAATGCGTAAATTGGAGACATCCATGTGTCCTCGTACCGTACGGTACATGCTTCTGCCGTTTTCGTGCTTGGCAGGGATAATATCCCTACCCGCACCT
>NC_024129.1:15197050-15207941 GCF_000346735.1 Prunus mume
GACGCTAAACACGAGATTGCATCGGCGTGGCTGTTTTCTGACCTGGGGATCTGCTGAATCTCGTAAGCCTGGAACCTTTGTAGGAGTTGGTGGGCTGCCGATAGGTAGGAGGACATGGAGGCATCCTTTGCTGCGAAGTTTGCCGTTATTTGATTCACTATGAGCTGGGAGTCACTATGGATGCTGATTTGTTTGGCGCTCATGCTCTTGGCTAGCCGAATGCCGGCCAATAGAGCCTCATACTCCGCCTTGTTGTTAGAGGTTCTGAAGTTGAATCGGAGGGCATATTCGACTTTGCACCCGTCTGGAGTAGTTAACACCAAACCAGCTCCACAACCCTGTTGGTTCGCCGAGCCGTCAACATGTAGGATCCATAGAGGTACCGAAAGATCAAATCGATTGGCATCCATGTTTCCTCGTTCTGTAATAACAGCGTTCGGAGAGGGTGCATCCGAAGGTGCGGGTGTGAGCTCGGGGATGAAGTCGGCGACAACTTGACCCTTCTCTGCAGGCCTTGGCTTGAACTGTATGTCAAATTCTCTGAGCTCGATCGCCCACTTGACCAACCTGCCGGACGTTTCTGGTTTTTGAAGTACCTGCCGAAGGGTCTGATTGGTTAGTGCCGTGATCTCGTGTGCTTGGAAGTATGGGCGGAGCCTTCGCGCCGAGACAACAAGGGCAAGTGCCAGCTGCTCCAAGGGTGGGTACCGAAGTTCCGCCCTTTGAAGAGCCTTCCTGACATAAAAAATTGGAAGCTCTGCTTTCTCTGGTTTCCGTATCGATACCGAGCTAACAGCAGTACTTGATACCGAAAGCTAGAGGAGGAGAACTTCCCCGAGAAGCGGTTTTGACAACAATGGTGCCCTGCTCATGTAGTTCTTCAAGTCTTGAAATGCCTAGTCGCATTCAGGAGTTCATGCGATATGATGTTTGCCCCCTTTCAAGGCTTTGAAGAACGGTACGCACTTATCGGTAGCCTTCGAGATGAAGTGTGTCAGGGCAGCGACACGTCCGGTAAGGCTTTGAATGTACTTCTGCGTCTTCGGCGTTTCCATGTCGATTATGGCTTTGATTTTCTCGGGATTGGCCTCGATTCCTCTTTAGCTGATCATGAATATGAGAAATTTACCGGAAGATACACCGAAGGCGCACTTCATTAGGTTCAGCCTTATTCGGCAGTCCTTTAGTATATCGAACATGAGGGCTAGGTTTTCCAAATGCCCCCATGTCGTTCGGCTTTTCACCAACATGTCGTCGACATATACTTCCATAATGCCGCCGATGTGTTCAGCAAAAATTCGATTGACGAGCCGTTGATACGTTGCCCCCGCGTTTTTCAGGCCGAAAGGCATGACATTGTAACAGTACAACCCGCGGTCGGTGATGAACGTCGTATGCTCGCTATCGGTAGGGTCCATGAAGATCTGGTTATACCCTGAATAGGCGTCCATGAAGCTAAGCAGCTCGTGTCCAGCGGTTGCGTCAACGAGCTGGTCGATTCTCGGTAAGGGGAAACTGTCCTTCGGACATGCCTTATTCAGGTCGGTATAGTCCTGACACATTCGTCATCCTCCTTTGGTCTTCCGAACCATGACTGAGTTGGCAAGCCAGACAGGGTACGTAGCTTCCCTGATAAAGCCGATGGCTTTGAGCTTGCCAACTTCGGTACGCATAGCCTCGTATCGTTCGGCATCATATGAACGACGCTTTTGCCTGACTGGTTTATGGGCAGGGGAGATGCTGAGCTTGTGGCTGATGACGTCAGGTGATATGCTGGGCATATCGTCGTAAGACCAGGCGAAGACCTCCGCCTGTTGCCGTAAGAAGTCGATGAACTGCCTCCGGAGGTCGGGATCTAGGTTGGTGCCGATTTTTACCCACCGATCGGGAAAATCCTCGTTTAGGACCACAGTTTCGAGCTCTTCGGCAGGCTGTGCCACCGGCGTTGGCGTTTCCTCTCTTGGGTCATCTATAGGCCCGCTACCGTTCGGTAGTCCCTGCACGGACATGGCTTCCATTGGCGGCTTGCAATCTACCGATTTAAGAGTAGTGGCATAGCACGTCCGTGCGGTGAGCTGGTCACCCCGGATGACGCCTGTATCGTTGCGGGTAGGGAATTTCATCAGCAACATATGGGGGGACAAGTGGGCTTTGACCCTGGTGAGTGCCGTTCACCCTATGATGACGTTATATGCCGTTGGGCAGTCGACAATGAGGAATTGGTCGTAGGTCATTGTTTTCCTGGGGGCGACGCCGATGGCGATGGGCAGACTGATATTGCCGACTAGCTAGACCAGATCCCCATAAAAACTGAGGAAGGGCGTTATTTGCCAATTGACCATATTGTCGGCAATCCCCAGTCCTTTGAATGCATCGGCAAAAATCATGTTCACCAAACTCCCGGTGTCAATCAGCACCCGACCTACATCGTAGTCGGCGATCTCAGCCCGAATGAAGAAGGGCTCCCATCCCACTTTCGTGACCTTGCGGCACCGATCGTCTTCTATGCCAAAGACCTGGGGGTAGTAAGCGGCACACACATATTGTTTTATTGAACGGTTAGAGGGTCCTGCTAGAGTGGGGCCTCCGTTGATCGTGCTGATCATGTTGATCCACCGATTGGCGTTTGGGGCAGGCGCCTGCTGCGGCCTGGCGATGTATTGATCCAGTTTTCCCTCCCGAATCAGCCGTTCAACGATCTTCCTCAAACTAATGCAGTCTTCGGTGTTGTGGCTGTTTTATTGGTGGTACCGACAGAATTTGCCGGTATCCCGATTATCCTGCCGATTGGGCTTTCGGTGGTTTGGCTTTGGGATTTGGTTATGCTCGTTCATTAAGACGGCTTCATATGTCGTGTTCAGTAGGGTGAAGACTTCCTTAGCGCGGTCGTGATTCGGCAGCGGTGCTCGGTGGTCGTTGCGTCCGTATTTCCCACGCCCCTTCTTTCAGTTACCCTGTCGATGATCACGATCATCCTTCTGCTTGTGGCCTGCCGATGAATCGTCAGTCCTTCCGGGATAGCTCTTCGTTGTTGATTTCTCTTGCCTAGCCGAAGGCTCGGGCTTGGAATTGAAGTATTCGGCCTTGGCATGGACCGCCGCCTGCTTCATCAGCTCGTCATAAGTGCGCCAGTTGCTACTGTGTACCAGGTACCGAAAGTGAGAGGACCGAAGGCCACTCTTGAAAGCGTCGTAGGCTGCCTATCGTCCGTCTTCGGGCACCTCGAGTACTCATGACTGAAGCGTGCGGCATATTCTCGTAGGGGTTCATCTTCTCTCTGCCGAACCATGTACAGGTCGTCGACAGAGTACAGACGGTCCGTCTGGATCATGAAATGATTCAGAAAAATCTGCTTTAGCTCGTCGAACGAGTCTACCGTTCCTAGTTCAAGACGGTAGAACCAATTTAGAGCAGCTCCGGTAAGGGAAGATGGGAATAGCATGCATTGTCCCTCGTCACTGAGGCCCTTGCATCCAACTGCCGATTGGAAGGAATGAAGGTGCGTTAAGGGGTCTTCCACGCCGGTGTAGAACGGTATGCGCAACGGTTGTACTTCCCTGTTCGGTCTGGACTTCTTGATGCGCTCGGTAAAGGGTCCTGGCCGAAGTTTCCCCCAATCAGGCTCCTGAGACCGGGTTAGGTCGTCCTCCATCTTCTGGATTCTCTGGAAGAGTAGACGGATTGCCGAGTCTCAGCTCGGGATCTCCTCAGAAATATAGTCTTCGGATGTTCTCACCGGACTCGGTTCTCTTGCCTTCAAAAACTTCGTGGGAGTTTCCGAACGGTAGTGTGACTCGGTGCCCTTGGAGGGGGCATACTCGTCATCAGATTTTGCCTCTGACCCCAAACCATGGACTTTTTTGAGGGGCGATTTGTCTCCAAGGACCCTCATCCGTGAGTCCCATAAGTTTGCGTTGATCCTGGCTGGGGACCTCTGCCGTTCGACATCCATGTCGTTGAGCCGATGGCGACAGTCGGCGTAGACTTTCTTTGGTATATGGGGCTGGTCCCGAGGGGCTGGGACTACCAGCTGTTTGGAAGGCGTAGGGGTTGCCTTTGCCCCCTTTTTCCCTTTCTTCTGTCGACCAGGGGTCTGTAGACTTTGGGAAGGTTCTGTAGATTGAATATTCTGCGTTTCCTACTGATTAAGCAGTCGCTGAGTTTCGTCTACTTTGGATGTGAGAAGGTTGTTATGTTTGGAGCTTGTCCATTTTTTTCCGAAGGGAAATCATTTGAACCAAGAGCTCAGCTTCCGTCGTAGTCTGAATTACCGGAGGGTTACCGAAGGGAGTACTAGGGTGCAGCGCGGGGCTTACCCCGCTTGGCATTCTGTACGGTAGTCCGTCCTCGGGTAAGAACGATAGTCCTGAAGTGGTTCCCATGTGTTTTTTAGGAATTGTAGGTTGATTATTATCGTTTCCCACAGACGGCGCCAAACTGTTGGCGCAGAAAAATGGTTTGGCACTTTCCCGCGCAACTTAGAGATATTTGGGCCTTCGGTATGCTCTGGGCCTCGGTAGGGCGTTCGATATGCAAAATAGGGAACGCTCGGTAAGACCTAGGGCACCGGTGTGGTACGAATTTAGTAAGTTTGAACTACAGATCAATAGGCAGTATGCCGTGAGTTCTTATTGATTACCTCCAAACTGGGATGGTTGCCCTCTTTTATAGGCCTTGGGAGGTGTGCAATTTATTTAGAGTTTCGATGTGGGACTCTGGGCATCAATTGTGAGATTGCCATGTGTCCCTGGGAGTGAGGTTGCCCTAATCGTACGATCGGTAGGCGTGATACTGAAGCTAGGTGCCAAAGGATCCCATAGCTCTAGTTTGGTCCACGTGTCCGATGTTCATTGGCTGTTCATTTTGGTATAAACAAGATATATCGAAGAGTGAATATTTTGAAAATGGGTCATGCTAATTGAGACTAAATATATAAATCATATTGTGTATTATCTTTCTAGTAAATGTGAAACCTACTAATACAATGTCCCTTTAACATTTTCCTTAGAAAGTAAAGTTGTGCATATATGCATGATACTACCACTAGCCGCATCCGAATAATTGCACCTCCTCCATTAATTCATTATGCACATATAAAAATAAATAAATAAGAATAATTCACTTACAAACATTTTTTATTTAGCTCAAAGGAGTATGGTTGTCGGTGGGGACGATGATTGTTAATTTTAGGTCTTAAATTGTTTTCACACAACCTATTTACTTTAAAATCTTTATATATAAAAAGGTAGGATCTTCGCATAAGTCAAAGAAGGATCAATTGACGTGCAAGAAATGCGCAAGTTGCAAGAAGCAGAAGTTAATATTTAATGGTTTAAGCAAACAAGGTCTAATCTAATGAGAAATGACATTGATCTGTAAACTAGATTAAATTTTAATGAGATGACGTATTCAGGAAAGAAATCAAGCAGATTATGATAAAGAAAATCCAAACAAAAGATCCGGATTCTAGTTATTAAACCTGGAGGCACGATTGCAAACAAGAAAAATGAATGAAAGCATGTTGAAAAATAGATAGCGTCTACAGAACATAAAATATAGCACAAGGCTCAAGATTTTCCATGAAGTCAGTACTGTATCTACAGTCTACTGCAATGATGTTGCTCATCGCTTGGCTTAAGTTTCTCTTTCTGTTGATGGTTTGGTTGACTGGAATGAGTGGCCCCATGCTATCATCAGGATGCCCTCTTAAATGATTGTAATTTGCTCTAGTTTCTTTAATGAATTTCGTTCTTTTCAAAAAAATAAAATAAAAAATACCTTCACTTTATGAAAAAAGACCATGACAATTCGGTAACACAACACAAAACCAACTATTATTCAATAAAAGACAAGTCTCCAGAGCACACGAGGATCGGAAGTTTTCAACTTGAAAAATCTGGAAATGACAACTCAATCGGATACTATATTAATTAGGATTAGGAGAATACTAACAATTTTCTTTCAAAAAAAATAATAATTAGAGAATTATTATTTTTAATAACTACATCACATTACCACGACGGTAATTGTCGTTAGAGAATTAATTCTCCACTATGAAACAAGAACCGAACAAACGAATACAATTAACGTATTTGAAGCCAGCTGAATGTGTGCTTCTTGGTCCCCGGCAAGGCACAATTGGATTGCTTTTATTGTGACACCAAATCATTGCACCTTGACTAAACCCTGCTACATTTATCAGCACCTGTATAAAGAGGGGGATTAGATTTGAGGTTGTAAAACTTTTGTTTGCTTAAATTTCACAATAAAAATAAAATCCGCATATGAATTTAATTATTTAAGAAAAGGAGAGGGTTGGAAAATAAAATCCGCATATTGCAGAGGGATTGATGTATGCATACAATAACAATAGGGCATGCAGTTAATTATAACGTGCTGCAGACATGAACTAGATACAGAGGACTAACTTTATCGTGGAGTTAACTTACTCGCTTAATTTCTGACCTTGAGATTTGCTCCAAAATATGCCTTCCTCATTTATGTCCTTTTTAATCTCCAAGTACAACAGATGAGGAAACTGATCCTCCACCTTTGGAAGTTCTATTTTCATATTACTCAAGTACTTGAGACGCAAGATTTCCACCCTCCACTTACACGCAGTGACAGTCTCCTCCCCTGCATGGTCCAGGCTACAATGTTCCCCGCCTCTTATATAGAGCTTCTTTAAATTTTTCAGTTGCCTCGGGTTCAGCCATGATGGTACTTCTTTCAGAGGGATGCCTTGAAGATCCAATTTTTCTAAATCTGGTGGGAACGAGAAATCCCGGGACTGGAGGGAAATCTTTTCTTTCAACTCTGAAGAAACCACTGCCCATGATATTTTGAGGCGGCGAAGAGATGAAATTTCCTTCAAAGTTTCAAACTCGTTGTCATGCATTACGGCCTCATTCCCTATGTATATACTTAGCCGCCTTAGTTTCTTCAACTTGGCAAGATCACCGAGTCTTGAGGGAGTATTTTTCAAATTGGCTATGAGAAAACCTTTAAGTACTTGGAGGGAAGAGAGTTTGCCAATCCCTTTTGGCATGCCTTCTAGCAAGTAACACTCTGATATATCCAAATGAGTGAGCTTCCTCAACGATGAGATATCTGAAGGCAATGTCTCTAAATTGTGGCATGCTCTCAGATCCAGAATTTCAAGGCTGATGATGTTAAAGATACAAGAAGGGATCCGTGTTATTCCTGATATTCCTCGGAGACTAAGATACTTGAAGCTCAAGTAATGCTGAGCCCCAATACCTTTCAAAAATAATCCTTCATCATCCACTTCAATGTGATGCATGGGTGAGCTCTGCCACCGTCCCAGCTGAAGAACAACAACTTTCTTCAACTTGCTAAGCCATTGACGTTTGATGCTAAGATAGTTGCTGTTCACATTGAATACTGTAAACAGATCTTCCTCACCCGGAGAAGTCTGGTTCTGATCAAAAACTAAGCACGCGCGCCTGCACAATGATACTTGACATGATGGCATCCAAGGCCAGTCTGAATCAAAGTGGAAGAGCAGAGCGTCCCTGGCCAAGCCTATCAGCATACAACGAATCCAAGGGTGCAGCGTGCAACTAGTGGATAAATTAACATTTCCATGTGGTTGAATCAAGCCCTGTTTCATGAGTTTGCCAAAGATTTCTTCTCCTACCTCTTCGACTGTCTTATCTTGTGTTAGTACGAAATTCGTATTGACATTTCCTAGACTTTAGTATAGGGTGAAAATTAGTTTGTGAGGAATTGTTATTGAAGGCTTTGTCACTACTCTTTCAACCCCACACTTCCGAGGCATGCCCTGACCATATGAGAATCTTGACCTCAGGTAAATCATGACATAATCACGCATTCATTATAGGATTCCTAGTTGGAGTTATTTTCACTCAAGTATTTTTATGTTAATCTTATTTCTAATAAGATTAGATTTTATCTCTTGAGATTACTTTCCTAGTTCAACTCTATTTTAATTGAAGTTAAAATATTATCTTTTCCTATTGTGACTTTGCACGTTGCTTACCTCTTAGTTAATTTGGTTTAAAGAGAGGCGTCATTACTTTGAGTCCAAGGTGAATCAAATCTCTTATTGATGATAGGTTGTGGTGCAATAGGAAGTTTAATATTCGTGGCCTATTGGGTTTCTCTCCCATGAGAGAGAACAAGTCTTGTATAAAAGATCATGTGCCATTCTTTTATGGGGCACAGCTTTGAGATATTTGTTTTGAGCATATAGAATTCTAAGAAAAGCTGTTGTGCGTATATTTGAGATAAATCATCAAGTGTTCAATGTTTACTTGGTGATTTATCAAACACTTTAATCATTCATACTGCATTCATATGCATGTCGGTGACTCATACGGTTGAGGGCACCAAGACCGTGGTGGCGGTTTTCCTCCGGTGAGCTTGAAGCAATCGTGGCCAGTATTGCGTTCAACATAAGGAGTGTCGAAGATCATCCCGTGACAGAAGTTGAGTTACGAAGAAGTCGGTAAACATTATCTAGAATGTGTCTAGGATAAGTGTGTGAGTACTTCTTGTAATCATCGTTCTATAGTGGATTTGTGTTGGACTGAGGAGTCCCGTGGATTTTCCCCAGAGGTGGGGTTTTACCACGTAAAATAATTCTCTGCGTGTTCTTTTATTTTCTGCCCAGCACGTTACAGGATTGATAAGCCATATCAATCCTGCTACCGAAGTTTATTTTTATTTATTTGATTAGAATCTTAAATTGGCCTATTCACCCTCCTCTAGGCATTTTGAGTCATCCTGCAGGTATTTTCATCTTGTGTGGCCGTGATGAAGCCCTCCCCAATCCACCAGTAAATTAGAGGCCTTTTCTTTATCACCGACTCCTCAGGGAAGATTGAGAAAGAGAGGAAGCAGAGCCTCAACTCGGTGCTCTCAAGATGTTCGTAACTCCTCCTCAGATTAGCCATGGCACGGCTTTCGTAAATTCCTTTCTCCAAGCCCATTTGTGACAACTCTTTTGATAGCTTCTTAGCTGCTGCTAGACTCGACTCCGGCTGAGACCGATGCGTAAACTCTAAACTGCGTTCAGGGTAACTCGGTAACTTCACTAAAGAGATTGAGGCTTTTATTTGGTCGGTGATTGCCTCCAGGCTGTTGAAAGGATTGCTCTCATCATCTCCCAAGAACAACTTGTCAACTAGACGTTCTAAGATAGTGAATTGGCTGAACAGAGTGTGCTCCCAGAGCGTAACTCTAGGTAGCAATTTTAAGTCTTCCATTTGTTGAAGCTTATCTTCAATCTTTTTGAAGCGACTCAGAACCACCTCCTGATCCTCGCCTGGCTTTATGTGTGCAATGGCCTTGGCTTTGGTTTTTCCCAGACGATCCAATAACTTGGGCAGGAACTTCTCTGCATTTCTTGAGGTTGAGGCTGAGGTTGAGGTGACATTTCTCATTTCAGATGCAATTACACTGAAAAGGAGGTAGCCTGTTGCAGATAGATTGAGGGTAGATGTGGAACTCAAGAGATTGATGCAATCAAACCTATCATGTCTGCCTCTTTATTATTCAAGTGATATCTGTTTATCTATTTGTTGCAGATTAGTGAGTCCTCTAGAACTAACTTACCATTCATTTTCCTTTTCAAAAAACAAATAAGATAATAGAATTTAAAACAATCACCGTAAGATCATCTTTTTTAAAGAAAAAAGATAATATATATTATTCCACACTTAAACTTTTAAACAATTATCTGATGTTGGTCAATCTTTTGTTTCGAGGAGGAACTCCTCCTCAGTTTTAAGGAGGCAAGCTTTTTCCAACATAGTGTTGATTTGTAATCTAGTGAAACGACATGGTAAACCCAAACCTGCAAATTTTGGTAAATGAACGTGTAGCTTCAGAAATTGCTACCTCTATTGGAATCGCCAAAATTAATTAATAAAAAGAAACAAATTTTTTTACTTTTACTCTTGAAGATGCTCTTAGCTGACAATCACAGTTCAAAAGGCAAATAAAACAAATAAAAAAAGAAAAGAAGAAAAGAAAAAGCTCATTATACTCCCTGGTAGTCCTGGAAGCAAAGAACAATGGCAAAAGAAATATATATAATTCCCCACTCTTTTCAAACAATTATTCAATGTCAATTATTCTTAATCTCAATGAGCATAAAGAAGATGGTGTGCGAAGGACCAGCAGGGTAACATGTCAAAAGATATGTTTTATTTAAGAATTGTAATATTTGTTGAGAATGTTTGTCCGACATTAAAAAGTTAAGAGATCAAACGTGAGTTTATATGGAGTTGGGCTACTCCCCCATTACCAATTGGTTTTGAGGTGGAACCTCAACTTCCTTCATTGTATCAAAGCAAGGCTTCATATGTTGGGCCCTACGGCCACTTGTGCTCCCACATCACTCAATATATGTTGTCTATGTGTTAGGCTTGAAAGTCCACCACACATGCAGGGCTTGTTGAGACAAAAAAAATTTGTTATTGATAGATTCTTATTTATCCCTACAGGCATCACATATGCTCGTTGGTAGTACCGGAAGCAAAGACAAAAGGAAAGGAGAAGAGAAAAGAAAAAGCTCATTACATATATTCCTTGGTAGTCCTTGAAGCAAAGACAAAAGAAAAGGAGAAAAGAAAAGGCTCATTACATATACTCCTTGGTAGTCCTGGAAGCAAAGAACAATGATAAAAGAAAAATATATATGATTCCCCATTCTAATAATGTGACAGTTTCTTATTCACCGATATAAGTCTGATAATACACAAGCTTCGTCATTTTTGTATAATTATAATACTAGTTAAACGTGCTTGTCAAAATCAGGTCCTTAAGTTTTTCATCCTATTTGGACCTTTTTATTATGTCACATTTGAGACAACATGGTAAACGTAAACCTGCCAATTTTGCG
>NC_024129.1:15207954-15227439 GCF_000346735.1 Prunus mume
GTCGTGTAGCTTCACAAAGTGCTACCTGTAATTGGAATAACCGAAACTGATTAACAAAAACCGAACGCTTAAAAAAGGGAAAAAGAAAAGAAAAAGTTCATTATACTCATGCAAGCAAAACTGATTCCCCTAGCGGCTCATTCTACTTTTTAAACAGTTATTTGATGCTGAGCATGAATTTTATAGCTAAAAATATGAAAATGATCGAACTAGAGACATAACCTTTTCTTCCAATAACAGATCCAGGTCCTTTGATCAAAGCGCTGAACAAAGGCCAAGGCGTGGTCATGTGCTCTTCATAATACTCCCCCCAGTTTCTGATTAAAATTGCAGTAGATACATAAATATAGTGTTGAAGGTGAAATGGCAGGCGATGTTGCTCAATTTCTCAGGGATAAGTTCCTGGCATCTCTTAGGGAGACAGAATCTGAATTATCAGGTGCTGTTCTGATTTCTGATTTGGGAGCAATCAAAGATATTGTAATAGATATAGATACGCGAAGACTTACGGAAGATTACTACCGTCGCTTTATCTCTGTGCTCCTGGACCTCACCGACGCATTGACCAAGTGCCAGGTCTTCTCACATGAGTGGAAGAAGCATAGTCATCACAAGACTCATTTAATAGTCTTCAACCATTTGAGTTTGAGGAAGATTTGTTTCGTGCTAAAGATGAAGAAGCGGCTGGGTGCAATAAAACGCATCTTCGAGGATGAGTTCATGAAAAAGAAAGAAAGAATTTTTAACTTGAGCGAATCATCAAGTCGTCCTGATCCTGAAGAGAATTTAGAGAGCGAACTACCCGTATTATTACATCGCCGTCAAAGATTTGAGACTGTAGTTGTGGGATTTGATGAGCAATTACAGAAGATTGATGACTTCCTTGTAGAATCATCGCCGTCGTCAGGTGCTGGATTTGCGGCAGTTGGGATAGTAGGCATGGCAGGCGCGGGTAAGACCACTCTGGTGCGCGAGTTTTTGAGTTCGTGGATAGTGCGATGTAAATTTTCTCCTATAATTTGGTTGTGCTTGTCGAATATAGTCAAAGAAAATAAACAAGTAGAAGAAGAAATTGAGGTCAGCATTGTGAAATGTATGCTAAGTAAGTTGGACCACGATGCCGTTGCCGATGGAGATGGCATCATCCAGGAGGAGGAGAAGACTATAAGTAGTAATAATTCTGGTCATCTCCTTGCTGCGCTCTTGGAAAGGCTCAACCAACATTTATCAGGTAAAAGTTATTTGATTGTGTTGGATGATGTGTGGCACATGAACGATTTCTACTCGGATTTAGGACAACTACTTGAGGTTCAGGAAGGTGATAAGAAAGTTGGGGATCGCTTATCGCACGGATTGCCTAAGGGTAGTGGTGGTGCCGTCATCGTCACTAGTAGGATACCGGAAGTGGTTGAAGCTATGGTGGTACATGCGGAGGGGTCAGATAAACATTATGAGAGCTTGATTATTTCTCTTGAGCCTTTGGACAGAGAAAGCTGCTGGAATATATTTAAGGACACTGCTTTTGGTTATCAACAACATTTGGAAAAGGTTGAGAGTGAAATTAAGGATTTATGTTATGGTCTACCATTGGCCGCTAGGACACTCGCAGAAATCATGTCCCACAACACCCAAAATTTTGAGTATTATTCTCAACTTAATTATACATACAGTACTTTACTTCCTCATTTTGGTATCGTCTTTCGAATTATTTACGCACCAATATGAATGTCCCATGCAGGAGGACTTCTCCGCCCTACCGCAAATCTGAGGACTTACCTGATTTGTATGTTGAACCTGATTCCTTCCATATAAAAAAATCCCCAGTGTTGGTGTTTATTGATAAACATGCTGGAGAAAAACTCTATGGGAAATTTTGCGACCTCCTTACTAAAAAGCAGGTATTTTTCTCATTGAACCCTAATGCAATTTGATATATATATATATATATATATGTATATGTAGTCATGAATGATCATATATTATTTGAAATGAAATTTTAACCTAGTTTATGTGTAATTAAAACTCTAATTAACATGCATGGACCGGATTTGATTAATAATATATATTGTATTGTTTTCCTTTATTTTCTAGGTTTTTGGTGTACAACTGGAAAAGGCAGAGACATATAATGTTAATCCTGAAACGGTGCTAAAGGATGTTTATGGTCATCTAGAAAAGCTTAAGCTTCAAGGTTATTATGGTTTTGCTTCTGAAATTCAAAAGAAGATGAGAATTATAGTGAGTAACATGTTAAATTAATACATATTGCTAAAGCGTATAACATTTGTAATATCTTTTTTTAAATTGACATTATGTGTATATATATATTTCTTCTATCTCAGGTTGTTGCCCGGGATGCTATTGTAAACTGGATTTTGGGAGTCATCTGTGATCTTAAATTGCCAGAGTCACCCTCCATTGCTCCGGTACCACTACGGTACCACTACAATGGAATCGGTGCTTCGTTTGGATGGGTGGGGCATTTATTAATTTCTGATCATCAATCAAAACATATATAAATGAACTTGAAATGATTTACAGCGGTTTTGCGTCCTTTTTAAGATGATGACATCATTTACAATTGAGTCGTTCATTGTAGTATTTTTCTTAATTAGGTAACTTACTGAGTTGGATCCTAGTCGTTAAGTTTTACTTATAATAAATTGAGTTTTCTTAATAGAAAAATAAGACAAAGAGTTGTAAGTAAGAAAACATTAATTTAAAGAGGGAAATCCACATTTACTATTTTATTTTCTTCCGTTTTCATGACATATGTACCATCCTCGTAGGTCTTTGTTTTTCATGGATTTCCATTTTAATTACAACATGTACATGTATGATTCTGCCGTTACTTTCAGAAGGACATCTCGAATATATCACCGTTGCAATCGTTTCTTGTTGACGTAGCATTGGCAGAATCGACGAGAACTGATAGGTATTCGATCGAGATCTCGTATGACTAACTATTGAAGTTAACTTTTAATAGTAAGATATCAAGAATTGAAATTATTGGATTTGTTCTTGCGGGGGTAGTGGTAATCTTATTTATTCTTTTATTGGATTTTCAGCTGGCATTGTATCATTAGGATGAAACGCACTCAATCTTCTACAGGACAACCATATGCTTCTTTTATGGACCCATTACCACATTGTTTGCATGAGGTTGGAGATGTGGAAAAAGCGGTAAGACTTGCTCCTTAATTTTTTCTTTCCTTCTTTCATAATCTCCAATCTCCATTCTCAATGGACCTATCACTTCACTTTTATGATATATATTCTATATTATCGAAAGAATGAAAACCTTCAGTACTGAATTAGTAGTGTCTTCATTCATTCTTATCTCTTCTTCCTTATTACCACTTCTTATCTTATGATAATATTAATTCCTCAATTCTTATATATTTCTTAGGATAATCCAACATTTTACGGACGATTTTGTTACTACTTCATCTTGAGAGGTAAAGAATTTCATCCTTGTTTAAATTTTAATTTCTTTTCTTCGTTATGTGCCCAAATTCATTCAAATTTTTTTTATACTCCTGTTATAATTTCATTTCCATATTTTTTATGCATTAATTAATGAGTCAGGATCGGAAGGACACATTTTGTAACACTTTTCGACACACACTAGAACGTTGGATTTTAGCACTTTGGATGGCTCAAATTGCATCTCACTTACATTTAGTTTTATAAACATGACTCAAAGTTTCATTCAAAACTTTCATAATTTTCTAACAATTTCTATTGTTTTTATTCATATTTTCATAAATATCGATACTTTATCGATATTTTCGTCGGAATTTCTACACTTGGGGACTACTAATATTTCCGGAATGACCGACATTTAAGGCCTTTCTTATTCTATGAGGTATTTATTGGCAGAGCTTCATTCTTCCCTCCAAGCTAAATTATTCATCATGTTGTTATAAATAACCCTGTATGCATTTGAAATTACCAATTATCGGTACCCAATCCTGGTAATTTGATATTAAATTATATAGACTTATTTTCACAAACGGTCTTTGTGGTTCACGAAATTATCATCTTTGGTCTTTAAGTTTTTTGTTACAAAGTTAGTTCTTAAAGTTACCCTGTGTACATCAAATTGATTCATACCGTGATATTTCGTTAAGTATTTTGTTAAACTAATGATGTGGAACCCAAATGTCCAATAATAACGTGGAAATTAAATAATATATATATGTTTTAAAAATTTAAAATTGAAAGGATTAGGAAAAAAGATGAAAAAGTAAGAAAAATAAATAAATAGGTATTCCGGTGCAGGGCCTAGGCGGTGGGTCTGGGGTGGGGTGAGGCCGGGGGATGGTGTGGGTTATGGGGGTGGCTGAGTTGGGGAAGATGGTGGCCAGGGTGATTGCTTTTGGTTCTGTGGGGGTTGGGTTGTGCGGGGTCTGTCGATGGTTAGGGGGATGATTGGGGTGGGGGGAGAAAGTGAGGGAGAGAAAGGGAGAGAAGGAAAAAAGAGAGAGAACTTGCAATGTGGATTTTTTGATTGTACATATTTGTTTCCATTACAGTGAATTAATCCTCCATATGAAAGATTGCATATATGGGCTTAGCTAAGTTGGTTATAGTGGGTGTGCTCCCAAGGGCGGACCCAGGAAATTTTATAAGGGTGGACTAGTATTTTTAATGGGAGATCCATTATATTACCTTTTTTTTTCTTTAGGTTTACGTGGTTTTTTTTATGAGGGGTTTACATGGTTAATTGGCTATAGGCTATAGATTTTTTTTTATATGTAAAGAAAATGAGTGGTAGCAACTATTCTTCAATTAACAATTTTTAAATTTGATGGGAGTACACATAGACGTAGGGAGTGCAGTCATATAGATTTACAATTGAACAATCACAAGCTACAAACATTCAACAAAACCAAGAGACAACTAGACTATATAAAAGCAAAGATCAAGTAATGAAAAGATTAAATTAGAAAAATGACAAGTCATCAATAAAATCATAGCAAATTGCATAAGAAAAAAATCCCCAAAATTGAACACACAAACTCTAATAAATCATAAAAGGCTAACAATAACAATTGAAGTTGGAAATTAAACAAAAAGTAAGAGAGAAACTTACTAATATTAAAGAACCCATTGGATATAGGTTGATACAATTTTAAAGAGGAGGAGACCCACTACTTCTAAGCTCTCAACTTCAAATATAAAGTTATAGCTTACATGGGTGGGTAATAGAAAAACATGATTTTTAACGTGTGTGGGTGCCTCTAGAGATGAAATCTTACAGTTGTTATAGGCTAATTTCAACAGAAAGGGGTGGACTCTTTTTATTTAACTTGGCTTTAACTTATAAAATTAATATTAATTTTTTTCCACCTCCAAGTTTAGCACTAGGCTAGAGCCCACTCTAGCTCATGCCTAGATCCGTCTTTGTGTGCTCCCCACTATGCACTCGAGTGTCCATTTCCTGTATTTTAGATTAAATTAAAGTAGAATATCGTTTTTATAAATAAAAAAAATCCTCTATATAAAAGATTTCATGAAAAATCTCAGAGAGAGAGAGAGAGAGAGAGAGAAGCATGCTATTATTGGAGATATGGACTCCACATACATGCCATATCATCAATTTAACATAATTTTTTACAGAATCTTACAGTAGAGACTAATTTTACGCAGGATAATTTCGTGAAGTATCAAATGTGATAATTTCGTAAACAACATTTGTGAAAATAAGCCAATTACATATTCTTCTTTTAGTACTTTATACTTTTGTTTTCCCTAACAGCGACAGACCAAGCATAAAGGTTTTGAATCATCTTGGTCATTGGGAAATTTACAACCACCTTCCAACAAAGTACGTAATGATTGTCGAATTTACACTTAACTTCTTTTATTGCTCCCTCCCTCATGTATGATATCATTTTTCTGTTGTGTGCTTTTATTTCTTTAAAATGTTTGATGAAAACCTTGCTTGCACTCACTCTCACACCTCACTATTTGTTGTATGATTAAATGGAAAGGAAAAAAAAAATACAAATTTATAAATAAACCCAATCCTAGACATGTATTTATAAAAAAACCCAAACACTATTTAAACATAGAAACACACCCAAAATCAACCCCAAAATCAACAATTGTATATTTTTTGGGTGTGTTTATAAAGTGTTTTGGGTGTTGGATTTTTTTTATAATTTCAGCTCCCATTTTGGGTGTTTTAGTGAAACCCCCCAAAAAAAAATGGCACTTTCATTTTGGCAAATCTTTCCGTAATTTTTTCTCTCTTTAACCCTAGTTTGATAACTAATTTTTCATAAAAACTTGATTCTGTCAGTGTCAAATGCACCGACGGGGCAATCTTCTATGTACATGGGGAATTTATGTTGTTATCAAGTCATAATTTCTGACTTTTTGTTTTTGTTTTTTTATATAAGTAAAGCGATAATGTGAAGGTGCCATAAAAATTTGAACCTAAGACCTCCACTAGTATGCAAGTTAAACTTCTTTTTTCCCCCTTAAGTGACATTGATGTTTTTCATATTTCTAGCAGAAAAAAAAAGAAGAAGAGTTATGATCATCAATTTTGATTACTTTTTTTTAAGCACAAGCTATTGGGGAGGAGATTTATAAGTAGAGAGATTCACTATTATATCCAATATAAAAGCCCAAATTATAGAAAAAACCATATATAAAATGGACTTTAGAAACACACTTAAAGCTCATTTACAACATAACAGAAAGGCTTTAACTTCTTTTAAATTACAAAATTGCCATTGATTTTTTAACATAAACCCAACCCCAAAACCTCATTAAAAAACCCAAAACACTCAATAGGGCATCAATGTAATTTAATAATCAAAATTAAATTCAATAGAGCCAATTGTCATTTTTTGGGTTTATTTTATAGAAATTAAATGGTGTAGTGTTTATCTATATTATTAGCGCTAAGAATTGGTATATGACTAAATATCTATTATAAGTATTCATTGAGTGCCTGAGAATTTTGAACCTTTGCCCATATGGGTAGAAATGAAAGAGCAAAACCACCTGAGTTATACCCTTCACTGGCTATGTTTTGTTTACTTTATATATATATATATATATATTATTGATTTATTTATCATTCACACACACATGCACACGCGCAGACTTACGCGTACTCTAATTTTATGTCTCTTTGGTATACATGTACAGCCTGAATTCAATTTGTTTTCTTAACTTGCCTATCTTTGATCCAAGTCGAAATCGTGGGGTGACAAAAAATACGATGGAAGATGGAAAAGTGAGGTTCATTTTTCTTCCTCTACATGTGTTTTTGTTTTTGTGAGATATGCATGCATTGATTAATCTTTCTATGATTGGCATTTGCAATCAGGTTTAATGTTATTTATACTATATTTATTCATCAGATCACCTTTTATATTGATTTTTTCTGTTGGGATTGCTTTGATTTTCCTTTACAAATGTTTTTTCAAATAAGTGGATGTGGATCCCTGTAATAGAGGTGGCCCCATCAGTGTATGTGGGACTTATCGTATTAAAGAGGTTATCAGCAATGTAATTATTAAATGTGATCCAAATAACACCCTTCATTTGTAGATTACATTGCTGATCATCTCTCTAAAAGAGGATCTATCACTGTATTGGGGGATCCATCCATATTAAAAAGGTGGTAAGTAATAATGCTGTACAAATAGCAACACCCATTACTAAAAATTTTTAATGCTAAATTGAGTTAATTGCAGACACCCACGAACCCATCTTTCATAGACGATGGACGCCTCGAAGTTGTCGGTTCCAAATCTGATTTTTGGTACGGGGGCATAGACTGGCCTCTCCTTGATCAGGTCATACATCATCTTGAATTGATATTTGTTCAGATTGCAGCATCTATTTCGGAGAGATGATTACTAAACTTATATCTTTCTTTTTTTTTTTTTTTTTTACTTACCGCTATTTTTAATTAAGGTACGAGGAGTTCGCTTCGAGTTTATAGAGGGTGCAAGAGGGGTTGTGCACTTAAGAATTGATGAAGGAATGTCGTTTGGTATCCGTATTGAGGAATTGGTTGAGATTGAAATCTCTTACCACGGTCAAGTCAACATTCTCGCCCTTCCAGATTGCGCAGCAAAAAGTATCCGTCTCTCCACACAATCTAGTGTTTCCCAAGCTAACGCTAAGGATTAGTCTGAAAGACGTAAGAAATTTAATGAAACAGCAGCAAGTCTAGGCTTGAGTTTGCTTGATTGATTGATGCTTGCTGCTTTAACTCATCAGTTTGAAAATCCCCTGTGATTGTAAATATTATACTGAAGCAAGCACTCCCTATCATACAACTAGCTCCTATCTTTCTTTATATTTTAGTTTCTCCAACTCTCCTTGAAGTTGTGGATGTGAAGAAACAGACTAGTGAAGTGTTTACATTGTGTTGTGACTTTGGCATATATGATATATCTTGCCAAGCTTAGCCAAGCAGAGCACAACATGAATATATTTTATTTATTTATTTTACACCTCATTCATGCTCATGTCACGTATATGATATATCCTGCCAGTGTGTAGGAAGAAAAATTGTAAAGCTTTTTCAGATATCTTAGGAAAATTAAGAGCACTTGAACAAATGAAAATGACAATAAACACAGGTGACAAACAACGATGAGCAAAGGCAATAGCCATTATGAGCAGATGGACAAAGTATAAAAACATGACAGTATGGAAGGCCCAAGTCGAAAACGAGTTATTTAAGAAAGAAAGAAAACAAGAGGGCCTTTGTTATCTAGCAAGTGTTTGTTGTGGAGCTGGAAGGCTATACAAGGATTTCAGCTGCCTGCTAATGAGCTTACTGTTATGCATAGCCAGTTGAAGTTCCAAATCATCAGACCACCATTGCTCTAAACCGTGAGCCTCCGAAAACTTCTGGTTTCCCTTTGACATCACAAACAGCTTTGCTGCTACTTGACCATTTGTTGGACGCACATTCTCCTTGTTAGGATTGTTTACTTCTGCTCCATCATGCTCAGTATAAGAACAGCATATGTAGTCACTGTTATTTACATACAAATGAGGAACCCATTTTCCCAAACCCATACCAGGATTCTTCAAACCCGAAAAATTTGGCATCCAATTCTTCAATCCAAAACCAGAAGTCCTATCCCCTTCTTCACTGCTGACCTGAGCTCCACTTCTCAAAGGGAGCATTGACTTAAATCTCTTCCAAGCAAATCCTGCTTTCTCTCCGATATTTCTGAAGCTCATTGCTAGGGAAACAGAAGGCGGATTGAACAAATGAGTTTCCACATACATCCCTTCTTTGGCTAATGCTTTTCCTACTTGGAGAGCAAATCCAGCCCCCAATGAGTGTCCCGCAATACAAACATTACTACTTCCATACCTTTCAGCAACTGATTTCAAAGCCTCCATAGCTGCTTTAAACCTAACAGAGCCCTTCAAGCTCTCCCAAGCAAGAAAACGAAGGTCGTCTTCAATATCCCTTCGCATAGTTGGGCCTTTGAGCAATGTTCCTCTAAGTGCTAGAACCGCCTTTGGTGCACCGCTTGGTCTGATGAGTACAAAGTCAGCAAGTGCTGCAGATCGATCCCATTCCAAAATTGCCCCAAATATGGATCCATCTCTTTCATCGATTAAGGTTTGGGATAGTTTATACTTAAAGGGTATCCACCACTTAGGAGCTAGAGCATTTGCTTCATCTCTATTCTCTTGTCTGTCGAGTTCAAGCAAATATATTGCTTGTATGAAGCATGCGATTACAGTTCGTTTATAATTCCCGTCCTTCCTGTATGAAAAGAAAAGCTAGTCATTTACCAAAATTAGTGGCATAGGGTTTTTCATCGCCTATACTACATGAGAGTTGTGCCATGTCATATGAGGGAGACAAGCATAAGATACCCCAGAACCAATTCTGCCTAAATTTGAAACAAAGCTAGCATTTGATTCAATGATTCTAAATCCAGATCACTAAATTAACAATGTCAACAGCATTCTTTGTACATTTGTGTCTGTAATTTATGCTCAATTAATTCTAGACAGCATGGTACCAAAACAACCAAGCAAACACAATCAAAACAAAAAACAAAAAACAAAAAAAAAACAATCAAAATGAAGCCTCCAACCAATAAGGTACAAATTAGAGACTTGACTATAATTGGAATTTGAGCTGACTAAAATGGAACTAACTTTACATAAGTAATCCATATCATCATAGAATAATAACCTTCCATATCAAAATTCCTAAATCTAGGAACCCATAACTTAAGGAAAGTACCACCAAAATGCAGCAAAATTCGATACAAGTTTCTCGGCTGATCCTGATTGAAATGATCTGAGATCCAAGTTGCATTTCCCTAATTTATTAACTCTTTAATAAAAGCTCAAAACATAGAGTGACAAAAACTCTGCTATCTTCTCTGTTTCAAAGGTAGTTTCCTTCTATATTCTACACCAACCAACCAATAAAACTCAAAATAAATCCTTTATATCCAAAAAAAATCCAAGCATGGGTTTCTAAATTTTCAAATTTGTAATGAAACCCATTCTGATAATGTTTTTTAAGCAACAATTCAACACATTTCACAGAATTTCTTAAAGACAGAGAAACCTCCTCTGCCACTAAGCCCTGCAAAAATGTGAAACTCTCTAAAGAACAGAGCCTTGTAACATATTGGCCATTCACCGTAATCCAAGAACGAAGACAATGAAACCTTACAAAAATCATAAAAGAAATGAAATGAGTACTGACCAACTAGAGTTTATAAGGTCCCTCCAATTCGGAGCAGTCAAATTTCGAGGTCCAGATACATGAAAAGCGTACGGATGAGGAGCCTCCTCTGCTGCCACAATCTCCTTGGCTATCTCCTCTGCACCACCTTCGGCCATTAATAATGCACCGACACCACCAGCACCGCCACCGCCTCTTTCTTCAGTTTCTTCCTCCCTTTGTTTTGGGTTTCTTTCCATGAGAGAGAGAGAGAGAGGGTTGAGTGGGGTTATGGAAAAGGAAAGGTTTTGGGTTTTCAACTTGTGAAGTCTTCTGCTTTGGTATCTGATTCGCTCAAGTCCTTGAGATATCTCTCCTTCTCCTTTTAATTTAATTTAATTTAATGCTTCGAAACGCCTGGTTTTTTGTAGGGCTCCAACGGTCATATTACTGGCCATGTTGACGGGCTCAGTCTGAAATGACCATAACACTCCTGCTCAAATTATTTTTTGCTAACATTTGTTTTCAATTTCAAAGAAAAAGTTCAAACTATTGCTGATGACATTTCTCAAATGGAGAACGAAACAAACATACATCATGGCCATTATTTTAATTTTAAAAACTTTATATAATTTAGATATAAGTAGAACACCAAATTAATTATTGGCGTGAATCTAAAAAAGCATTTCTTGGAGGGCAATGAATAGTGAGGTTATTTTGGTCATTTAGATAGATTTAGCATCAGAATGCAAGTTGGATTATGTTATGTTGGTGGGGACCGTGGGATTAACGAAAGCCAGAGGTTATACAGTAGGATATCCTTAGTTAGGATCATTCTTTAACGGTGATCCTTTGTTAGATTATGGGGCCCATGCACTGTTTGTGGGGGCCACGGAGATATTATTGGTTTGCTTAATCTGGAAGTTCAAACTTCAAATATTCAGGATGTAACAACAAACATTGACCTGAGTTTGGTTTAATTGGAAATTCAAATAATTAGTAGAATCCAAATTTATGTGATTCAATTAAATTTATAGAAATTCATTTAATTTAATCTCCTTTTCAATAAGTTAGGGGTGGGAAAAAAAATTGAAAAAGCGATTCAGATTCGGTAGTCACAATTTACGATTAAAATTAGTTGGGTTTTTTTTACACTAAAAAAGGTATAATCTTATACCGAACTAACGAAATTGCAATTTACAGTCCAGCCTCCGCTAATTGGTTTAGTCTCTTTACATAAACTAAGAGCATCTAGCCGACTTGCTATACCCAGCTCCTTATCCATTTTGGCGACAAGAAGGGAAAATCGCAACTCCAGTAAGTTCGCTAGTTGGCTTTTCATTGAAAAAACACATTTTTGGGAAATAGAGAACATTGTAAGAGGAACAATTTTTAAGTAGTTTGATGTAATAGCTTTTTTGCTTTTTTAGCTCAAATTTGGCTAAATTTTAGAGACTCTTGGAAATACTCTCAAGTTTGTTTTTGTTTTCGTTTTTTTATCAAAGGTAGTCGTTGTTTGTTATTATATATATCATCCCACACCTATAACATCCCTTTAATACAACAAACTAAAATTCATTACTCACTCTAATTCAAGGATGCAGTCTTTCTCTACTTGTCTCCTTTTCTAGCATTAAGTTCCCCAAACTATTTTGTGATTTGCATCATATAAATCCCTTTGATAGCCATTTTATTTTTCAATATGCAAAAGCATGTTTTTTTCCCCTTAGGAGAAAAAGAAAAAGCAAAAAAACAGAGGCATGTTTAAGTGCAATATATGTGGAGGAGCTTTTTCCCGCATTTCTTTTGGCCCACATAAGTTGAGGTCGGCGTAATGCAACAGAAATTCGAAGGCCAACTGAATAATAGCCTCAAAGAAAGGCCATGGAAAAAGGAACCTTCTAAACTCACAAATTTCATAAAAATATGGCCCTGAATGTAACTGCTGCTTCTCTCTACCCGAACCCTTCTCCATTTCCTTCTTCTTCTTCTTCTATTCCTCCTCATCCTCCCTTTCTAAACCCAAAACGCAAACCCCACATCAGGTCCAATACTACTTTTAGAACTTCTGCTCAGTCAGACAGAGTTGAGAGTTGGGTTAAAGACGAAGAACCTCCTGCTTCTCTCTCCGGTCAGTATAGTATGAATGTTCTTTACCCTTTTGTTATAATCAGTAGACCTGATTGAGTGTCCAATTTAATCAGTTTAGTTAGCTTAAAGGGATAAGATTAACTACCTCTGAGGCCCTTCTAAACAATCTAATCTAAGCTTTTTCACTGTCTGCTATATAACGATGCGATTCGACATTAGCAAGCAATTAGAGGAAAAGCAAGGACTTTAGAGTGACACTAAGACTCTTTGCAGTGCTTCTTATGTCACGGTCTTAACCATCTTTCGTAGTTCTGGTTTCCATGACCTTTTCTTCTGTTCCCTTTTGAAAAGCAGTAGATTTTATTTTGGATTTGGTTTGATGCAAGAAGCTCAGCTTAAATATAAGAGTATATTGGCTTCACTTTAAACACTTGTCATATGCATTTTTCTTTACAGGATCTTCGTCATCTGCTCGCACACAGCTGAATCTTCTGGAGCAACTTACCTCTACAAGCTCATCAGTTGATGGTGGTATGTGATTTCTGTCCACATTTTGAAACAGACATATCGTATGTTGCTCACAGAAAATGAAGAAAGAGAATGCTAAGAATTACATGTTTGATTGCTAGGTTATGAGAGTGATGGTAGCTCCCGGAAACTTACAATCCGTAACCAGCTAGCGCAGTTGGTTGGGGACAGAGACGGTGATTTCAGCATTCCACTCGGCAAAAAATTTAAAAAGGTGTTTGCCAAAGAATTAACCGTCTCGCAGAAGAGAAACATCAAAAGACAGGCTTACTTAAACGAAGTATCTAAGAGGAATGATTCAGTTTTCTTTGCCACCATTGGAGCATTTGTACTTGTTCCACCTCTTGTAATATTAGGAATTGCTATATTAACAGGTTATGTACAGCTTTTCCCTTGACATTTATACTACTAAAATAGAATACAGAAATTAAGTTATATGAATTTGGAGATGCAGTGCTTCAAATACTTCATTTTTTTCTTTTTGTTTAATTTTCATAAATTTTGTGAAGATTAAGTATTTTCTGCATCAGTCTGCCAATCTCATGCTTTTTACTTGATATTAAGGTGTCTTGACCCCTTGATATAATTGGAAATATCCGTAATGCATCCTTTTTTTATACAAGCTATATTGGGGGAGGGGAAATCGAACCTAGGATCTCAGGTGCAAGGGTAAATATTCTTAACCATTTGAGCTACAAACCTCTTGTAATAATGCATCCTTTTTAAGAGCTCAGAATGTCATCTGCTATAGTCATTGCATCTACAGATTGTACTTCAGCAACTGCCCTTGAAAACAAAACCCATTTTGACATTCAAACAGGCTTGAGGCAGACTTTATACTTGGGTTGGGTGTGAAAGCTATTTAGAGATTTCTTAATTAAGGCTTAAGTTTCTTAATGAATAGGTAAACAATTGTCCTGCAGTTTAAGAAATGACACCAACTTCTTGAAATTGCATTCTTCACTCACTTTGTAAACATTTACAATCTGCTTAATTGTTACTCATACAATCTGCTTAATTGTAAACACTTACAAACTTCAAACGACAATTTGTGTTTCAAAATAACTTAGAAATATATTAGCAAAAACCATCACTATTTTATTAGAAGAAATCCACATCCCAACATTCAATGCTTCACCAGCTATAAACACCAACTGTTCCTAGTGAAAAAGTTTAAGAAGAAAAAGCTTAAAACCAAAGCTTTTGGTGATTTTCCATATAGTAAAGGAGAAAAAGAAAAAAAAGAACAAAGAAAAGAGGAATTCCATGTTAGTTAAAACTTAAAACCAGCCATTTGGTGATTTGCCTTCTTAACAAGAATCTGTCACTAATTCCTTTTGCTTTTCTGGTGGCAAAACCACTTGATCTATTGTGGGCCTTACTGGCTCACTACCCAAAATCACTCCTTGCTTTCGTATATACACCCATTTGTCTTGGAATAGGTAGAAGAAGGCAATGAAACAGAACTCAGCAGTGAAAATTATGGTCCAAAGCCTTATGCCTTTTGATGTCTTCTCATGGTAGGCTTGTAAACCTGTATATACGTTGAGGATCCCAAGCAGGGAAACTCCAGTTCCAAGTATCCAATGCACAGAAAACCATATGCTTCTTCCCTTGGATCCCCTGCAGAGCATTAAAAAAAGATGTAGTCTGCTCATAATTGAAATCATTTTCACCTTTTCTTCTCCACCCTAAACCCTCTACCCTACAAAAGTTCAATAAAAAGAAACATATTGAAAGAGAAAACAATACAAGTATTGAACCATTCTATATAATATCTTAACTTAGGCTTCATTTACAGTAAAATATTCTGTACTTTTGCTCTTTTAAACAACCACAAGTTCATACTGAAAAAAAAAAAACAAAAAACATTGATTTGGTGAAGACTTTTGGTAGTTTACCTCTGTGGCCTCACAAACCCAATCAGGGCTTGCAACCATATTAGACCATACAGGCCTACCCCAACCCTTTGGTGTTTATTGTTGAAGGAGTTGTTGAAGTTTCTGAAGGACATTACTGCTCCTGCTGTTGCAAGAAGTACGGAGAGCAGCTGTTGAACATAATAAACTAATCAGACATGAAACTCATGTGGTAATTAATTGAATCAAAATCCAGTACATATATTTAGTTTGTGTTGTGTGTATGATGTGATTTGAGATTAGGTAAATGCAGCACCTAACACTATAATTATGTTCCACACACACACATGTGCCAAGTCTCAAATAAAATAATCAGAAAGCTATGAATCTCCATGGACCAGAAATCTATGATCATACTCATCTCTTGCCCTCTAAGCATTAATGATAATCTTCTTTAAAAGAAAAGGAAAATTTTGATTGGTTATCAGGAAACTGTGTGCTACTTAAACAATTTGCCAATCAGAAATCATTTTGCTTTAATTTCCCTTCACCATCTTTGGAAGTAAGAGTGGGGCATCTGATCCTTATAAACAAACTTTATAACATAAACAATGTTTTTTTTTTAATAAACACTGTAGTTAGTCTTTTTTCCAGTGATGGAAATTCAAAACCATGAAGAAAAAAAATACATCCCTCTTTGTTAATCTAGATTATGGAAGAGCATGATAATATAACAGAACATAGAAGAACTTGCCTCTGATAAGCCATGAACATAGAAGAGAATTCTGAGCCTTCTTCCACATTCCACTCTGTGTGACATTCTAATGGCAAGTATTCCTAGAGGCATCAAGAACCCCATTGAAGCCCAAAGAAGAAACCCATGGAGTGTGATTTCAAACAATAGTTTGTGGCTTATCTGCTGTAAAATCATGCACCAAAATCTAGTTAGCACTTACCATCATCAATATAATACAGAAAGTTTTGAACGAAATACCTCATGAATATTGTTGTCCTTGTGACTGCTTGCACCTTTTGTGTGTTCTTGAGATGAGCTGACGAGTGGTGAAACAAGAAGAAGAAGAACACTTGCATGAATGCAGAAGAAACCCAATTTCTGAAGAAAATGCATCTTGCTTTCTTTATGAAAATGAAGCACAAACCAACTAAATGAGATGTTGAAAAGCTTTGTATGCTGGTGAAGCCTCAGTTGTAGACAATAAGGTTTAGTGCATCACAGCACTTGATTGCCTTGCCACCCTCTCCTCCCCACACACACTACAGAATTGGCAGTTTATGCACTCTCTCTCTCTCTGCCACAGACAAATTACCCCACTTCAAAAAAAAAAAACCTGATATGTCAAGATGGAAGTGAGCAAGTTGAAGAAATAAGCTTAAAAGCTGTAAGATAAATTCCTCCCTTCTGTTTCTTTCGGTTTAAAGAAGGCAAAGTGGGATTCTTTAATGTATTAAGGATGGGAATTGCATGGATGTTGATGGTCTCAGTGAGAAAACATGAGTAAGAAAAGAAAGTGGAGGATAATTGGCATGAAGTGATATTTCAACCTTGTGGGGTTCACTTTGACAGGCTTTTTGGTTGATGGAAAAGAAGAATGTGGAATTTCAGAGCAAAAAGAATGTCAGGTTTTCAATGTTCAAAGAAAATTGCATTGTGGGTTTACTACTTAAACATTATCTTCTGCTTCCCACTAACCATTGTGCAGTATTGTATGCTTGAACAGAAAATATTGCACCAACCCATTGTAGAAAAACCCACAATCTTACAAATAAAACATTAAAAAGTTTGAATTTCTGTTGTTTTAGGATTAATATAACCTTGATTTACAATAGAAATCTCAAGGAAGAGAGAGAGTCTTGGAACAAGAGAGAATTTTATTTTGACCATCTTCTTTGTGGGGTTTTTTTTCCTGTAATATCACCACTGCAGACCAATCCAAGCTGTTAAAATTATACATGGCACAATGGGTCATATCTCATCTCGGTATAGCTGGTGGACCAAAGACAGAGTAGCTCATGCAACCTTTTTCTTGTTGTGGGAAATCTAATCTTGATTGCATAAAAAAAGCTGAATGTGGTCCTCTCCTTTTCAAATACTGCACTTGATTGATTCCTTTGAATTCATCATTAACATTTGTAACTTATACTTGTTGTTGCATGTTTGACAAAGAGAGCTTATCTTTTCTTCTTTCTTTTTTTTTTTTTTTAACCACTAATTTTCGGTGCAAAAAGAGAAAGAACCTTAATCTGTTCTGCTTGTGATCCACACACCTAATTAGAATCACTCTAAACCAGAAAAGAGTTTCTGCTTTATGTTTCCGTGGGCTGGAAACTACAGTATAATATAAATTATATTATTATTTATCTTTTTAGAACTCCTATACAGTTCTGGATGAAGCTGATGATAGCATGACAATAGTAGAAACTTGTCTTATGATATTAGGCTCTCCTAGTGGTCAAATATGCTAGTAATAGCAACTAAAACTAGCTGTAATTATAAGAAACTTTGGGCTTTATCAAGCCAAGAGCTTTGTTTATGAATGACTTTTGGATAAAAGAATTTCTAGTTGGATGATTCATCATATGATTATTATGTACACCCCCAATGAGTAAATCAATGAATAGACTAGAAGAGGTTAAGTTCTATATTATAAAATTAGCTCATGCGATGGCTAGTTGTAAGAAGTGAAGTAGCGACCGTCCTTTAAGAAATTTGTGGATTTAAGATACTGAGACTAAATATGATATTACCTGTTGTCGAATTTAGTCTGATAATAAAGTTAACAATAGCGCTACAGGCACCAACTACAATTCATGGGCTCTGGATTAAGGTTGTCATGCGATAGACTTCTTAATGAGTTGAACTCTGTCAGATTACCATCTATAAATGACAGGTCCCATTGAAAGACCTTGAGTAAAGTCGTCTAGAGTAGAACATCTAACCCGTGACTTTCCTGGTTAGTTATTTTGTTTACGTATGTATAGCATCTTAAGAGTATGTATGTTTCTTCACGGTTCAGTTTACACGTCACACTCTAGAATTTATTGCATAACTGGATCTTTTATTGCTAGGATGTCAAAACCCTTAAACAGGCTTATCGGTAAGAAGCACCATGATGAGAAATATGCTGTTCTATTATTACCCACATACTGAAAGAAGTCTTATGTCTTCTGGATTCATCACAATGTCACATGAACCACTCATAAAAGTTCCTTATGTTGTTGACATGTCACATTTGATTTTAACAACCTTGTCATCTTACAATCATGTCATGACCTTGAAAGAGAGAATGCTAATTAATGTTTTAAGCAATAATTAATAGCTTATTTAGTTAAAAAGTAGCATCAAAGATGAGACCTCCTTGGAATCTATATGAGGAATGTGCCAAAGATCATTAATGAAATGGATATACCAATCCATTCTCAGCTAAGCATTGTGTTTGAAGCATAATCGAGTAGTCTCTTAAGAAGCTACCCAAAAAATAATAATAATAATAAAATAGTCGCTTAGGAAGATTCCTTGATTGGAGCTCCTAACAACCTCCAACTTAGTAAATTTTGAACGTGATCGTAGCACTGTTGTATGGCATTACTAATTTATATGATATAATATGGACCGATGACATATTATTTTAATATTAAATTGATAAAAGATATGTTATAATATAAGTAGATTTCTAACATCACGTGATAGTGTTATGATCATACCGAAATACCACCAATTTTCAGTTTTTATTTTTATTTTTTTGGTGAATAAAAATTTAGGAGGAGATTGACTACTGTCATCATCAGGGCCAGGGTAGACCCACAACCTCGAGCCGGAAGACGGAACTCGAACACTCAATGCAGAAACCTTACCAACTGAACCAACTAGGGGTGGTTGCGGTTCGGTAACCGCGAATTTTTACTCAAACCGCAAACCGACCGACTATTTGCGGTTTAGTGATTTTTGAAACCGCAAACCGACCGCGTTTTGCGGTTTACCGCATTGCGGTAAACCGCAAAATGCGGTCGGTTACCGCGAATTAGCGGTTTAAAACCGCGAGTTCTCAAGCATTCACAAAAATTTAAATTCACAACCTAAATAAATAAATACACAACCTCAATTTCTCAAACATATATAAATTCACAATCTCATCAACTTCTCAAGCATGCACAACCTAAGAAAATTGAAGTTACAATTCCAAGCATTCCAATTAAAGTTAAACTTCTCAAGCATTCCAATTCCAAATCCTTTAAAGTTATAAACAAAAAGGAAAATGCAAAGTAAAATGAATTAAAGTTACAACAAAAAAGAAAAAT
>NC_024129.1:15227459-15270984 GCF_000346735.1 Prunus mume
TAGTACATTTTATTATAAGAAGAAGCATAAATAACATTAGTATAAATAAACTAATTACTTACAAGTTGTCATATGTTCCATTTCCTTGTAAAATTCAACTTCATCATCCGTGTGGCTATACTTTGCGGTTTGCGGTAACCGCAAGTTTTGAAAATCAAATACCGCAACCGCAACCGCAAATGCGGTTCGGTTCTTAATACCGCAAATGCGGTTCGGTTTACCGCGATTGCGGTTTCATTGCGGTAAATTGTCGGTTGGTTTTTGCGGTTTTTCGGTTTTTCGGTTTAAAATGCCACCCCTAGAACCAACCCTTGTCATCACCAATTTTCGGTTTTTGAATCATGAGTTCGTGTTTTTTGGGCTGTGGAGATACGGCCCATTAGAGTAACTAACTTGTTACCTCCAAATTCATTGGGCTTTTCAGTGTTTTTGTCGGTCGAATTTTTTTATTTTATCATATTTCGCTCAATTTCCAGTCCCGCTTGTCAATTTCACAGATTGAGTTCGGGAACTCATCTCAGACGAGAATCTAGTGATTATATGCTCATAAGTGAGCAAAGATTGTAACTTTTGATTAATCAGAAATGGCCAACGTCTCGGTTGCCGCGGAGTGGCAGCTCCTCTACAACCGGTACTACCGGAAGCCCGAAATCTACCGAATGAGCTGGAAGCACGTGGAGCTCAACCGCAACAAGGTCGCCTGCGCTCCCTTCGGCGGCCCCATCGCCGTCATCCGAGACGATTCAAAGATCGTCCAACTCGGCGGCGAATCGGCGCAACGCAAGCTCCGAATCTTCAGTTCCTCGGGCCATCTCCTCGGCGAGACCATCTGGAAACACCCGGGCGGCCGATTAATCGGCATGGCCTGGACCGACGACCAAACCTTAGTCTGCCTCGTCCAGGACGGCACCGTTTTCCGCTACACCATCCACGCCGAGCTCCTCGAGCCGAGCATCTCCATGGGCCAAGAGTGCTTCGAGCGAAACGTCGTGGACTGCGTCTTCTGGGGAAACGGCCTCGTTTGCATCACCGAAACGAATCAGCTGTTTTGCATTTCCGATTTCAAGAACCCGAACCCGGTTAAATTGGCCGACCCGGAGATCGAGGACCCGCCGCTTTGTATGGCGGTGATCGAGCCTCAGTACACGATGTCCGGGAATGTGGAGGTTCTGCTTGGGATTGGAGACGCTTGCGTCTTGGCTGTGGAAGAAGATGGCGTTCAGCAGCTAGGGCTTGAGGTGTTGCGTGGACCAATTCAGAAGATGGCGGTTTCGAGAGATGGACAGTGGCTTGCTTCGTTCACGCACGATGGTCGATTGTTGGTCATGACTTCGAATTTGAAATTAGCTTCTATGTGTGATTTTAATTGGTTGTATGTCTATTATTCAATTTGAATTTCACGGCATGAATTTGATGTGTGTCATTAAGAATGAACAACTCGCATTTTGAAGCACCCTTATAGTTTATGTATGTTTCTCAATAAAGATTGCTTATTTATTTTTATGTCCGTTATGGCACTACATCATATTGTAATGTGCATATTTGTATTGTGTGTGTCACAGTCAGCTCTTCCTCCGGAACAGTTAGCGTGGTGTGGAATGGACACAGTGTTGCTCTATTGGGATGATATTCTTTTGATGATGGGTCCTAGAGGAGATCCCGTTCGCTACTTTTATGATGAACCGATAATTCTTATTCCTGAGTGCGACGGAGTAAGGATATTATCTAACTCAAGCATGGAGTTTCTACAACGGGTGCCTGATTCCACTGAATCCATCTTCAAGATTGGAAGTACGTCACCTGCGGCATTGTTGTATGATGCTTTGGATCATTTTGACAGACAAAGTGCCAAGGTAGGTTACTCTTTTTTTGTTTCTTAATCAAACAGAAATAGATAACCTCCACTAGATTATTGAAACGAAGTGCAAACTTGAATTACCTATGGGCATCTGTAGTAATCCCTGCAACATAACAAAAGAAAGTCAAGAAGAAATTATTGAAACACCCCAGCTTTTTATACCTGCAAAACTCATGAGTTAAACGACAAAGTTAATTTCATGTTTCACCAGGCAGATGAGAATTTGCGACTAATACGCCCATCCTTGCCGGAGGCTGTTGAAGCATGTATTGATGCTGCTGGCCATGAATTTGATGTTCTACGTCAACGGACGCTCTTAAGAGCTGCAAGCTATGGCCAAGCCTTTTGCAGGTTTGTCTGGCTTGATATTGCTGTAGAATTTGAATTCACCAGTGTTAAGTTGTTAGCATTTTTCGTTATCAATTCTTTAACCTCTTTAACCTTCCTTTATCTGCCCCCGCCATGAGTGGTTTGGGGAAAGTAGGGTTTCCAAGTTTGAGTCAGGCGACGGTGCTGATATTTTAGTTAGCATTCCATGCCTGAATAATGTTGAGCTCTTGCTGATAATTGCTTTGTTGTGGATATTGTGCTTCCTTGTTATCTGGTTGTATTAAAACCTGAAACCTAGTTACAATAACTGAAAGGGACTTTTGCTACCGTTTTGTATCCTGGTGCATATGAAAATGCATACAATTGGGGAGATCCAACTTTTATGTGAATATGAGTGGAGAAACATATATAAGTTATTCCTACATTTTCCCTTTTGTATTCCAGAGTATTACAAGTAGTTTGGATTTATGGCTTTGTTGAGTTTGTGTTTGTTAAATATGAAGCCCATTTGGCACAAGAAGATTTCTATAATCTTCTTTTCCCCATACTTCAATCTCATTTGATGTCCCCAGAGGATAAGAGTTGTTAACCATTTCGAACATTTCATCGACTGGACTTTGATATATATTTTTGTTGCAGTATCTTTAATTCCTATTAATTGTCCAAATTCTTGTTCATTGCATACTAACTACATAGTTCTTAGTTTCCATGGTCTTGAAAGAACATTCTTTCTGATTTCTGCTCTCGGTAATGATATCCAGTTGGCTTTGGCAGCAATTTTCAACGGGATCATATTCAAGAGATGTGTAAAACTTTGCGAGTTTTAAATGCTGTGCGGCATCCTGACGTTGGAATGCCTCTTAGTATTCAACAATACAAGGTTTTTGAAGCTGACTTTTCTCATTTTCCAACTTGCTAAATATGCATGCTATTTTCGTTACATAATACTGAATAAGGTTATTGCTTTCAGTTGCTTACGCCATCTGTTCTGATTGGTCGTTTGATCAATTCCTACAAGCACTTTCTTGCACTACGGGTATCAGAGTACCTTGGAATGAATCAAGTAAGTCTATTTATTGCTAGTGTTTACATGATTGGTGATTGTTTTGCTCCTTTTGCACTGGGTTCTTGCTACTGTGCCTTTGATCCACAAATCAGACTACCTTAACTGAATTTGATAGGAGGATGCTGTTAAGGCGGGAAATTTTTTTTTTTTTTTTAAGTGATACTATTTGTACTATGCATGCTAGTTCTTAGACTAAATACTAGCTTACTTAAGAAGATCTATATACTTTCTGCTTTCCATTTTGAATGTAGAATTAATCCACTTATATGATATCTGAACTTATCTCTTCTCTTATTGGCTTTGTGTAGGAGATGGTGATTATGCACTGGGCATGTTCGAAGATTTCAGCTTCCTTAGCAATTTCTGATGCCACTCTTCTTGAGATCTTACTTGATAAGGTAGATTGGTTATCTTCATTTGTTACTGTGTTGTGTTTTCTCATTCTATTTCGTTCAACCAACCCATCTTTTAGGATTTTTCTTATTTATATATATTTTCAGTTGAAACTATGCAAAGGAATATCCTATGCAGCAGTTGCTGCACATGCAGATAAGAATGGCCGCCGGAAGTTAGCTGCTATGCTTGTTGAACATGAACCACGCTCCTCCAAACAGGTTCTTTTTTATAAAATTGTAAAATAAAGAAGAATACAAAGATATTATTAGCTTTTTTCCTTATCTTTTAGCCACACAAAAAATAAATAAATAAATAGATAAAAATGACGTCACATTATGAAAAAGCAAAATAAGTCCATTATATTTCATACTGATTCTTTTACTTCAGGTTCCTCTCTTGTTGAGCATAGGAGAAGAAGATACAGCTTTAATGAAGGCAATTGAAAGTGGTGATACAGACCTTGTTTATCTTGTTCTCTTTCATATCTGGCAAAAGGTAATACATCTAGAAAACTCAACATGTATTCCAGTGTGTCTGTTACAAGTTTCCTCATAGCTATAATATTCATCTTTAACAATCAAAAATCTCCATTTGATGCAGAGACAACCATTGGAGTTCTTTGGAATGATACAAGCTAGAGCACTGGCACGTGATTTGTTTATAATTTATGCACGGTAGGCATAGACACACTAATCTGAAATATTTTCATCTTTCCATTTCATGAGGTGGGCATTCTGAGGAAAGTAAGCCACAGGAAAGTGATCTATATATTGCATGCATAACAAGCAGTTTGGTGTCTGTTTCAGGTGCTATAAGCATGAATTCTTGAAGGACTTTTTCCTATCAACTGGACAACTTCAAGTAGGTTTCAGTTGGCTTTTGGTTGTACATGTATACATATTAGACAATAGACATGCATTTTTCTAGAGGAAGACAAAAGACATACATAATGCACATTAGATACATACTTACTTTGAAACTTACATAGTGTGCTTTATAAAGAAAGAAACCATAAGTTGGTCACATACATTCCATTATCTAGACGTAGAAAATTTTAGTCTTCATAAGTAAAGCTTTAAGTATCAGATTTGCGCCAGTCATCCCATGATAAAATTTTAAAGTATGGAGAGGAGTGTAAGGTCAAGTCAAGTCTTTTGGTCCTTGGAGCAACCATTCCCTTGTGCTTCCTCTCTTATGTCATGACTTTTGTTTCACACTAGTGTTGAGCTAATAGAAATGCCTGTTCTTTTAAATCTTCCAGAAATTTGGAGGGACAAGTAATTTGGTATTCAAATTCTTTTACTATCAAGGTGTAATCCCATGTTCGAGTTGCTACCCTTTGAACAAAATGTGTTGTAACCAATTGTCCAATGTCTGATGTAACACTTCATGAATATTAACATCTCTTATGGAGCATTCACTATAAATATAAAATTTGTATTTTGTAGGAGGTGGCTTTCCTTTTGTGGAAAGAATCTTGGGAGCTTGGAAAAAATCCAATGGCAAGCAGAGGATCTCCCCTTCATGGTCCACGCATAAAAATAATTGAGAAGGCCCAAAATCTTTTCTTAGAAACGAAGGAATATACCTTTGAGGCGAAGGCTGCTGAAGAGCATGCAAAGTTGTTGAGGTTAGATTTGAGTTTATCTGCGCCATTAGTTGGGTGAACTATTGAATTTCTAGTGCATGCCATTCATTGCATTAACTAGGCTGCAAGGGATAGCATGTTATTGTAGTTTACACAAGTATATTGTAATAATTAACTCCAAGTTACAACTACCTATTAATGGTAGATTAGTGTTTGACGCTATTGCATATGCAAGACTATATGTTTTCTTTTTTCTTTAGTCATTGATTTGTGTGTATAAGATGTAAAATCTCATAACTTGATTTTTGTTTTATTTTGTTTTTTAAAATGTACTGTTTTTCTGATTACATTGTGTTTCGACAGAATGCAGCATGACTTAGAAGTGTCAACAAAGCAGGCCATTTTTGTTGATTCCAGTATCAGTGATACAATTCGAACATGTATTGTTCTGGGAAATCATCGAGCTGCAATGAAAGTGAAAACAGAATTCAAGGTTTGTGAGACTGAAGCTTGTGCCGCCTTCCAAGTCTTTTTCCTCGTCCCTCATTCCTTTTCTGATTTTAACGAAGTAAAAACTGAGTTATTTTTCACGTTTGATGCAAAATAAAACAGTTGGCATGTTCTTTGATTGTTTACAAGCTCTTATTTTTTTCGCATTGACTGCAGTATAGACCTTGACTGCTTCATTGTGAAATCGTCTCAGGTTTCTGAGAAGAGATGGTATTGGCTAAAAGTTTTTGCTTTGGCTACAATCAGAGATTGGGATGTCTTGGAGAAGTTCTCAAAGGAAAAGAGACCACCAATTGGTAAGGCGTTCATTTAATTAAAGCAATCACATTTTTGTTGCTGAGAGAAGGGAGGAGGGATA
Organism: Prunus mume; assembly: GCF_000346735.1. The sequence continues at coordinate 15,233,566 of NC_024129.1, forward strand.
ATAAGCAACATTCGAAATCTACTTTTGCCTTATTTACCTCCCTTTTTGGGGACATTCCATAGAAGGCTGCCAGCCATGCTAAGTTACCCTTTTATCTTTCGTATGATAGGTTACAGACCATTTGTGGAGGCATGTGTCGAAGCAGATGAAAAAGGAGAAGCGTTGAAATATATCCCAAAACTCACAGATCCTCGAGAAAGAGCAGAGGTAATGTAAAACCTTAGCCCTGCAATTTAGCGTTCGCTTTCATACTGTGCTACATCTCTTTGATTAAGCCCATCTTTAATATTTGCACAGTCCTACGCTCGGATTGGCATGGCCAAGGAAGCTGCTGATGCTGCCTCCCAGGCAAAGGATGGTGAATTGCTTGGTCGACTAAAATTGACTTTTTCACAAAATGCTGCGGCTTCATCAATTTTTGATACTCTTAGGGACCGGTTATCTTTTCAAGGCGTTTCATAGTTTTCCTGCCTCCATCCTATCCTTTTTTTCTTTAAATCTTTTTTTTCAACTGTGCGTATCGTGTTCATTTTTCTTTACATTGTACATGGCAGGATGAATGTAAAGGCAGATGAGTTTTTTTTTCATATTTGATGTATTGTGAGCATTGTTGAAGTTCATGTATGTATGAGCATAGTATAGTTTGCTGCTGTGTAAATCATTCTGCAAAACGAAGGTATCTTGGTGGTTGCTGCGTAAATTATTCTGAAAAATAAGAATAATGCTTGTGATTTTGTACTTGTTTGGGCAAAAGCACCATGCCACTGCTCATCTGAATTTTTTTTTTTTTGTGGGTGTGTATGTGGGTCTTTTTGGTCGTTTCTGCCGATATTTCCCCCACTATTTGTGGTCTCTCAGGACACACATAATTTGTGACCAAATTGAATGAAATTCAAACAGTTAGCTAACCATTGTGAGTTATTTCAATTAGTAAATAGTTAAGCTTTTGTACGTTTAGGCTCCACTTAGATGGAAGGAAGTGAAAGAAAGGATTTAGATGGAACAATTAAGCTAAATTTGGTACAAAACTAGAAAACAATAACCCACTAGTTTGTTACACCAGTATGTTTTCACAATGACACATGAACATGATCTTAAAAAAACAAGGCAGTACTCTGCAAATAATTGCATACAATGAGAACCGAAACTCTGATTTAAGTTACAAGCTTATTCATCGAACCGAATAACTAACGAATATCGGCTTGGAGAGATACAACATAGGAGAACAATACTTTACTTCAAGGAACAAGCCCACAGCTGACCAGAAATGCATCTTGTTTAGTCAGTCACCTTGAAAGATGCATAAGGTGAATTCTCATATTTGCCATCCCACCTGCAATTTTGATTAAACAAAAAGCATGTCCATGATTCTATCGTGAGCCATAACATTGCCCAGATTATAAATTATGAAGCCACACTTACCTGTGTTCTTCCTTTTCAGGAATCTGGAGCTCCAAATCTTCTTCAAACGGCTGAAACACTTGGTCTATCTTCTCATCACCCACATGGTCAAGAGATGGTGGGTTCCACTACAATCAACAACAGGTGTTCCTTAGATTTGCTTATCTTTAGAGATGACTGTAATCTTTAGAGATATGTACTGAAACTAATTTGATCGTAAATCGTAAGACGTAGAATTGGAAACATTTTAATAGAAAGAGGAGATTGGTACCTTAGGGGCGTTATCCTTGTCAATAGTGAGAGCTCTAATACCCTTTATATCAAAATAGAAGATTAGTACACCTCAAAAGCAGGGAGCAAGAGGGAGTTTCCAACATGGGATTGTTTATTCTTATATGTTCTCGTTAGTAATATTGGTATACAACAATTACCTCATATACATCCTCAGATATTATGGCTCTTAGTATATTGATTGTGAGTCTAAATTCCTTCTTCAGACTTTCAGGCAATGTTTGCTTTCTGCCTTCGCGAATCTGGAGAATACAAGGTCAGAGGCAGCTTAAGCACGAAAAGGGCAGAAGGAATTATCTACGGGTTGCATTTCCATAGATGTTCAAATCAGAGAGACACAGACCAAAAAAGATGATGGCATATTTACTAACAAGCAATACCATGGCTACTGTCTTTTGAAAAGGTATTCAATAGGACTTAAAACCTAATGTGCAACTGATCAAACTGCGAGAAACCATACCGATCTTAGTGTTATTCTCAATCCTGTAGGGGATGATCTTTTTAAGCCCTTAAGAACTGGACTTATCCAGCCATTCCCTTCTTTGGTTGCCTCTACTTCCTGAAAATCAAACACACATTTGTAGAATTTATGCCTGAGCAAATACCTGAATCTCCATTTTTACGAAGAAATTGTTCATTATTCTGTTACATCAGAAATGAGCAAAAGGTAACTTACAAATGATTTTATAATCTCAGCCACTGTATCTTTGGAGAAGCACTCATCAATTATTGACTGCCTGAAAGGTAAGGAAAGATTATTGAGATCGAGATATGGAGCTTTGCATGTTAATGTTAAGGATTGAAGTGGAATTAACAATTAAACACCAGCAACTAAGATTTATTACTTGTTTAAAACACTTTCTTCATCAGGCTGGACTTCCACTGCAAATTCTTCAATCGCAGCTTTGACTGCATTCTCATCTCCAGAGTTTAAGCTTATCAAATGCTTCTCTAGATCAGATAATTTATGATGAACAAAAACAGTTCAATAGCAAATTTTAGTTTGACATAGTAACTATGAAGAAGAATTATATCAAAGAATCCAATAATGATGGATGTGTATAATGCAGTCTCTTAGCTTTTCAGATCACTTGAGGGGCAAATCTTGTGAGCTAATACTTCCGAGACTTGGTTTCAGAGGAAGAAAATTATAGTGAAGGAATGAGAAAATCACCTCAAGAGGGACAAAATGGGTTGCCAATCCAGCTGCAACCAATTCCTTACCATTCAGTCTTGTTCCTGTTAAGGCAAAGAACTCCCCTGCGTTCCCCACACGATAACAATCAATTTCAGTAAAATCCAGGAAGAACTATTTTCCTCTATATTTGCATGCTTACCGAGATGCCCAGGAAGATGGGATAGTATATATGAGAAACCACAATCAGTATGAAAGCCAATACTAGCTTCCGGAGTGGCAAATACCTATCATGAAATATGCCACAGAAAATTTTGATGTCACTACACAGAAATAGATATCAAGCCAGTAAACACTAAAGATAGACATGTTTCTATAAACATCTCACTAGGATCATATTCATACTCACAGTTTTTTCTGTGACTACCGAGAACTTCATTGGGACCATTAAAGATGCGCCTCCACCCATTGAAATTCCATGGACCAGAGCCACCTATTGATAACATGAATTCTTCAGTGATACCCTTAAATAGTGGCATAAACTTGGAATCATACAGTCTACAGGGAACCCATTTTCGAATGGAAACGCAGGCGATAGGATTACTTTATTTCAAGCATTACCTGGGTTTTCTTATAAGTATGAATGTGATAGCCGAGCCAATACATTCTGTAAGCCACTTCAAGGCAGGAATCCTCTGCCAAAGAAGGTTCATGAGCAACTTCACTTTCTGTATATATTAGGAACTTAAATATTTTCACAAGAGAAAGCATTTACTTGAGTTCCTGCCATCATAGAACATCTTCAAGTCCCCACCGGCTGAAAAAGCTCGACCCGATCCCTATACAAGAACACCAAAGCATATCAAGTGGCTAATATCTAAATGGCTCTATATGGAATTGAAAACATCATCAAAGTTGTGCATAGATCTATTAAACCACGACCACCAATGCTAGTTCAAGATTTCAGGAAAAATTGGAAGTAACCTTGATAATTACAAGCTCAGCTTTATCATCTTTTTCCCACTTTTCCAAGTATTCTGCTAGCAAAGAAACCTGATTGCAGTGAAAAAAAAATGAATTACGAACCCCCAAAAAAAAAAAAACCAAGAACTTAAACAAAACTTGTTGACTTTGTGAGCATACCACTTTTGATGAGATGACATTCAAATGACGAGGCCTGTTCAAGGTGATCAACCTCACATGGTCTATTTCTTCTCCAAGAACAACCTAAAAGATTACATAAACACCCATATGGACTATTTGCAAGAAGAAAACTAAAAATAGAACCATCAAAAGAAAGGTTGGTGCAATTATAAATGCACAAGGAGATTACCTCATCTGAATTTACAACTTCTTGTGCCATTTAAATGATCAATTAACTAGTGGATTAGAAGCCAACACGCTGCACAAACAAATTAACAACAAGGGGCAATGAGGAAAACATGAATTTTTTTAGCAGTGAACTAATCCCAGATAATTAGTTCCAGAATTAGGGGCCAACCGCCAAGAAACTTGCTCATTTCATTCCAATCTTTCAAAATAGAATTACAAGCATTGCAGTTCAAGTTTTTTGAGCTGACTCGACAGCAAATCGATCAAAGAAGCAATGAGAACTTACATGAACCGCGGAGCTTGTACAAAAAATGCAGCGAGCAAAGTGAGTTGGTGAAGAGGGTGATGATGGTGCAGTATTTAACGTTGGCTATTGACTGTTTGATAGTACTTAAGTAGGCCAGCTACTTCTCTAAGTCTTGCAGTGTATGTCTAACTACCAACCATCTCCAACTACACCCTGGGTTTGATCCATTGAGGTTAGCGACGGGATCCGCTGTCCCCATTTCCCATGTCCCTCCGTGTCCCTTGTATAATTTTTTGACATGTGTCCAACAACTTAATCCTAACATAACACTGTTAACTAATAAATTAGAAAAATAAAAACTAAACATTAAAAGAATAAATATAGCCAAACAGCCACCAGTTTGAGCGCCGACCGCCTCACCCGCCACTACCCCTTGTCCTCCTCACTGCAGACGAGCCCTCTTCCCTTAGCCTTCACACCAACAAAAGCTTGCCATACCTGCAATGGAAAGATTTAGAAAACATTGCACTTCCTGTCGAACAAGTTATTTTGGTAAAACCAATCAAGTTGAGGGTAAGGGCTTTACCTCTCCCCTCAGATCCGTTGGCACTCCCCCATGAACTAGAGACTCCAGTTCTAGTTTCCAAGGAAAGAAAGGCTCTGGAGGGACCCCATTAGCCACAGCTTCCTCTGTCCCAATACTTTGCACACTGTTAGGGACACCACCATCCATAGCCTCTACTTCCCCAGCAACTTTCACACTGTCAGAGAACCTATCACTTACAGAATTTTCTGCAGTGAAGGCATCCGGACTGTCGTTCAAAGCATCGCAGTGAGGTTGCCATAGATAGGAGATTGAGAGAGACTAAGGGAAGAGGGCTCGTCTGCAGTGAGGAGGACAAGGGGTTGTGGCGGGTGAGGTGGTCGGCGCTCAAACTGGTGGCTGTTTGGTTACATTTGTTCTTTTTTAATGTTTAGTTTTTATTTTTCTAATTTATTAATTAACAATGTTATGTTAGGGTTAAGTTGTTGGACACATGTCAAAAAATTATACAAGGGACACGAAGGGACATGGAAAATGGGGACAGCGGATCCCATCCCACCGCGTACGTTGTGAGAATGGAGAAATTATAGAATGGTACGGTATCACCATGTATACTTCCATTTAAAATTTGCCACGTGTATTTTTTAAAAGAAAATTTATACTTTTTTTTTCAACTAGACATTAGGTTCCAATTTTACCCTTCACAAAAATTAAAAGAGAAAAAAAAAACTGCCTCTGTCCAGTTCGCAGCCCCCTTCGTCGCGTCACCCCTCCCACCTCCGTCCAGTTCAGTCTCCCTATGCAGCGCCCTCCCTCCCTGTTTGTATTCCTTTCCCCAATCCGTCAATCTCCTCATCTAGGTTGCCTTCATCTCCCTTAAAAACTCCAAATCCAAGTTCTCTTTATCCAACTTTTTTCTCAATCCCGCATGGCCTTGACAAGAGATGATCCAATAAACGCCAACTATTATATAAAGAGAGAGAGAGAGAGAGAGAGATGAAGGAAAAGAAGGGGAGGGGGCAGCAACAAGAGGGTATAGGACTGCAGACTGCAGTCGTCTGGTTTTTTTTTAGTTTAGTTCTAAAGGGTAAAACTGATACTTAATGTCTAGCTGGAAAATAATTTAATTAGTAGAGGGTTAAAAAGACACATGTCAATATATGAGGGGAAGTATCACCCGCTGACGTGGTGGTACCGTACTATTCTATAATTTTTCGTGAGAATGTGAGTTGGAAAACCTTGCAAGGCCTTATAAGAGCACCTCCACCGCAGGCACAGAACCGGGCAAAAGGCCCCCCCCCCCCCCCCCCCCCCCCAGATGGCCCAAAACAGCTCCAGCGCGCCACTTCCAGCCCGGACAAGCCCTGGGTCCCACCAGCCCGGGCAAGCCCAAGGGCAGGTTTCCACTGGGATTTAGCCCGAGTTCAATGACGTCAGTGTGACATCATCGTGCTGTAATGTGCCACATGTCGCAACCCTGACTCTCCGATCCTTTTTTTTCCAGCAATCCGACGGTCCTCGTTTTTTTGGCTAAAAAAATTGCAAAAAAATTGAAAAAATTCTGATTTTTTTTAAAAAAAATACCAAAAAATTCTGTATTTTTTCCCTATAAATACATAACCATTTTATTTTTTTCCCTCACATTTTTCTACTACTTTCCATTTGTATTTAAAAAAAAAAAAAAAACAAGGGAGTAAAAAATTTAAAAAAAATTCAAATTTTTTTCAAAAAAAAATACCAAAAAATTCTGATTTTTTTTAAAAAAAATCAGAATTTTTTGGTATTTTTTTTAAAAAAAATACCAAAAAATTCTGTATTTTTTCCCTATAAATACCTAACAATTTTATTTACTTTCCCCACCAAATCTTCATACAAACTCATCTCCTTCCAATATTTTTCACTTTCCACACCAAATTTTATATTACAAAATTTCATTTGTGCAAAAATACAAATGTCATCTTTCATTGAAGTCGGAGGGTCGTGGACAAATGTTCGAAGAGGTCAAAATTTTATAATAAATATGGACATGTGGCAACCGAAAATTTTATCTGAAAATTTTATTTGAAAATCTTATCCGAAAAATGTTATCTTAAATTTTAAGTGAAAATTTTATAATAAATAGTGACACGCGACATCCGAAAATATAATCTAAAAAGCTTATCAAAATTAATGGTTTAAAGTATTTTTTTTAAAAAAAGGAAATAAAGTACAATGAATAGCAATTGCCTTAGACTTGCCCTAGACTTTGCCCTCATGGGTGGAACCACAAATACAAAGGCTGATACTATTTACGTGAATAGTGGCAGCCCTTGCCTTAGACTTAGCCCTTGTGGATGGAAGTGCTCTAAGGAGTTAAGCTACTTCCCCATTGCCAATTAGTTTTGGAGTGGAACCTCAACTTCCTTCATGGTATCAGAGCAGGTTAGCTCACGTGTGAAAGCTCAACGGCCACATGTGCTTCATATCACCTGTTGAGACCCAAAAAATCCATGGTTAGGCCCGAATAAATTATCGGCCCAAAACGACACTTTATTAAGAAAAGACGCAAAGTGGAGTACACGAAGACCTGCCACATGTGAGTTGCAGTTCACATGCCATACTAAATAAATAATTTGTCATGCCAGAAATTAAGATAAAATATATCAGCTCTACAAGCCCATACTGAAATTAAACATCGCAGCCCTTCCCAAGGACGATAAAAATAAAACGTGTCAAGCGACATGCCATGCCAAGTACGAAATCGTTATTTCGCAACCAAACACGCTACGAGCCTAAGTGGGCCCAAGTCACTCAAATGCCCAGGGCTTGCTTGAGTGGGTTGTTGTATGGATGGTAATAAATCGATATGAAGCCTATTGATGGGCCAAGAAATAGAAGTCTCGGGTTGCTTGGGAGCCTCGGGACTCAAGCCTATTTCTTAGGCCCAAATATATGGTTGAGCACAATAGGGAAAATAACCCAACCAAAAAGCCCAACATTTAATATAAAATAGCTCACTTACTTAAAGAACCACCTTGGCCCATACAATTACCATAATAAGCTACAAAGGCCCAAACACCTAGCTGAAAGAACAAAAGCCACGAAGGGCAGGTCTGAAGGTTCATTGAACAAAGCTGCTGGGAGATTCCAGCACATGGGTAGAGTAAGTTCCAAGCAAAAACATTTAAGGAACCAAAGGATATTATCACTCAAGCTGCCAGAAGCACCCTTTGAACTAGGATGTATATCCATTTGTTTTCCTTCATCAGATCTAGCCATGAAAGGAGGAAAGAAAGAAAAAGAAAAATAGATGAGAATGGAAGTTTCCCACTGAAACAGCTGCGGGAAAAGGGGCCTTGAGCTCCCCAAAATTCCTGATTTTGTGCAAGTAGGCAGAGGAAATTTCACCAAAATAGGAAAATCCAATGGAGGAGATGAGAAAGGAAGGGAAAAGCTTGGCCAAAATTGGGTAGAAACCATTAGGGTTTCTTGGGAAGAGATGGTTTCCAGCAGCTATAAAATGAGGTCTTTTCTACCCAACAAAACCAACCCACATTTCAGAGAGCAAGCTTCATCTCTCACCTGCAAAACTCAGCAATCTCGTGCACTATTCACCCTTCTTCTCCATTTTCCTCTTCTGGCTGACCACTCTCATAGCTTGACAAAAATCTCTGTCAAGCTGCCGGAAGAATATTGTTCTTTCTTCCTTTTTTCCCAGCCAAATCCTCTTGCAAAACCTTTCCTCTCTGACCTCAACACTCCCTCTTTTCCTAAGAAAGCATAATTTTCTCTTCAGTGCTAAACTCATGTTGATTTTGCTTCCATGCCACAAGCTTCTTATGCAAAGCTAGATAATTTATCTGTAAGCATTACAAAATCATTTGTAAGTTGCTGTTGTTTTAGTTGGTGAAGGTAACCAAGATGCTTCCTAAGGCTCTATCGCCCTTTCGAAGCATTTTTGGGGATTGATTTTCGAACTCAGACACAAGGGGACAAAACCATCAATCTGCCTTTTACGGCAGCCCAGCCCATTTACAGCTACCGGAGGAAAAAGCCCCCTACATCACCCAATATGTGTTGTCCATGTGCTAGGCTCGAAAATTCGTCACATGTGCAGGGGCGTGTGAGAATGTGAAGGTAAAGAATTCCACATTATAATATTATATTATTGAAATATTATCAAAGATATTTTTAAAAATATACCAATTTATCTGAAGAAAAATAATAATAATTTCGTGCCAAACTTGTATATTTAGATTTTCTTCAAAAATATAGGCAAAGAAAGATTCAAGTATCCATGCTACACATGGCAAATTTTGAATGAAAGTACTACCAGCTGATATGGTGATACCGTACTATTCTATAATTTCTCTATTAATTGGTATTATACATTAATGGCATAATGCATTAATTGCTGTTTTTTTTAATTGGCATGTGAGTCCCATAATTAGCCTATTGTGATTCAATAGAAGGTTCATCACATTGCACCCTCTACTACAATAGTTGCCACTTCTCTCACCAGATACAAAATATAGATTTTTATAACCTGTAGAAAGTCACTTCATTAATTTAATTCCTCCACCGTTGCCTGAAAGCCCTGCAGTAGTTCACTGTTAAAACTTGACTCCCACAGATGGAATGGAGGACACAATCTTCATAATCAAAAGGTTTAGGAAAAGCATAAAACAAAGTACCAAGCTCATTATAGACTTATAAGGCCACAATCTTCAAAACTGAAACACTCTGGATAGCAGAAAAAGGATGTTCATACTCGAAAGAAACCAAAATTCAGTAAAACTTTCATCACCATTCCTAGGTTCAACTAGTTTAGCTAATTAAAGTGCAAAGCTTTCAGATGAAAGGAAACCGCGAGGCAACAAAATTACACAAAGATGTTGGGCCTGGTTGCCTTGTATGTCGTCTTGAGCTTCCTAGTTGGGGGCCTAACCTTTTTGAACACCAATGGGAATTTGATCTTGGAGTTATGGAACTGCTTGGTGCTCTCCCTCTTGCAAAGTTTTGCAGGGATAGTGGCTGTCTTAATGATTTGGATGCATGGAGACCTCACCCTGTGACGAGATGCCATCTCAGTGTACATGTCTTCAACAGCACCATTAAGAGTAGTGTCCCGGTATTCCTTGTACATGTTGTGATAACCGGTTCGGCTCTGATATCGCAGCCAAATTCCGTAGTTCTTGATCGTTGTTGGACTTTTCTCAAATATCTGCAATAAGAAAATATCATATTCTTCTTCTCAACCCAAAAACTGTGAATTCTATAGTCAGAAAAAAAAACACTAGCAAACAACTCTTGCCAGTAAGACTGGAAAGAGAAAAAGAAAAAAGTTTTTGTCAGTGACTATGTGTTCACCTGATACTGTATAAACTACAATGGAAAATTCACATAATCTAATCTATACATAAAAATCTAAAATCATACATGAAAGAGAACCTTAAATCTAAAATGTAAAATCTACCCCAGAAGCTGCTTCCACCTATAAGTGCCAATCTTTCAGGAACAGAAAACCTCAAACATTTATCATAAGAATATAAGTAAACATTATTACAAAGTGGGTAAACATTCAATTTAGCTCTTGGTTAAGCATGAACAATCAAACTAGACCTTGTTTTAATTTGAATCAGGGACAGCTTAAGAAGCCAATCCACAATTGGTAAAAGAACACATTAGCAGCTCATGTTGGCTCATAGTGGAAGAGAGACGTTAACAGACGAGTAAGATGCCTACCTCATTAATGGCCAAAACTTGTCCATTGCTTTTCTTCACTTTCTTCAACTTCCTCAAAAAGTACCTAATTTAAAATAATAATAAAAAGAAGTTCAAATGAATGGAGGAAAACATCTGAACGAGACCCCGAAAACAGAACAAATGAATGGACAAAAACATCCCCGAAAACATAACAACAGAAATTTAAGAATTCTTGACCAATGAAAACCATTAAAGGTCCATAAAAATCAAACAAAAGTTAATTTCTTTCTTTCGTGGAACCTAAACTCTATACTTGTTTAACTTTTATTGGCACCATCCGAAAATCAAAGAAGATTCTAAGCATATGAATTTGTTACATTGGTACGCACAGTCAAGTGTGGGCTTATTTTATCTGAGGTCCTAACTCCTAAATGACCAAGAATCTAAGATTAAAAATTCATTCTTTTCGTATCCCCTATATTTTTCAGGAACCAAATAAAAGAAATATAGCAAATAGTACATGGAAAAGTGCTCACCAGAACTTGGATTTGGCACGGACCTCATTGGTGGCCCAGAGCTTCATACGGTAGATCTTGGGATGCTCATCTTTTTCAGATGGGAGGGCTCTTCCCACCACCTGGTACTGATGAAACTGTTTACACAAAGTAAAACCCATCATTCTATGTTCCCTAAATCCATGTTCGCAGAAAACATGAAGCTAAACACTGATTGAAAACAAAATAAAATCACAAAACATGCATAGAGAAACGAAATGAAAGCATACAAAAGTTTCCCATGGAAACAAAAACCAACAACCGATAATGGGTTGTGGTAGCTAGATCAAGAGTATCACGGAGACTCACCCTGAAGGTAACCATTTGGGATGTGGGAGAGAGGCCGCTGCTTACTGCTGGCTGCTGTGTCTCCAAAAACAGGTTCTCTTCCAATGCTCTAACAAGTGAAGGTTAAAAACCCTACTTCTTCTACTTTCTGTATGGGCCCTCAAAAGTCCAACTAAAGCCCAAAATTTTATGGGCCAAAATAATTCAACTCAAAAACAAATTTGGATTTTTTAATTTTTATATTTTATATTTTATATATATATATTTTATTTAAGTTTTAAAGAAGTCCAAAATAAAAACGAAATAAGGGCGATAGATACGAATTCTGGAAGCTGCTGATAATTATATCATGGATTTGATTTCTTTTTCAATTTTCAGAAGGTGGTCTGGGCTAGAATTTGTTCAACTTATATGCCATTCAAGCAGCCCAATAAAACTCAAACAGCAACAGAGCATAGTGTTGGGCCCATGAATAACTTTTTAAGGCTTTAAGCTGGTGGGCACCGTCCAATTTGATTCGGTTTAGAGCTAAACTGCACAATCCAATGTTACAGAGAGGCTACAGTGAGAGGTTATAATGAGGGCATTGTAACCCCATAACATAGCCCATTATATAAACATCTTAATTTGAATTTGTTTGGTTTAAGCTTCAAATGTGTAACGCCGTTGCCAACGGAGTCTAGTCCAGTGAAAGAGGGCATTGACTTGTAGACTTCGAACTCTCATGGCATATTGGTAACGTGTGTGAGAGAAATCTCCTCTCCTTATAATTTAGACTATCATTTAAAATAAAAATAAATAAAAAACCATTTCATTTTGTGACCAGTTTCCCTTCATAAGTTATCTTCCTAGTTCCCTTTCTTGACTTCTCATCGGATGGGAAAAAACGTTCCTACAAGAACAACTTGACCACGTGGGTCGTGACCATAAGCACACAAGCAGGTCTAACTTGTGATTTTGTGCACACAAAAACCTTGACTGCAGGTCAACACATTGAAATAGTTAGAAGAAATTAGAATGGTGAGGAAAAAAAATTGTATTTCCATTCGGGTAGTCTTCCACTGAACCACGGTTCTCTCGGACGCAGATAGGTATTTGTCATGCTTGGCAAATTGCAATTAATAGTGAGAAAATTCAAGTCCTACCTATTATGAGAGAGAGAGACATGCGCACCTCCTATCATGCAATCAACTTTAACCAGATCCATTGGAAAGATTTGATAGCCCGTTTGGTTCATGGGAAATGAGACTTGGGGATGGAAATTTAATTGTTTTCCCATGTTTGGTAAGTACAGGCATGAGAAATCGTTGTCTGGTCCATGGGAAAGTAGGGGAGAAAGTGAAGCCATCCTCCCAACTTGGGTTTTGTTTTCCCTCATCATAGGAAAGTTTGGGAAAATGAGCCAATATTAAATAAATATTTTTCATGACCATTTTGTCTCCATTAACAATTTAGAATTACAATATATCATTAAATGCATTCTTTTTTTATTTGATTTAATATGGGTATAATTGAAAATTTGTACAAACTTTGTTTTCCATTTCTACTCAAAACAATCATGGGAAAGGAAATAAAATGATATCTCCTGGTTACTTTCCTAGCATTACCAAATGTAGAAAATGAATCTTCAATTTCCCATCCCTTGGGAAATGACATGAGAAATAATTTCCTCTCAAATTCGTTCCGTGAACCAAACGGGGCCTAAGAGACATCTAAATCAGCTCATTTACTGGAGTTTATTGCTAGACATTGAAGTTTGTTCATCCATATTTATCACCCCTTGAAGCAGAAACATTTTTCCTAATATAAAGACTTGTCGAACTTTATGACCGGTTAAGTTCGAGATAATATCGGTCCAACTTACGGGAAGACACTTACTTCTTGGAAGCACCGAAAACCACGACTCTCAAGTTGTGCATTAAATGGTGGATGAATGAATGAGAATAATTGAATTGGGAACAGATGAGTCTTGGTTTCAGATATTCTGCAATAAGCCACCTTGCAAGGCAGGATGTTGGAAATTTCTTTCTACAAAGCTGGCTCTTATGGTGAGAGCCAGCTATGGCGCTCTAGATGTGGAATCTGGTCATTTCTTCCATCATGTAGAAGAAATTTCAAAGCATCAAGACTATGGTTGTCTCCAGATTTTATGCGGTTCATGTCTGTCAGAAATATAATTCATGACCACAACAAAACATATCCACTTTAAATGCTTTGTCCCAAACTCCAAATTAACCATATACATATATACATTCATTGTGTATAAATGTTTACATTACACAGAACGAAATTACTCAAACCTATCCAAATTAACCATAAACTTATATATGCAGCTTGTGAAGCAGAGTTGAGATATGAAATAGCTTAGAGTATCTCTAAGGCTAATGACCAACGGGGTCCAGTCAAGTGGAAAATGACATTGACATGCAGACCAGATATTTCAAGTTCAAACCTTCATGGCATCTTAGTTGTGTGTGTATGTGAAAAATCACCCTCGTTTGTACTAAAAAAATATATATAAAAAGTGAAGGCTAATGATTTTAACAAATTTGTTTTGTTACATCCAGAGCAAGCATATTCTTAGGGGGCTAATCTGGGGCCACCTTTGAATTGAGTAACCTTATCATCAACTGTATATCTAGAGAATGAAATAAAAAGTAGCTGTGGCAGCCCAAAGGGTTGACTTGTTCTTTGTTTATATACACACACTATATGTTTAAGTTTCTTGCACCTAAAAATTGACCAGTCTTTTCGTTTTATAATCTATATTCAATATCAGGAACCACCGACCTGCATACAAAATAATATTTATAGTCCAAAGAGTGATAAGGAATTAGGATAAACAAAAACAAATGGAGAAAAGAGGGCAACAAAGATTTATAAATTCATGTGCAAACTCACACACAGTTGGGCCTTCCAAAATGAAGAATCTGTGAGCAATAAACAAAGGTCTCAAGACTCTGAAACCAGCCGTTTGAGTAAACTCTCTAGTCTTAAACAATGAAATTAGATTAGGGCATAGAATATCAGCCTCCCTCCAAATCCCCTATTTGCATAAAGACACTCATAAAGTGATCATGAATGAATGATTCACTCAATTAAACTAACAGATCAGAAGGCAACAAGAACACCAGGAAATATAAAATTTGAAAAAACGCATTGATAAGATTGCTTGTTTGATCAGTACAGATTATGACCCGGTCTAGCTATCAATATGTAAACACTTGAACTTCAGAAAAATATAAAATGAAAAAACAATGAATCTAATTTCTGTGCGTTACCTCAGATCCTTGTCGAGAGGAAAAAACTAAAAAATAAAAAAAAATAAAAAAAGAGAGAAAAAAAAAATTGTTTACAGTTTTTCACCTCCCCCTGATCTTCCAACAAAATATTGTTAAACATCAGCACATTTCATTGGTACATATCCTAGCCTAGACTTCTTTGTGTCATAGAGGATGTGAAAATTCTGCTGCTGATAGTTACCAATGATTGAGAGACCAGATTTTGGAGTTCCTAGCACTGCCAAGCAAACAACCTCTTGCGGATCGATCTGGATGAAGTAATTCTCAACTGGGAAATCCCAAACTGCTCCATCAGCAAACAGAATTGTAAATTCTGGAAGCTCTATCTTCTCAACACCAGACACATTGTAACAAGGATCTAAAAATGGGAAGTCTTTTACAACTGGATAGCCTTTAACCTTCTTCGAAAATGCCTCCTTGATAATCTGGTATGCAGGATCTGCAAAATAACTGAGTGTGGTGCCAGAATCAATGATTGTGCCTCCAGCACCTTCTGGTGTCAAATTCCAAGTCTCCTCTGGTATGTCAACCACTTCCCCTCCAACCATGATGGATTTTATCTGGACATAGTAAAATGTATCAGCAGGGTTTTCTTTGCCTCCAACCAATGAGGTGTAGCTCAACTTTGGGTGGCTCAAGAGCTCCTTGTCCTCCCCAAAAATTAACTTGCTGCTAACATTGGTGTCACTATTTCTATCTACCAGACAGTATGAGAATGAATGGCCATAAAGTGATTGAAGCTGAGAGGCAAAGGAGAGAGGCCCTCTCCCAAGTCCTAACAATCCTGCAGCCCCATGAAACAGGCCTCTATTCCAATGGCCACATCCAAACATCACATTCTCCACTCTTTTAAAGTCTGCCTTCCCAGTATCTGATGTGAGATTAACAGTAAAGGTTTCAAGGGAAAAATCCCCAGTTGTATTGGAACTGTCCCCATACCAGTAGAAATAGGGACATGTTTGGTTCTCAGCCTTGCAAGGCTGAGGAGGATCCGGGGACGAAACCAATCGACACCGCGGATCCTGGCAACTTATGTCCCGAAAAGAGGTGGAATCTTTAGGATCATAATGTGGTCCATCTTGCTCAAAACAAGCATAGCAAGGTGCACATTGAACCCAATTAAGATCACTACCAGTATCAAGTATCAAAGAGAAGTGTTTAGGAGGTGTACCAATAAAAACATCCATGAAGTACTCTCCAGAACCGTGACTGACCCCGGACTTCAAAGTCGCCTGAAGCTGACCGGAAAGCTCGCTTGTATAAGACTCCGGCGAGGCTGCCGGAGCAACAACTGGCTTGAATTCGTGGACCTTCTTGTCTTTCTGTAGCCTTGAAATGGTATTTTGATTCTTTTTCTCAACAATCCTTGTGTGGAGGGTCTGAATTCTGACCAAGTCTCTGACTGTGGACTCAATCACAGAACTCTTACGCTCGGATTCTCTGTTCAGTGACCTGTGCCTCAGGTGGAGCTTCACAGATTGTTTATGGGGTCTTATTTTTGTCATAGAATCATCAACTACTTCATCATCCTCGTCGTCAGATTCTTCATTATCGGACACTGCTTTTTCCATGGTTGAATCTGATTGCTTGGTTTTCTTTGAGCTGCTGAGGCTACATCCAGTGTGGGATGAGGAGGAGACAGCATTGAAGCTCATATGCTCTGGCAATTCCATGCCAGCGAGAGTGGAGCCATTAGGAGTTTGATTGTTGTGGTCGTGAATTCCAACAATCGCTACTAGAGTGTAGGAGAAGATTACAAGGAGAACCAGTATGAGAGAAGCCTTAACAACCATTATGATCGTCTCTTCTTGTTTGAAAATCCTACATGAAGAAAACTTCAGAAGAAGAAAAAACTGGAAACAAACCCAGAAAGCTTGAAACTTTACTGAAATTTCAAGGCTTTATGTGAAAAAAAATAAGAACTCAGAATTCCCAAGTGGTTGTGACAAGAAAAACCCAGAAACAGAACAATTAGAAAGGACTTGAATTCCAACCACAAGGAAAACAAATTGGAAAATAAATGAAAACGAAAGCAGGGGAGTTTATAAGCACAGGAGACAAAAACCCAGAACCCAGAAACTGAAACTTCAATTAAAGCTTTAAAAAACAGAGACAGCTTCTAGGAAACGGAAAGAAATTGAAAGACTAGAGAGTTATGCAGGTGAAAATGTGTATATTGGGGAGATGGGAACATATTTATTGAAGAGAGAAGACTCGGTTAAAGCAAAGAAAGGAAGAGGCAAGTGTTGGGTTGTGCGGAGAGTCTCTGTGTCTTTCTCAGCTTAGAATAAATGTCAAAGAGTTTGAATCTGTTTTTTGTTTTGAAAAGGGCTGGAGTTGAAAACGCGGTTTGGATATAAAAGAAAGAACAGAGAGGCTGTGAATTGCGTTTTAATATAAAATTATATTAAAATGTTGTGTGTATGGTCTGTTCTGTAAGTGCTTACCGAGTCTTCATCTTGTTCTGCTTCTTCCTCTCTCTTTCCTGCTTCATTGGCTTACGGCACCGTGACTGCCATATATACCGTTATACTTTTACACTAAGCGGCTTACATGAACATCAGCCTGCCTCTCTCTCTCTCTCTCTCTCTCTCTCTCTCTAAAACTACTCTTTGGTCTTGGTTTGGACTTTGGTTTACTTTTCTTATAGTTTAGGAAATAACTGGTTTACAATATTGTTTTATATTACCAAATCATTATTTTAGTAAAAGCCATATAAATTATGGGAAGTTTGGAAAAGTAAATACCGAATACGAAGTATTTTATTTGTCAACTTTAAAGAAATAACGACATATTTTTTTGTTTGCAAGAAAAATAATGGCATGTTTACTTGCAATGAATGTGAGAATTCATGAATCGAAAAACTTAATAATAAAGGAAAGTAAACGCATGGAAAGTAAGGAATTGAAATCATTCCAATACCCATGTGTTAGTAAGAGACACAACAAGAGAAGAAGAAATTGGAATAATTTTTTATACCTATGCCCTATCACATTAACATAGATTTTTTTAATTATCAAAGATTAATTTAGACTAATTTGATACAAGCAATATTTAGGAATGAGAATGCAACACAATACACCGAGTAAAGGTTTATTGGATGATTTTCGTGTTCGCCCCAATCATTCCGATACCCAAGTGTAAAGATTTATGTTAGGTGACCTTTATATTTTTTTTGGTTATAGTTTCATATTTCATTAGGAACAAAAGACAAAGAGAGAATCATTTTATTATGCGTGAAGTTCTTGAAAGTCAATGCACACTTTAGATGGCGGAAAACTTTTCCTATTGTTATTTTAAATTCACTCATCATTGTCAGATGTATAGTGAAGTCAAAACTTGTTTTCTTTTTCTTCTCCTCGGCTTACCCTAAAAAATTGTTCAGAGGGCACGTATACGTAGCAGGCATCACCATTTCGATCGGATATGGTCATGCAATGCTCAAGACCCTTTTTCAAGCAGCCTAAGTAATCAATTAATACTATTTTTTCTAACTAAGCATTCTTAACTTTGATCTGACTGACTAAAGGTATATGAATATTTATTTATTTTTTTTCTTTTGCCATTTGGATTTTGGCCCGGTGACCATAGCAAGGACATAGTAAAAGCTGTTGAAGAATGTAATATCCCATGTTGGATACTTGACTAAATATATGACAACATATAGGTGGTTAAATTGAGGACAATTTCGGTGTTAGTGGAGTGAACTTTTTCTCTGTTTGACCGTTTTATTTAGTTTATTTTGTCAAATTTGAACATTTTCTTGATTAAATCCTTTTATTTATGCTGACGGGTTGCTTTGGGTCTTTTAGAAAAGAAGTCACCAAGCAAGAGGGGGCATAAACAGGGGTATGAATCAATTAGATTATGATGTAGGTATCTAAACAAATATATTAGACAGGAAATGAAAGCCTTGACCTATTACCTAACCAGCTCTTAGCCAAATAGTTCATGTCAAAGAGTAAAAGCAGGTTTCTAGGATAATACCATTTACGTGGTTGGAGTCTTGTGGTTTATGTTATGGTCTTCCAATTTGCACAAGGCAAATTAATTTAACGATAACTTAATCTGAAAGTGATTCAAGATGAATTAGTTGTAGTATGTGACGGTGTTTTGATACCGTTGAATATTCTTTTCTCATGAAAGTTGCTTCAAATTATTCGTACTACTATTGCTCGGATAGAAAATACATATGTATAGAGTGTGACATTTATATGGAGATTTTTTTATTTTTTATTTTTAATACAAAGGAGGAAAATAGATAGGGTCAAAGTTCAAACAAATTTGTCAAAAATGGATGTATATAATGTTTCTTTTCTTTTTTCTTTTAAAAAAAAAAATCTGGCATGAATATTCATACTATCCATGCTATCTTGAGTTACAAATCCCCACTTTGATGTTTACATACCAAGAATGGAGGAAGCCATGAATCGAAAAATTTAGATAAGGGAATCAAGGTATTGGAATCAGATCATCTACTCCCCCTAGTCGATTCCATTCCCATTTTTTAGGGTATTCGATTAAGGATTTTAAAGTGAAATCCACATAATTTTTTATTTTTTATATGTTAGTAAATACGGGGAAGTCTTCTAAAAAACGCGGGGAGGTCATGAATTTGAATCATTCCAATACCCATGTATTAGTAAACACATGAGAAGCAGGAATTAGAATCATTCAAATACTTATTTCTTATGAGTAAACATGCATGTGTATTACTCTAATTCTTTTCCATATATGACTCCCATTTTTTAATAGTTCTCGTTTCTTTTATTTACAAAAAATAAATAAAAATATTGACAAAACTTTGAAGCTTGGTTAATGATAAAAGAGAATTAAGCAAGTAGCTAAGCTAGCTTAATTTCCGCACCATGTCTACCATTAATTTCTACATGGAATGTTCAACAAGACACCGCCCCACCATGACCACCTTGAAATATGAACACGCAGAAACACAAAACAGAGAAAAACGGGGGTAGCTGGTAGAATTTGGAGCAGACAAACATGCCGTATTGCCGCCATATATATTAAATATATTTTGATAAGAAAATAGCATTTGGACCCTTTGGATTTTGAAGTATTATTGTTGACTCCAAAAAATAACATTATTAAATTCAGGGGCTTTCAAAGTGGAAAATTGGTGTGCGATGTCGTGTTCCTGTATAATTCGTCTGTGCTCTCACGTGGTGCTGACTTTGAAATATGTAATTTATATATAAAACATAACTAGGACACATTTCAATTCCTTATCTGGCAAAACATATTTACCTTTTCTTTGCAATATTATTTATGTTCTTGGTCTTGAGTCTTGATTGATAAGTCATGTATTCTTCCGTTCATTATTTTGGTGCTAATCGATTTCATCTTAGTTTGATCAAACATATGAATTAGAGTGCAAGTACAGATGTTTCGTAACGTTTACTAGACCGATTTTGTGCGATGTAAACGCCTTTTTTTTTAAAACACCTAGAATAGAGACAAGAAAGATGAAGTTTAAGTAAATATGTGTATATATATATATATATATTCAAGTAAGCAGTCATGACCCATGCACTAATCGGTTTCCACAAAGTGGGAGAGAGTCTTTGTCAGGAAATTATGGCGTTATATTCTTCTTCTTGTCTCGTGGAAACAAGATTTTCTAAGTCCGCTATATATATGGAATTAGTTAGGTGAAGTGAAGGCAGGTCAAACTCAAGCTTGCAATAATATAGGGGAATGTTGTAGTTTCAACAATCAACAATCACTGCCATACTCGAATCAAAGCTCATCGTCTAAAATGTGTTTAACACAAGAAAAACGTTTACTGATTGGACAATATAGTTGTGCATATATATACTGCAGAGCCATGCTCATGATGCCATGTCACTAATTAAATATTCCATGTGTTCATCTTCATGACAATACAACAATACAAAAGTACAATTCTCGCGATTATTGAAAATTGGCAACATCATGTCTAAATGTGGAGAAGAACTTGCATGTCGAGATAACACTGTTGATTGATTCTGTAATGTGAATCAGTTATTATGCGTGACCGAACGTGATTGGTTGATTGAAAATACCACAACAGACAAATGATATACAAGTTTATTTTTTTATTTTCATTCCCCTAGAAATAGTGGTCATGTATCTGTTTTTTGATGAGCGATAGTGGTCATGTATCTTAAACTAAGGAAAAGGTGGAATGTGGAGAAGAGTTTTGGTTTGACACACAAAAGTAGGTGGTGTTAGGTTTTCCTCAAGATCAAGAGAGTTTATCAACAAAAAATAACCAAAGTTGAGAAGGCAAGCCAGTAACAAGTGCTTGTTTCTTGGAGGAAGCAAAAGATCTTGAAGGTTGGGAAATTTAATGAGAATTTCCACTACAAAATCTGTCCTCTAGCATTTGGATGTGAATAAAAAAAAAAATGCCACCACATTCGTTCTAAAATTCTATTCTCCAATTCAGCGCATGTGAAACTTTACTTGGACTTTTAATTGTTTTTTTCGTCCTCTTTTCCTTGGAGGTATTCCTTAGACTCATTCTTATTTTGAACTATTTTATCCCTATCTGAAAAGGTAAGTTACGTAATTGAGTAAGTCTTTTAATCCCTCAAGAATCCGTCCTCATTAGGGTCCAAGTCGAAAACTTTGAAGAGACTTGCATGTCACTAAATAAACCCTATCTTCAACTTTAGTCTTCTAACTTAATTCACATTAGAATGCTACGTTTACCTGAAAGCATCAAGCAGCTTACATGATCAACTAATCTCTTATTTTTTTTTTTTTTTTTTAATTATAAATTATTATTATTATTATTATTTTATATATTTATAATTTTTATAAATAAAAAAGGTCAAAGAGATCATTTTGATGATATAAGCTTAATTAGTTTTACTATTGGGGGTTAGTTGGATTGGCCGAGGATTCAAGCTATCCATGTGTCTGAATTTTCCCCCTCTTCTTTTTTTAACTTTGGCGAAAAAAAGAATTTATCATTTTGATAAAATATTTGGAGGGATGGAAATGGGCCGTGCGATCAAAAGCCCAAATGAGGCCCAAATGAGAGAAAATGGAAGGAGGTTTCTTTCTCAAATTCTCAGAGATCAAATGTTCCGTTTCTGTTGAGCCAAAAGAAGTTATGTTTCTAAGAAAGAACATGGCAAGGAAATCCAGAAAGCCAGAACTTCTACAAGAATTTTACACAAGTGTGGACAGTGCAGAAGATGGTGCACGATGCTTTCAATCTGGAAAATAGTAAATTGGAGGTTTTATTTTATGTAGTCATTCTAATACAATAGCCACAGCCAGCTCAGTCATCCAGAGATTTATTTATTTATTTTTATTTACTGTACAACGAAAGAGCTAATACAAGTCATCTCTTGAAATGAAGAGGAGAGAGATGTCATAGGATATAGAGCTGCTTTCGTGGCATTATCAGTATACTTTCAAGGTCTTAGTACAGTCAAATTGTAGCCAATTGATTCATGTGGTTAAGCCGGCTCCCTTTCGATGTTCTCGTCTGAAATGCAAATCGTAGCAGCAAATATGTCTAGTTTGACACAGACTCAACAGGCCTTTCAGACAAATCTTGCAATCCACAAACCATATTCGCAGGTACAGCTATGTCAATCATTTTCGGATATGAGAGTTTTAGATCTGTCAAGAAACATCATTTTTCTTAACTCAAACCTAAAATGGTTGGATATATCATATAATCAATGAAATGACAGTTAAAACTGGACATGGTTACTTCTAAAAAATTGGATGCTTGATAGTTTTACTTACTTTCCATGATATTTTGAAATGTTTCCTGTCCAAAAGAGTTCAAAATCAAACTAGTTAGATACATATTGGGAAGAAGTGTTAAAATACCCATATGATAAATGAAAAATAAAACTGCATCTATGCAGCGCATGAGGTCAAGACTCTTTACAGTGACTGCTAATTTATTCAGCCAGTTATCTCACATAAAAGAAAAATCCATTTCTCACTACTTTCCCTTAAAATTCAACATTCTTTTACAACATCTGTGCAACACCAGTATTAACTATTCTTGGTAAATTAGGTGAGTGCTTTTTAGGCAGAGGCTCCTTCACATTAATATCGCCCCAGGTCAAAATAACATTTGTTGACCCAAGATATGTAGGTATACAAAATCTTGACAAGAAAAGGAAAATCATCATCCAATCGTCAACCAGATAGTGTCAGTGTCATCTTTCTGAAAAACATTAAATTTAGCAACTACAGTGGTTAACACTTTTGGAACAACGAAATATATACCTCATCTTTTGTGAGTCGAGGATTATAAAGCATCTCCTCCCCAACGGTGCTAACCTGCATCTCAAGCAAATGTGGCATAAGAAGCTGCCTAGGTATACAGGGTGCAGAAGAAATAGACAATAGTGAGTTCCATACACTGAATCCCTTGTAATCATGAGCAGGATAGATCAACGTATTCTTTGGCAATGTGAAAATCTGGATTTGTAAGCACAAAACAATAAGTGGGCTTTTAAAAAAGTCATGTTTGAACTCATTTCTTTCCTATGGTATCAAAGGTATGCTAGCTCAGTATGTTCTTACCTGTGAATGAACTGACTTGTACAGTTGATGTGAACTGCCACCCTGCAAACGGATTTGATAAATCAAACACAGGAACTTGGTAAATCCCCTTAACAGTCGTGTTTTAAGAACAAGCCAACTCTTCTAATGGCAAACTGTTGCTAGCTTTTCAATTTTTGCTTTCCTTGTCTTTTGATTGAAGCAGCAGAATTTGTCACAAAAAGGTAAATTATAAAGAGTTTCAAAAGTTGAAGGTACTATACCTGAAAATCAGTTCTCCCACAACCCCGTATGAGTAAAGCATCTCCAGTGAAAGCCATCCTTGGTTGTGGCTGATTAGGCCTATCTCCTGTAACATAGGTAACACAACCTAATGTATGCCCGGGAGTAGCTCGAACCTGCAACACAAATGCACACAGGAGATACATATATACAAAGGCACATACATACACGCACACCCGACACAGAGAACCACAGCTCTAACTAGTCCAAAACCAGTAAGATACATACATAACTTCTTTCAGTATGTTGTTTCTTTAGGCCAATTTGTCACAACATATGCACATAAGATACATGTAGAAAACGTACATGAACACATACAAACACACACACACAAGCACACCCCTTTGTGTACACACATAAAACTACCTAGTTGAAAATCAGCAAGGACCAGACAAGTTTTGTTACAGTAAATTATTTCTTTTGGTCACTTTTATATATTTCACAGGAAGAGGAACTCGGTAGATCACAGCCTATACCAGTTAAGCTTTGTATTCATTCTACTTTATCGGCCCAAAAGCAATTAATTCAACAAAAGCCGACTCCTTAGTATTCAAAACCTCAATCTGAGCTTTAACACTATTGGCAGATTTGGGCTAAACACTCCAGTTTAATCAACCCAGTAAGTTTTATACCTTCACCTAGGAGAAAAAATTACCACAAAGTCTGGTATATGAAATATCTGTGATGATCACTGGGAAGCACATAACACATTTCCAAGGCTGGCCTAACAAGCATTACAATGATTCTCCCACTTACACCTCAAATCATACTCGATTTCTTCAATAATTTTAAAAGAGGGAATATAAAGGTAAGCTTGTGTACACATTTAGTCCTCTAGAAGCCATTAAAACCTTCAAATTTCCATGCAACACAGTGCAACAAGCTTAAACATATAAAACAAAAACCTCAGTGCTAACCAAACCTCCAAAAACAGATCGCCGAAATGTATTTTTTCACCGGCTTCAATCAGACGGTCTGCTTTTGAGTTGCTCGCCTTCGAAATGATAGATTTGACACCAGGAAGCTTAGTCTGCCACAAAAGAAAAAAATGTATACTCATCAAATAACTCAGTTGTTGTTACAAAGCACACAACTTTTTTCCCAAATAGCATGAATGCAGAGGCATTGATCACTCATGAATAATCCAAAAGCACCAACATTATCAAAAGAAGTCAAGAAAAAGATGAGAGGAAGAAGGTGGAAAGCCCAAACCTTGATGAGGCCAGTGCCAGTGATATGATCAGCATGAACATGAGTGTTCATGGCATAAATTAGCTTCAAACCCAACTCTTTGACAAGGGAGATATCCCTATCCACCATCTTGTCCACCGGGTCAATCAACTGCAAATTAAAATTCATCAAAATCCTAATCCTAATTATAAAGTTATAATTTTTATTCAAAATATTTAAAGGCTAGCTAACCAGAGCGGGTTTGTCGGGGTGAGCGACGTCGGCGAGCAAGTAAGTGTACGTGGAGGACTCCTTCTCGAAGAGCTGGCGGAAGAGGAGCTTCGCAGAGGAGGCGGAGTCAGACGATGTCGTGTAAGCAGAGGTGGCCATGTTTTGGGAATGGGAATGAGGAGAAATGGGATTGAAGAAAAGGGAAGAAGAAGAAGAGGAGCGAGAAGGAAGAGAGAGAAATCTGAGGAGACTGATTCGAAGCATTTGCCCTGTCTGTAATGTTGTTGGTGGACACAGCGATGAAATCGATCAGCCGATTTGGTTTTGGTGGGAGAAGATGCTTATTATGTTCTGTTCTGTATTATTTTTATTATTTATCATTATTTAAGGTGGTGGTGTTGTTGTCCATTATTATTGTTGTTGTGCTTTTCGAGTTGTGTTGTGTAGTGTGACATCGGCAACAAGAAGGATTGCGATTGGTTTGCAGGCGCCAAATCCGATGAGGGAATGAAGAGAGCGACAGCCAACGAGTCTTGGCCGAGTTATGTTGTGTCCTAATCGGATTAAGAATAAAGGGTCACATTATTTGAGAATTGCACGCATTCTATTCAATGACACAACATATGATGTAACATTCACCCCCTACGAATCAAGGATGGTGAGTAGCCTTATTCTCATTCATATTCTGCTCGTATTCGACTTTAATCCGGTGGAAGGGAGTGCTAGTTGAGTTATGTTGTTGTTATTTAGTTATCGTCATTTTGAATCTACGCTTAGAGGTAATTGACTTTGATTTTATCTATATATAAAGCTGTTGACTTTTGTATATAATTAGGTTTCTTCGTTATAGGCGTAAAAGCTGTATTTAGTTATTGCTCTTTTAAATGGGATTGGTTTTCTTGTAGGGATTGTACTCTTTGTATAAATATCCTCTAAAGAGAAGAATAATATAGTTTTCCAGTTCTCTCTATTTCAACTTGGCATCAGAGCCACGTTAAACTAGGAAGAAAAATAAGCCACATAGCCTCCTTGTGCTATCGGCCTCGACCGAACTCGATCACGAACTAGGCAGCGCCGCTCGCCTTGATATCTGCACCTACTCTCGACTATTGCCGTACAACGCTGTTGTGCAGCATCTTGATATCCCTCACTGTTTTTTTCCTATTTCCACCATGGGCGACCAAACGAAGGAAGATAAACCTACACCAGTTGTTGTTCAATCCGACAACTCTAATTTTAATATTGGAGTGTTGTTGGATGAGACAAACTATGATTTATGGGCACCTCTGATTGAGATGCATATTGCAGGACGTCGAAAGATGGGATATCTTCGAGGTTCGACTAAGGCACCTTCTGAAGATGATCCCAAATACGAATATTGGGAAGCTGATGACCAGAGGGTCAAGAGTTGGCTTCTGTCCTCTATGAAGCCAGACCTGATGAGACGATATATCCGCTTGACGACGGCAACAGCAATCTGGAAGGCTTTAAAAATGACTTTCCTTGATGAGCAGAATGAAGTCTGTGTGTATACTTTGAGCCAGAAGGCGGCTCGCCTTCGTCAAAATGGGAGGCCAGTATCCACCTACTTTCATGAACTCTCTGAAATTTTTCAGGAGTTGGATCACTACAGTAAGGTGGCTATGCATTGTGATAAAGATATCAAAGTCTATCAGGAGTCGCTTGAACGACAACGTGTTTATCTTTTATTGGGAGGCCTTGATGATGAGTTCGAGCAAGTTCGAGGAGAAGTTCTGCGCAAAGAACCACCTCTCGGGCTTCAGGGATCATATGCTTATGTTCGTAGAGAATTTGATCGGAAAGAGGCTATGAAGCAAGAAGGCGAGTAGGTAGAGGCCATGGTGGTCCGCAACAGGTCCTCCCACAACCGATCTAGTCCATCAGGTTCAACTAGCCGGCCTTCCACTATGAACTCTTCCTCGCACCGGCCTAATGCCGGATCCACTCATGCTCGGCTTGAGATTAATCGCTCCAAATTGGTGTGTACTCACTGTGGACTTGGGGGTCATTCGAAAGCTAGATGTTTTGAATTGATTGGGTATCCTAAAGGATGAGATAAGACTCGTGATCCTCGTTACAACAAACAATGAGCTACCATAGCTGGCACGAAAGATAAACCCGACCTTGTTGCTAATCAGGCCTCTGCATTAGTTACTACTATCGGTAATGAGGGCAAGGTTTTGCAAATTTCTGATTTTGTTAAGAATACTACTTGCATAATTGACTCTGGTGCTACGGCACATATGACATTTGATTCTAAATTGGTCCACACTGTTAACCCCTCCATTCAGTCTTGTGTCACCACTGCGGATGGCAGTGCCGCTCCTATTATTAGGGAGGGCCTTGTCGCTCTCACTGATACTTTGAACCTTGATACTGTACTTGTTGTTCCATCCTTTGATTACAACCTACTTTCTGTTGCTCAACTAACCATTGCTTTGAATTGTGTTGTTGTTTTTTGGCCTCACTATTATGTGTTTAAGGACATCCAGACTCGGCGGATGATTGGTTATGGCATTAGGAAGGGGAAGTTGTACTACATGGATTTGACATTAGACAGTACTTCTTGCATGACTCAAGCTCTGTCGGTGGACACCTCACATGGGGAGCCGAAAGCTAGAGCTGATATTTGGTTGTGGCATCGTCGCTTAGGACATGCTTCATTTGGTTATTTATAGAAACTTTTTCCAAGTTTGTTTGTTAAGTGTGATGTTTCGAGTTTCAAATGTGATGTTTATGAACTGGCTCATAGCCATCGTGTCTCTTTTCCACCTAGTTTACATAAAAGTTCAGTGCCTTTTATGATTGTTCATTCTGATGTTTGGGGTCCATCTAAAACTGTAACTTTGGGTGGTGCCCGATGGTTTGTTACTTTTCTTGATGACTGTACTCGAATGACATGGGTAGTTTTGTTGAAAAATAAAAGTGATGTATGTTCTGCCTTTTAGAAGTTTCATAGAATGGTTCTCACACATTATAACAAACAGATACAGGTACTTCGGAGTGATAATGGCAAAGAATATGTGAATGTTGATTTGCAAACCTTTTTAACTGCCCATGGTATTATTCATCAGACAACGTGTCCGTATACTCCACAACAGAATGGTGTTGCCGAAAGGAAGAACCGACATCTCCTGAATGTGGTTCGTGCTTTGTTACTTGAAGCACATACCCCTCTCTCTTATTGGGGTGAAGCTCTTGTGTCCGCTGCTTATCTGATTAATAGAGTACCTTCTCGTACTGTGGAGTTCCAGACACCGCACCACCTCCTGACCTCATTGATTTCTGCCCCATCTTCTCCAAATCTCCTACCCCATGTTTTTGGTTGTGTGACTTATGTACATCTTCATAAGCATCAACGGAGTAAGTTGGCACCTCGAGCTATGCAATGTGTCTTTGTTGGATATGCGTCACAACAGAAAGGCTATCAGTGTTATCATCCCTCGACACAGAAGATGATTGTCACTATGGATGTGACGTTTCATGAATTGACCATGTATTATTCCTCACCTGAGTCTTCACTTCAGGGGAGAGAAGACAAGAAGTGCAGACTCTGGATTATACGGTCATACCATATCGTGTTGTTGTGGATAATTTGGATGAAAGTGGTGACAATTCCTTGGATGAAAGTGGTGAAAATCCACCAATGACCGAACCGGACACAGCATCAGTGCCGGTGTTGCAGCATGCACCAACTGAACAGATGACACTTGAACTAGATGTACAACACCAATCCGATTCGATAACTGAACCGAATGAACCTATGTTGCTCGAGCCTAATGCCACCAGTGATAACCAATCTCCACCAATGACGGATGTCCATCCAACACGTCTTCCACCAAGAAGTAATCGAGGTATTCCAAAACCCACCTATGAACATGATCCTACAAGTAAAGTAAAATATCCCATGAGTAATTATGTGACCACTACTCATCTATCAGAATTAAATAAGTCATTTGTGTGTCAATTATCTTCTATACGTATTCCTAACAGTATGCAGGAAACCTTATCAGATCAGAACTGGCAAGCCGCAATGGAGGAGGAGTTGAGGTCATTAAAGAAGAACGACACATGGAAAATAGTTGATTTACCGGTTAGGAAGAAACCTGTGGGGTGCAGATGGATTTTTACAGTGAAGTATCTGGCATACGGAACAATTGATCGCCACAAGGCTAGATTAGTTGCAAAAGGGTACTCACAAAATATGGGATTGATTATACAGAGACATTCGCACCAGTAGCAAAGATAAATACAGTTCGTGTCTTATTGTCCCTGGCGGCGAACTTAGATTGGCCTTTGCATTAGTTTGACGTAAAGAATGCATTTCTGCATGGAGAACTGACAGAATAAGTTTATATGGACCTTCCACCTGGATATAGTGTTCCGGGTTCTAGTAGGAAGCAAGTGTGCCGATTGCAGAAGTCCTTATATGGTCTCAAGCAGTCACCCAGAGCTTGGTTTGGGAGATTTACACAGGCTATGAGACGATTTGGTTATAAGCAGAGTAATTCAGATAATACTTTGTTTATAAAGCAAACAGATGGTAAAATTATAGCACTTATAGTTTATGTTGATGATATGGTGGTTACAGGAGATTGATGAGAAAGAGCGCTTAGCGCTTCAGAAATATTTGTCAGCAGAATTTGAGATGAAAGATCTAGGTGATTTGAAGTATTTTTTGGGAATTGAAGTATCTCGCTGCAAATCAGGGAGCTTTCGGTCTCAAATGAAGTATACCTTGGATTTGTTGCAGGAAACAGGTATGTCGGCCTGCCAACTTGTTGAGACGCCATTAGAAGAAGGCTTGAAGCTTGGGATTGATTTGAATCAAGTTCCAGCAGATAAGGGACGATATCAGAGATTAGTTGGCCGACTGATGTACTTGGCACACACCCGGCCTGACTTAGCCCACGTCTTAGGAGTAGTTAGTCAGTTTATGCATAGTCCTGGAGAGCAGCACATGAATGCTGTAATAAGAATATTGCGGTATTTGAAAGGAAATCCAGGTAAAGGCATATTGTTCAAGAAGAACAATCATCTTAGAGTTGAAGGGTATACATGTGCAGATTGGGCAGGATCGATTAATGATAGACGTTCTAGATCAGGTTATTTCGCATTTGTGGGAGGTAACTTGGTTACCTGGAGAAGCAAGAAGCAGAATGTAGTTGCACGGTCTAGTGCAGAAGCAGAATATCGCGGCATGGCATTGGGAATATGTGAGATACTTTGGATTCGGAATCTATTGAAGGACTTAGGCCACCTAAGTCCTTCACCTATGAAGT
Organism: Prunus mume; assembly: GCF_000346735.1. The sequence continues at coordinate 15,263,872 of NC_024129.1, forward strand.
TGTTTTGTGATAATCAAGCCGCACGTGATATTGCACATAATCCAGTACAACACGACAGAACCAAACATGTTGAGGTGGATCCGTTCTTTATTAAAGAAAAAATAGAAGGGAAGATTATTGAGGTACCACCAATCCGGACAGAAGATTAGCTAGCAGATATACTAACAAAGGCTATTGCAAGTCACGTGTTTTCTAGGTTCCTGTCCAAGTTGGGCATGTGTGACATCTATGCACCAACTTGAGGGGGAGTGTTGACTTTTGTATATAATTAGGTTTCTTAGTTTTAGGCGTAAAAGCTGTATTTAGTTATTCCTCCTTTAACCGGGATTGTTTTCCTTGTAGGGATTGTACTCTTTGTGTAAATATCCTCTAAAGAGAAGAATAATATAGTTTTCCAGTTCTCTCTATTTCAACTAAACCAAAAAGTAGAAAATAATAAAACATTCAAAATACCATAAAATACCTTTGGTTAATGCAAACATTAAGAATTGAAATTATTAATTAAATGAGGATAATATGGTAAATTCACAAGTTTTCATATTAAAAAAAATTAAAATTAAAAGAAAAATCAGATAATGGATCATATTTTTATGGAACACAACTACCCACTATCTTTTTTAATTCTAAAATAAATTTAATTTTTTTTTTTAAAAAGTCTCTCGCAGGCACGGAAACGCTTGCGAAGAGACTAGTTACAATGAATGTTAAATGAGTTATTTGTCGTAAACCGTTCACGTGATTTCAAATTTAATATTTTATTGTTTAATAAGATAGAATGCTAATGACAATCGTACACATAGGTGCAAGTCACTAAACCAATGACTGAAACCATTAACCGTACCAGGTTTAGAATAAACTGTTTGTAGTAAAATATATTAAATTAATTGTGTCAACAGATTGCAACTTCCTCACCAAAACAAAAGAAACAAAAAATTTGTAACTTTGTGCTCTTTGCCTCTACAAATGCAAAAAAATTAAAAATAAATAAATAAATTGTGTAATGAGGATAATACTGTTTTTCTATCTCCGACCAATAACACAATGATATTTAAAAAAATTAGCTTACATATCATAGTGTTATTGATCGGGAATAACAAAAAATGCTATTGTAAAAGAGTGTTTCTGCTACAAATGGTGCCTTTGCGTATACAAATTGTGTCATCCTCACAAACCTTCCTTTTGTCGCCAAATAGGCCCCCCAAACAACTCGAAGCCCAAAACTTGCACTTAGCAAAAGGTTTATCCCGGCCCAGTTTGCCACCAAAAACCCCAAGCCCGATTGCCCGAATCTCTGGAGCTGCTGCAAGCAAGCAAGCACAATGGTGTTTGCTACTTCCCTTCCGCCCCTTTGAATGAAGAAGAAAGCTTGGGGCTTGTCCAAAACCATCGGCAGCTTCTTCACCAATCAGCACAAACTCATGGAAGATTTCCCAGAGCGTTACTCTTACAACCCAACTCTGCGTTGGAACGCTGAGCTCGAAAGCTACTTCTCCAATGCCTATGGACCCCATAATTTCTCTCGCATCTCCAAAGCCCTGACGTACTTCTCTCTCTCTCTCTCTCTCTCCCTATTAATCCGTTCAGTGGTGCATTTCATTTTTACTCATGAGCTTTGTTTAAATTTTTTTTTTTTTTTTTTTTCTGTTTTGTTTTTGGGTTGCTTAGGCGCCCTTCTTGCTACTCCTGTATACGGGTGAACACACTCAAGACCACGCCCGATGCCGTCATTGACAAGTTGACGGCGGTTCTGAAAGAAAACAGAGCTGACATTTCCAAGTGTGAAGTCGTAGGGCTGGACAACGTTGTGTTTGTGAGGGGCTCAGGCCCTCACGCCATTAATTATGGTTATGCTGCAGATGGGAAGCCTCCAAAGGAGGTTCTTGTGAGCCGGAAATGTGCCGAGGCAGTTCTTCGAGGTGCCCAGGTTAGCCTTTTCTGTGTTCTTTTGATTCCTCTGCTTTGCTTTGCTCACTCAGTGGTAGCTGGGATGAATTTGCTTTTGTCTTTTGACATGTAGGTGTACGTTCCTGGTGTATTGGCTTGCAGTGCTCATGTTGAGAAAGGGGAATTGGTTGCGGTTTCAGTCTCGGTTGAGCAGCCTGGTGTTGATGGTGGATGGGGCGTTGGGATCACTCGAGGGACTGTGCTGCAAGGTTCACAGACAGGTAACACTAGTGTATTTATTCATGTACCACTATCGGAGAGTCAACTTATCACTAATGAAGGAGGGTGGTAGGATTTAAGAATGGCAAATGGGTGGTAATGTGGGATAAAAGAATATGGTAAGGAGCACATCATGTAAATTTTATGGATGCTTGAAATTTTATTATTTGGTTTTGTACTTTTTTCATATGATAATATATTGATCTTAAGCACATTTATTTATTTTTCTCATATTCTTTTTTGTGTTGTAAATACAAAGATTGTGACTTTGCTTTAGCGACCATGGTTTTATACATGTTCCTTTAAATGATGTTTTAGATCCTTATCATCTTGAACGAAATGGGCTGTATATTGGCCAAGGAAGAGCAATGATGTCAAGGTCCGGGATGTTCCGTGTTACAGAAGGGCTTGCTGTGGATATGAGTGACAGAGTATTTCATCTGCCTTCCTTTCGTGGTATGATTCATTACTTGTCCACAAATTATAGTGAAGACTTTATTGGAAATAGATAGTACAAAAGCACATACTCCTATTTCTCTTTTAATGAATTTCATGTCGTCTGAAGATGTTGCATGGCTCCTCCTCTAGCTTATCAAGTGTTTTACATGGGTTTTAGTTCATTCTTTGTTGCATATAAATATTACATGGATTGTTTAATGCAGATTTTTATTCCATACTGTGAAAGATAATCTCTTTAGTAGCTGACATGGGTCTTAAATTGGGGAACTTTTGATTTTCTTTATTTATGGTATATCTTTTGTTTGTTGCTAATTGATGAGTAGGTGCTTGCACTTTCATGGTTTGCTTTCTGTTTTGATCGTTACTCTTTTTTTTTTCTGGGTTGGTGTGTGTTTATGGTTTTGCATTATGTAAAAAGTTTCTATAACTCCAATGTTCTTTTGTCTTGGCTTCCAGACGTGCTTGAGGGGGAAATATTTCTTCAAAATCTGCCAAGCATTGTCGCTGCTCGTGCACTAGGTAACTCTTACAGTGTTGTGATTAACTAAAGGAATTTACATGTGTTGTTGTTTCCTAATAATCATTGACTCTGAATGCTTCTGTTTCACAAAAACTACATCATTTTATAGGTGTTCTGCAAAGTAGTGATCTGTATCATGGTTTTTCTTTAATGGTGTCATTAATATTTCTATGATCGATCATAGTTGTGAAGGATGGTTCCTTCCATAGGAATTAGCTAGCTGTTACTTACTTCGCTCCTCTTAGAATATTTGATGATAATATTTTTTTACTTATTTAGTTATTGTTATTGTTTTTCTTTTTATGTCTTAGATCCTCAAAAAGGTGAGCGCATACTAGACATGTGTGCTGCACCGGGTGGGAAAACAACTGCAATAGCAATTCTTATGAAGGATGAAGGAGAAATCGTTGCTGTTGATAGATCTCACAATAAGGTAAACTTCCTAACAAGAGATGTGATTAAAAAAAGTCTCCTTTATGATTCCGGAATCCTATTTAAGTCATATTGTGCATTACAGTTCCTTATGTAAGGCGTCTCCATCTGGTCTCCTGCAGTTCTTATAGGTGGTTAGAGTCTATGTTCCTTATTTACATCATATCGTGGCAAGATAAAATTAAGTCCATTGATCTGGGATTTTCAATGTCATGATGAACATTCCCCCTTCTTGGTTTGTTTGCAGGCTTCGGGTTTCATGTGTTATTTATGCCCTACTATATTTTGCAGGTGCAGGGTATTCACAAATTGGCTGCTGAAATGGGCCTGAGTTGTATAACCCCATATAAACTTGATGCTCTAAAAGCTGTTTGTGTAAGGAACGAATCTGAAGATTTGTCTGATCCATCTTGTGCTAAGGATAATCATGGTGGACACATTCAAGATTCCAACTTCATGAAGTCAGAAGTAGAGAAAATTGAATCAATTACTTTTGAAAGGTTGAATGCTGAGAATGATTTTAAGAAAGCTGGTAGGTAAATTCTCCTCATATGGGTACATGAGACCAATGTTCATAGTTGTGCACTGTATTCTGGTTCTGATAGTTTGGAACTGGAACTTGTTGGAATCAGTATAGCATTTTATAATGATATTAATTTGTGAACAAGGTCATTAAATGAACTTTCAGTATTTTGTGACTTTATGCATTCTAAAAGCTTAACGTGGTGTTTTCGATGATCAAATATATTAAAAGTTGAAATATATTCTATATCCCTGAACCCTTACTTGAGGTTGACTTATAGTTTTCATTTTATCGGAATACAGGAGGTTAATTGGCCTCTCATTTTGTGGATTGAAATGATTCAATCCTACATAGCCTCCTCCCCCACCTTTCATTGGGCTTAAGGGTATGCTTAGTTTTTAATTCTTCAGGAGTTTCACTGTAGCTGATAACCTCCTTAAACTAGTGGAATGGTGTAAAAATCTTTATTAGAATATGTCTTCAATATGTAATTTTCTTTTCCCTATCAATGCTACAGTAGTCACCCTTTCGGTTGTGTTATATGCATGACAAATGCTTCTTTGTGAAATTAGAAATTCAGTTCTAATAAACTCAATGTTTTAGTTAGCAATGAAAAAGCGAATGAGAGTTCTTACATTAGCAAAGCTGACATCAGGAAGGAAATGCGAAGAAAACGGAATGGTCCAGGAAGAAATCAGTGCTTGGGTGGTAAGGTTGAGAAGTCAAAAGGCTTTGCTCCCAGCAGCTTTGATCGAGTTCTTCTTGATGCACCTTGTTCTGCCCTTGGTTTAAGACCTCGACTATTTATTGGAGAGGTACTATAACCCAATCAATACATATTTACAGTAGTTTTCTTTGTTTGTTCTTTTCTTTGGTTGTTCTTTTTTACTTTTAATGCCTCATTGTCTTGTTAATGTATTATGTTTGTATGCATATACAAGGTATTTTAGTTACAAGTAAGAGTAGTTAACATTCTATAAGTGTTTGATAAAGTTAGTTGCTTATTCCAGGAAACAATCGAATCCTTGAGAAAGCATGCGATATATCAAAGGAGAATGTTTGATCAGGCTGTTCAGTTAGTTCGCCCGGGTGGAGTTATTGTGTACTCAACGTTAGTAGATATGCCTAACATGGAAGTTATTGAACTTTATTCTTGTATGTCTATTTTCTACTATTGAACTGAACTTTCTGTATCTTTTTTGTCTCTAGATGTACAATAAATCCTGGAGAGAATGAAGCTTTGGTTCGATATGCTTTGGATACATATAAATTCCTCTCCTTGGCACCACAGGTTCGATTAGTTTAGGGGAGGTCTATGTAATTTAGTTTCTTGAATTTGTCAATTTTTTTTCCTAACAATTAGGAAGTATCAGTATCTCGTTTCTGATTTTGCAATTGCTATTGGCTTTGATTTTCAGCACCCAAGAATCGGGGGACCTGGTCTTGTTGGGCGCTTTGAATTTCCTGATGGATATACTGAGTAAGCTCATTCATTTCCATGTCATATGCAGTTGTTTACATCATTCTTAGTACGCTTCTCTTTATTGTAGATTGAAGTTGGGAAACACGCAATTAGAAGAATTTTCTTACGTTTGAAAGAAAAAGTCATTATTGAGTTAGTAATGTTTATCGCTTTAAATCATCATCTGCTCTTCATTATGATTGATGACCTCACAGTCCAATAGCAAGTCTTTATTGTTGACCAAAGAAAAGAAAAATCAAATCAAATAACCATTTTACATGCTTGACGTGACAGGGAGTGGCTAAGACCTGGTGAGGAAGAACTTGTTCAGAGGTTTGATCCGTCGTCCCCGCTTGACACAATCGGGTTTTTCATAGCCAAGTTTGTGGTTGGATCAAATGAGGCTGACTTACAAAACCCTTCATCTTGACAAGATCAGAACTTCTCCCCATGAATACGACGTGTAGACTAACTCAAATTCAGAACTTCTCCACACCTGGAATATCATTCAAGGTGGTCTTTCATTTTAGGTTCAATAATTCATACACTAGAGAATACCAATGGATTAAGAATACGTCTTCTATAAATTTCTGTATTAAAGAAAAGTTCTTGACAAAGTATAAATGACAGTTATGAATGAATGAGTTGTATCGAATACTACAAGGAAGCTGCGTGCGTTATTTGTCTTTTAAATTGAAGTTAGTGTGCGTTATCTACTTTGCTGATATGATGAATAATATTTTGAAGTGGGTTTTCTAGCGCCGTATGGTGCAAGGCACCGCCTTTGTAAATTGGCTTAATACGTACCTTAGCTATCATGAGAGTAATGTTACCCACATTATTGGAGAAATTCTAAGGTCTAATCATGACATCGTGATGTGGTGATACCAATTCATATGTTATAACATGGTGGATGATATAATTGATATGTCACGGTGCATGACACTGTTCTTGTACCTTGACTTAATGCACACCTTAGCTATCATCAGAGTAATGTTACCCACAAGATTGGATAAGGTCTAATCGTGACATCGTTATGCAGGGATATCAATTCTAATGTTATAACATGAGTGGACGACATAATTGATATGTTCTGAACTTAGGATATAATTTTAATACTAGCCAATTGGTTTTTTATTTTATTTTTTATTTTATTTTTAGAATTAAGAAAATATAACATGGGTAGTTATATTTCATAAAAGTAGGACCTATTATCTGATTTTGTTTTTAATTTTAATTTTTTAATATGAAAAAAGTAAATTTACCATATTATCCTCATTTAATTAATAATTTCAATTCTTAATATTTAAATTAACCAAAAGCATTTTCTGGTATTTTGAATGTTTCACCATTCTTTGTTTTTTGCTTTATATATATAGATATAAATATATGTATTGTAATATGATTGTATTAGCAATATCACGTGAAAATATGACTATCACACAAAAATTTAAGTGAAATTGTGTCAGTACTTATTTAAATAAGATGGCAGTAAATTAAATATTCTAGTGACTGGTGACATGCATATATTATATTACATGCGCAGGTAAAGGT
>NC_024129.1:15274199-15335408 GCF_000346735.1 Prunus mume
TTTATACTTTAAACCATTAATTTTGATAAGCTTTTTAGATTATATTTTCGGTTGTCACGTGTCACTATTTATTATAAAATTTTCACTTAAAATTTAAGATAACATTTTTCGGATAAAATTTTCGGTTACCACGTGTCCATATTTATTATAAAATTCACATCTCACTCATCATACAATTGAAATACCTACTCACTCATCATACAATTGAAATATTCCTGGTCCTCATAATCCGACACAATGGAATACAAGGACAACTCCATCATTGGTGGAGGCGGTTCCACCGGATCATGACGTGGGGGAGTATTTTCCTTTAGAGGACGTAATAGTGTCATTATTTCTGACACGGAACGCACCACTGAAACTAACTGCGAGCATTGTTCACTTGAGAAGCCATGTGTAATGGTTTTCCTCTTTTTTGTTTTCCCTTGCATAATCTATTAAAAAAATGAAATTGGAAATGCAAGAAATATATATAATAAAAAATGACATTAAATTGAATAAAACAGCAATGAATTTTTTTATTTTAACCTCATCGCCATGATTTTGACCTTTTCGAACGTTTGTCCATGACCCTTCGGCTTCAATGGAAGAGGCCATTTGTATTTTTATACAAATGGAATTTTGTAGTAGAAAATTTGGTGTGGAAAGCGAAAAATATTGGAAGGATATGAATTTGTATGAAGATTTGGTGTGGAAAGTGAATAATATTGGTAGGTATTTATAGAAAAAATTTCTAGAATTTCTTGATATTTTTTAGATATTTTTTAGGGAGTTTCACTAACGAATTTTTCAGAATTTTTTCAAATTTTTTCAAATTTTTTTAGCCAAAAAAACGAGGACCATCAGATTTCTGGAAAAAAAGATCGAAGCGTCCCTGTCGCGACACGTGGCACTTTACCGTTGGATTCTGCCAGCGCTGACGTCATGCTGACGTCAGCGCGAGGAAATCAATTTTTTTTTACCGTTGGCGCGTGTAATTCACGCGCCAACAGTAAAAAAAATCTGTTTTACTGTGCGCTGACGTCAGCGTGATGCCAGCGCTGACGTCACAAAACTCAGGCTTCAGCCCAGGCAGAAGTTGCCCTTGGGCTTGCTCGGGCTCGTGGGACCCACCACCAAACCGGGCTACGGGCCCTGCGCTGGAGCCGCCTCCGGCTCCTTATGGGTGGAGATGCTCTAAAGGGTGTCCCTGAAATAAAATTATTTGAGGGATCTCTCAATAGAAGATGACTATATATATTCAAGAACTAATGGTTGGTAAAAAAAACCCGCTAAACCAAAAAACACCGCTCGATTTAGTTCAGATTTTGACCAAAATAATAAAATTAACAGTTCAAAACCGAAGTATGAACATAAGAACAAGGCCAAGAGGAAGCAATAACATAAGAAATATGATCTAATAAACATTTACATTTTCCCAACAAATGCTAAAAGAAATTATTTTCTACAACGATGTAGTTTTAATACACACTAATCTTTATTTATATAAACTATACTACCCAAAAAAAGAAGAATGGATTTTTGTTATGGCAAATAATTGAAAAAACATGCCTCGTTCTGTGTTCTACCAGAAATATAGGTATGACATTTGATTGGTTGCCAAACTAATGAGATCTGTATTCAATCTTTAGAATGTGAAACACATTTTATTTCCTCTCATAGAAAGATCACATTTTATGAAACATCGGGGCAGAGGATACCAGAATTTCCTTCTATAGAAAGATCACATTTTATAAAAGATTGGGGCAGAGGATACATCAGATAGGGATATTGTCGTGACACGGACTTATGTACATAGATTTGTCACTGTCCATCCTGCTTTCTAAAACATTTTATAAATCCGGAAATCAGGACGGAATACGTTTTGCTATTGATATGACATGATATGAACACCTTATCAATATCATATCGACAATCGGTACTTAAATAAAGAACAGACGTTGAGAGAAACTCTAGCGCTTATTTTAGGGCATTACCCAATTTGAGGCTTTCAGTTTTAGCTCAAGTACTACTAATCCTGTGCTGGACCATTTCATGATTTGAAATTTGAATATCAATAAACCAATGCTCCTTATTGCATCGTGCCAAACAATTTGTATGGCATGTTTCTGGCCAAATCTGAACTGATTTTGATTAGTGGGATAAAGCCAGACCACCAGTTATTTTAGTTTTCATAGATTTCAAAGTCAAGATTTTTATTTTTATTTTTCTAAGGAGACTTATATTTATTTATTTTTGAAGAAATATACTTCTTTAAACAAAGTCATGCTGCATGCATACAGATCTAGATGAGCTCATTTCATAGATCATAGATTACAAAACTTTGAAAATCCAAACGTTGTCGTTTGGATGTTGATCTTTCTATGGCAGAGTATTATAATTATTCTTTTGCACGTGAATTAAAGGGAGCTGTTATTAGCACTCTAAAAAGGTAATTTTACACTACTGAAGTACTATTTCTTCAGCTTTCTTTTCACAATCAATTATGTATATACAAATGTTAATTAAATTTTACCCTTGTCAAGGAAATACACAATGTCGTCATAGCTTCATTCCTTCGATGCCGTTGGAAACAACATATTGGAGTATCTAACCAAAACCAATTAGTACGTAATCGTGACTAAGATATTAATGAGATGTGAAAGGTTAAAATGTTGGAAACAATATAGTGGAGCATTTAATCAAAACAAGGTATTAATGAGATGTGAAGGTTAAAATGTCCGAGACGTGAAATTTCCAACAATAAAAGGAGCCAGGAGAGAGATTCCACAAGATGGAGCTAGAATAGTGATCATTAATTACATAGAAATGTTCATTTTACTTACATATATTTGTTTTGATTTTGATAATATGCTCTTTATCATACCTTTAAAAAGATGAACATCATGTTTAATCTTAAGCAAGCCTTGTTGTTGAAACCCAAATTCATGGGCTGACCTTCTGAGAAGTGCAACAATTCTTGGATGGCTGAGGAGCTTGATGGGTATCCATAGCTTCTCCACGTCTCCCATTTCTTTCCCCACCAGAATTGGGACATAACCTTTTCTAACCCTGTCTCTCTCCATTGTCTCACTGCAGCTTAAGCTCACATAGGCTGATGAGCAGCAGCAGCTTCCCATTTCAATTAATTTCCAACCCTTCTTTGAGTTTTGAGCTTTTTGCGTTGCACTTGATACATGGTTTTTATAGCATGAAAAAATTATAATAAAAGTAGAATAATAATCCGAAATTCGAAAAATTTTGATTGGTCAAATTTTTATAATGCATGATTCTTTGAAAAATTTAGTTTCAATTATATATATTAGTTATTTGGTCAGTCCAACTAAACTATTTTATAAAAATTTCATATTGTGAAGGCATGGATAGTCCTTTCTTTGATGGGGATGTTTGGATTAATCTTGAGATTTCCTGTTCATGTTTCATGCTTGCCTGGAAATTCAACCAACTGTACTAATTAATTCATGATTAGTTGAAGTATTTAGAGCACAGCTCACACAAGAAATATCTTTGTGAATATTTTTCTAAATTAAACCTAGTTGTTTATTACTAAACAAAGGAAGTTCTGCAAAAGGATTACCTGCTTATCAAAATGTAGTGACTCATGAAATGGATGTATTTGTTTTATGTTGACCCCTCCCATCAATTCACAACTAGCCATGAATTTAAGTTCACTCATTTGAGGGCCAGAGAGTTGTAAACTGGGCTGGGTTCAGTCCGAATTTTTACGGGTCAGGATCAGTTCAACTCAAGCCTAAATCTCTTTTCGAGATGCCATATTCCATTGCAGAGTCTACCTCACAAAAAAATACAACTATGTATCTATCGCTCTCATCATGAGGTGAGACTAGTTGAATAATGATTTCACACTCATTGGTACTGGTGTGTGCTAAGTGCGGCGATACAAATTTTTTTTATGGTCCCCCCCAAAAAAGTCTTCCGTTAGAACGTTTCTTGTCATCCCCTGGTCATTTTAAAACACTGTTGGGTCCATGTTTTATACGATATGGTAGATCAAGGAGCTGGTGTCTGATAGAAGGGCATGAAGCTTGAAGCTTGAAGCTTCTCTATCATTTATCAAGTTTCTGCAATTTCATGACACTATAAGTTGATGAGCAACAAAGATAGCTATATGGTTCCTTAATCTTTTCCTTTTTTGTTGGAATTTTTAGCTACAAACAAAGATCATCAACTTCAGCATCATCTCTGATGAAAGAAAGGAGAAAGTGCTGCAACAATGTTGAATCTAACCGACACATGTGACTCATATAAATCATAATTTTGAGGCCCCAGCTATTAAACCTAATCTTTCGGGTCATTAGAGCAACTGTGTCCTTCAAGGGGCAAGATCAGCATTCCTCATAAATAAGCACCAACCAGAGCAGTTTCTCTGTTAGGAAGCTTTTAATGTGTCTTTAATACCTCTTAATTATGGGTCACATCCAGTGCTCAATCTTCATTCTCCCAATAATATGCAAGATAAACTTCTCAAAGAAACAATATGCAAGATAAAAGTTTTGTTGATAGATCTCTTTGCTTTGGAGACATAAGTTAGGTCAGTTGGCCAGAGCAGTGAACTCGCCCTACTTGCACTCGATTTCGAATTCCCCTTCTTGTAGATTAGATTAATTGAAATCAAAAGATAGAGCACTGTTTCTTCTCAAATCCATAACTATGTTTCCCAGATCAGAAGTTGTAATCCATAACTATGTCTTCTCAAACATCATTTTGTGTCCCTAAATTTTGGAAGTTTTGAGTTTTCATTATGTTTGACAGAAAAGGTTGTAAGTATTTGTACCTTACTTGGTGCACTGCTAGATCATGTTGTCTTTACTTTATCAGGCTTGCAGGACTTTTTTTTTTTTCACCTTTTGATTTTTTGGTAACAAGGACTGCAGGAAGACTTTTCTCAGGGAATGGAATGGAGAAACTCCATAAAGAATTGAATGCAAGTTGCAGTATTGCAGATAATCTGACAAACTCCATCTACTACATTTATGGCATTATCAATACTAACAATCACACAAGCAACTCAACTGATTGACAAACTTTTCAACCATTTTTGGTGCCAATAAAGACTTGCCTTTTTAATGGTTTCATTCACTATTTACTCATTCCTTTTCATCAAAATTCTATGATTGCAGAAACCCAGGAACTCACTGAATTTACTGCAGCTCTGTGTTTAACCCCATGTTGGTTAAGCTTCTAGCCCATAATGCTGGTACATGCTAAGCTTCCTACTGCCATTAAACGCAGAACCCCCCACCAAACTTTCTCAATTATATATCCACATTTTCCATTATTCCAATAAATAAATCTGAAACTAGTATTTAGATTCCTTCTCCCACCAATCTATCATTTCCATCCAGTTGTGAGCTTGCTAGAACCCTATACCAGACACAAAACAATATGGCAAACTTGTATATTCCTTGGATTTTCTTAGTTCAAACACTAACACTATTTGCCAAATGCAGAGGTAATGTTCCAGCAGTCATAGTGTTTGGAGATTCTTCCGTTGACTCAGGTAACAACAACTTCATTCCAACAATTGCCAGGAGCAACTTTCAGCCTTATGGTCAAGATTTTCCGGGAGGCCAAGCCACGGGGCGGTTCTGCAACGGCCGAATTCCTTCTGACCTCATCTCTGATGGTCTAGGCCTTAAGCCAACCATACCTGCCTACTTGGATCCAATGTATAACATATCAGATTTTGCTACTGGTGTTTGCTTTGCTTCTGCAGGAACCGGCTATGATAATAAAACTTCTGATGTTGCTGTAAGTAACCAATCAAATTGTATTTTCTAAAGTCTACATCAATTAAACAAGTTGAAGCTATATATCTCATCAAATTCTTTATGCTACAAAAATGTTTACAATTATATCCTTATTAATTTCAGCGTGTGATTCCACTGTGGAAGGAAGTAGAATACTACGAGGAATACCAGAAGAAATTAAAAGCCTATCTTGGAAATAAAAAGGCAAAAACATTACTAAGTGAGGCTTTATATTTGATTAGCATAGGAACAAATGACTTCCTTGAAAACTACTATATATTACCGGACCGACAATCCCAGTTCACCGTGAAGCAGTACGAGAACTTCCTGATCAATCTTGCAGCAAATTTTGTGAAGAAACTATATGCTCTTGGGGCTCGGAGGATGTCCCTAGCAGGGCTTCCTCCAATGGGGTGTTTGCCATTGGAAAGGACCACAAATATCATGGGACTGCATGCATGTGTGGAGGAACGCAACAATGTGGCTTTGGAGTTTAATCGGAAGTTGAAGGGGATGGTGGCAAAGCTAAACAAGCAGCTTCCAGGGCTTGAGGCCGTATATGGAGATGTTTATTACATTTTCTTGCAAATCATAACAAGGCCTTCTCGTTTTGGTAAGTTCTTAGCATTTGATGATTGGTTGGTTCTATGACTTTAAAGTTCTAATTCTGAGGTTCCCTCAAAGACAAGAAAGTCGAATTTCAAAACGTCAAAATTTTTAGTTTTAGTTTTTTAGCACAAGCGATATTGTAAACTACATAAAAATGGGGGTTTCACACGCACACACAACTAAGATGCCATGGGGATTCAAAACTAAGACCTTTGATTTGCAAGTCAATGCCCTTTTCTACTGGGCTAGACCCCGTTGACAGAATTTTTTCGGTTCTAGGTTGCTTTAACTGATTTGAATTTGATTTCTCTATGTTTTTCCATGTTCTTTAAGCTTGTCCAAATAACATTTTGGGTTTAAAAATGGTTCTCTTTTCGATGACAGGATTGGAGGAAGCAAGAGTGGGATGCTGTGGCACGGGGAGATTTGAGATGAGTTTCCTATGTAATCCACATAATCCCTTTACATGCCAAGACGCAAATAAGTATGTATTTTGGGATGCCTTCCATCCTTCAGAGAAAACCAATCAAATCATCTCAGATAATGCGCTTAAAACTTATTTAGCAAAGTTTCTTTGATGATGTCGTAATGTGTAATGCGTAACATTGAAGCAAATACAACGGGATCTCCCTTTGCTAATGAAATTTCAAAGACGACCAAACATCGATGTTTGAAGGTTCCCCTTCATCTCTCTATTTCTTAGTCATCTACACTTGGGAACTCAGAGGATGTTACATAGGTTTGGAAGATCTTGCCACTTTCCAAATTATTTGGAGTGAACAATGAACATATAGAATGAACGACGAACAGACATAAAGCTATTGCAGACTCGAAGCAAAACATTTACCAAAAAGAAGCAAAAATAATCAACCCCGGCTCTGCATCCTAGCTTTGGGAGTTTCAATCCTTCTATGCAGTTAGTTCCCCATCTCTACACCAATCTCATTTCCACGAGTCAAAAAGACTAATCGGGTTAAAGTTGCCCCGTTGCTGCTGTAACCCGTTGCAGCTTCGCTACAGCAGCGAAAGCTGTACCTGGAAATTTGAGGCTCATATTTACATCTGAGATATAGAAGGTTCAGAATCTTCCTTACCCCTGACTTCTTGTCTTCTCCTCTCTGAATGCTGATGCTCCGACCATTCAACCCCTCCCCCTCCTGATAATTCACATATGATCCAAACCACTCATACATCCAAAGCTACCTCCTGCCGGTTTCACCATAACTTAAAACTTCCACCATTTCGTCACTAAAAACAAACTGCAATCCTCCATTAGTTAACAAGGAAGGATCAACAGTAGCTACCAGCATCTATCTGGATTTAGCTAATTCCCTTTTGCAATTATTTGAAACCAAACTTACCAAGCTTTTACAAGATCCAACAAACAAAAAATATCAATAACAAAAGACGCTAATATTTCGATCTCTATTCCTCCTTGAAGTTGCTTATTACAAACATGTCCAGAGCGCAACAGGTTGATGATGGATTACACTTGACATATATAATTAGAACTAACATTGAAGTCATTGTGCATAGATCAAAAACACCAACAGCGACAACCATACAGCCTGTTATACACAATAAGACACTTGCTTACCAGCCCTAAAATGAGTACAAGGAACGAACCCGGCTTCAGCAACTATCTTATTTCACAGTATCATGAACAAAGGCGAATCAAGCAGCCGCTGGCTCTGCAATTTGTCTGGCTTCGAGAGTCTTTTCGTATTCCTCGATGGATTTGAAGAGCTCGGAGAAGTTACCTTTCCCAAACCCACCACATCCACCCTTCTGGTGAACCTTCCCTTCCTCATCCTTAAGCATGCACCCTACTCTCTGAATGATCTCTACGAATATGGTTGGCCTGCCCATTTCAATACAAGAACCAATTAACCCAATGTCATAAGATCAAGCAGGAAATTCTTTTAAGCATAAAGCTAGCATTTTTCAAAAGCCCCAATTGCCTCATAATTAAAGACCATATCTTTGACACAAAATTAACAACTTTAACAAAGAAAGAGCAGAGCAACCGTGATCAATTACCTATCTCCAACAGGCTTTGTGAAAATCTGAAGCAGAGTGCCCTGGTCGTCCCTGTCCACCAAAATCCCCAACTCCTCACACTCCTTGATCTGATTATCCGTCAACACGTCCCCAGCCCTCTTCTTCAAGTTCCTGTAATACGTCGGCGGCGGCGACGGCATGAATTGGAACCCTCCGATGCCGCTCCGGCTCCTCATCTCCCTCAGCGTCTTGAATATGTCTTCGCTGACCAGAGCCAGGTGCTGAACTCCAGCGCCTTCGTTGTGTTCCAAGTAGGTCTGAATCTGACTCTTCCTCTTCGTCCCGTATACCGGCTCGTTCATCGGAAACAGAACCATCTCTTCGTTGTTCGCCAAAACGACGGAGTTTAGTCCGCTCTCGCTCGTCCCGACGTCCTCCGCCGTGAACTCGGCGAACTCGTGAAACCCGGTGAAGCCTTTCACGCCCGACCCCGCCGATTTGAGATCCTCCACGTTGCCCACAGCGTGGTCTAGACGGCGGAGCCCGAAGTCGAGAGGAAACGACGACGTCATGGCTTCAAATCCGGGGAGGAACCAGAGGTCCGGGTTCGAGTCGGACACGTCGCTAGAGTTCGAGTAGCTCACGTAGCGCAGAACAACATCGCCGTAGAGCTGGACCTCGGCGATTGTGACGCGGTTGTCGAGGAGGATCGGCGGGGCGGAGGGTTTGGCGCCGTGGGCGACGCTGGTGGTGAAGGCAGAAACGGCGTTATCGACTTGGATGCCGACGGCGCGGACGCCGAGGCCGTGGCGGGAGGAGAAGTCCCTGGAGGCGGAGTGGTCGAAGGTGGGGATGGAGGCGGGGGGGGTGTTGGGCCGGGTCGGATCATCGGTCCGGGGCAGACGGGGCGGTGAAGAGGAAGTTGAGGTCGCCGGAGCGGAGGAGGTAGGAGGCGTGGCTTTGATTGCCTGTGGAGAGGTCTGATTTGGCTACCATGGGCATGCCGAGGCCCCACGAGAATCGGAGGGCGGAGTTGGTGGCGTCGGTGCACCAGAACTCGACGTGGTGGAACCGGTGGACCTTGAACCGGTCGGACCGGGGATTGGACCGAACGAAGTTGGAGAAGCCCACGAGGTTCAATTGGCTGTCGTTTTCCTTGCCCATGATGCTGCTTGCTGTCGTAGTGGCGGTAGCGGTGGTGGTGGTGGGGGGTGAAGATGGGTTCATATAGCAGTGACTGACAGTGGACTTGCAGAGGAAGGTGAGCTGACACGCGGCATGGGTGGAGTTATCTGATTGTCTTGACACGTGGGTGGATATGGGTGGTTGTATAGGGTGATGGTGGAACAGACGTGTGAGACTGGCCTTCATCCAGACAGTGATCAGTTCTGAGTCTGTCACTGAGAGGAAGGTTGTTCAGTGACGCAACTTGGGACCTGGAAGTTCGTAGACGCGAGTTGTGGCGGAGAAACTATGACTCTCAAAAAGTTTTAACGGTCAGAATATCCCCTCTTGCAAAACCTGTAATAACGGTGAACTCTGGCTGGCACACTTGACATTATAGTTTAAAATATCGATAATATTAACAAAATATTGAGGATATTATCGTTTTTTCAGATTGTGGGTATTTCGAAATGTATCCATACACATATCATATAAATATCGAGAATATCGACGATAATATCGGAAAATATTGATGTCAAGAATTTCGCTCACACTTCAGCAATATTTTGTCAAAATATCGCTATAATATCAAAAATATCGATGTTATAAAAAAACAAACACAAAGCACACACGCAAAGGGGATTCGAACCCCTTCATATCCCATTCCTTTTGAGATGGAATCGAGCAGCTCATGAAAAGAATTCAAGACTCAATCTTCAAATGATTTTGCTTATGGACAACTATTTTGGGGATTTATCATTTGATGACTACTCTTCACAATATACTTAGGGGTGTATTCAATTAGGATTATAAAGCGTTTAAAAAGATTTTAAAAATCCGGGTGTATTCAATTTGGATTTATACAAACTTTGAAAGATGTTTTACAAGTCTGAATGTATTCAATTCCAACTTGTATGAACTTTTAAAAAGTCCATTTAAATATGGGTGTATTCAATTAGTATTATAAAAAAAGTTGAATTAAATCTAGGTATATTCAAAAGGTCATATATTTGGAAGGATTTCATTAAGTGATAAATTTTTGTAAGTTTTAAGGGGAGAGCTATAAATAATAAAGACCATAACAAATCCAACCTCCACCCCAAGTATTCCATCAGTTTTTCTCTCGCCCTAGCTTTTCTCTCTGCAACAGAAGACGAACAACTTCCTTCCTCCATCTGTGAAGGTATGCTCCCTATTTTTTCTTTGATCAATACCTCGTTGGGTTTTCTTTTTCCATGATTTTTCTTCTTCCATGATTTTTCTTCATCGTGTTTTTTGTGTTATTTGGGGTTAGGGTTTATGCTTGTTTTTCTTCTAAAATATCTATATACAACTTTATAAGAATTGTTCATTGAATCATTGGATAGGAAATTGAAATATAGTAATTGACAACCTTTCTATAATCGAACAAAAAAACTGAGACAAATATAGATAAACAGTATAAAAATAAAAATAAAAATAAAAAAGCCGAAAATTAACTACAACTTTTAAATGCTGTTTTGGAAGCCCAAAATCCACCATATGTCAGGCAAGCCGTGAGTTTGACTTGTGGCATCGTTTCTTTTTCAGAAAAGTATCATACACCCCAATCAGAGTTTGGACGTCAAATCTATAATACATTTGTCACTATATTTCTTATGAATTTTTCTTTTTGTTAAACATAATTTTATTTCATGTTGTGAAGGAAAAGATGTTATGAATTTGGCTTTTTATTTCATGTTGGTACAAATCAAGTATCAGAACATCTCTTGAAATTGGATCACCATTAGATACATTGACAACAACGGGTGGGTTTACATTCTTTGTCGTCTTCTCTAGTCAAGTTATAAGTAAAAATCTTTTCATATGTAGCTTATTCTGATAGAAAGCTAACTTGTTACGTGTATTATTAACAGAGACATTGATAGGGAGGAGTTAATAAAGTCATGGCTTTGATGAGATCTCAAAGCAAACAAAACAAGGATGGCCACATGCTCAAAGTTTTTGTAGAAGACGGAGGCCTACTTGAGCAGGTCTTTTTCTTTTTTCTTTTTCCAGGGCCTTGTCATTTTATCATACTTCATTTTTTTTCCTCTGGCAGTCAGCTGATTTGGAGTTTTCTCATTACGACTACAAAGAACAAGGAACCATATTAGCTAAAGAAATTATAAAAGTCTGGAATAAAAGCCATACAAATCTTAAGAAAGTTTATTAAAAAATTATATAGAAGTCTTTTGAAAATCTATCAAGTTCTATACGAATTCTAAGGTTCCATCAAGTTCTATGAAAGCTGGCACTTAAACAAAATCTTTTTAAACGCTCTAGAATCCTAATTGAATACACTTTTTTTACTCTATACATAGAGATGATGAAGATAGTGAAAAATTTGAACTTCATAGGAATGGTACTAAGTCACTCATGTATCTTACCATGCAATGTATAAAGTGTAAAATATTGTAGTAAATTATTATATATAAATGATTATGATGGGTTTAATATTCTTTCATTAATTATTACATATTATATACACTCACGCAGTGTTTGTTAGCTCACTATAAACTTATATAAGTTAAACCCATCATGCAATGCATTTTCTTTCAATTTTTTGTGATAAACTAATAGATAATTGACTAAATAAACAACCTCCAAAGTCTCAATAAAAATTTCCAAGTTTTTCTTACAATTTCTATAGTTTTTATTCAATTTTTATCGATATTAATAATATCCCGATATTTCCATTGAAATTTCCGTATTTTTGGACTACTGATATTTTTGATACCATCGATATTTTAAACCTTGCTTGACACCTAATTAAAGTGTAGTGCTAGGTGTAGGGCCACAAGATATAACTAATCTACGTGTTCACATGATATAAGAGCTTCCACAATAGGGGGTGTATGTTAAATATACACTCCGAGTCACCGGAATGGTCTCCAATGAGAAGATGTAAATGGATGTAAATATACATCACCACTATGGGAATGTAAAATAAAATGTATATTTACATCTATTTTTATATCCCTTGATAGCGGGACCCACTCGAGAAAAGAGAAGAAAAATGAAGAAAAGTCAACATAAAAGGTTGGAACCCACAGCTACACCCCCAAATTTACACCCCCCACTGGAGCAAAAAACATATTTACACCCCCCAGAGATGTAAACGGGATATAAAAGTGACTTTACAACCCCATTGTGGATGCTCTAACACGTCTATATATCCACATGCTATAACCGGTCTATGTGGCTGTGAATGGATATCATTGACTCGTACTTTAACAGTGGACGGATTATACCATGCATGAATATTGCAGTATTATACAATAATTTCTGAGCTTAAAAAACCTGCTTTTCGCTGGAGTCGGGGTTTTTTTTCCTTCCTTGAGAAAGTTACATGTTCAGTAGGAGGATAAAAGCATATTGGGTAAATAAATCTATACACAGCTGTGGCCTATACGGAGCATAAATCATTTGAAATGGCTTGTTTTACATGTTCAATATACGACAACTATTCATTTCCTTCAAAATATGTTGGCGAGAGGATCTTCCTCATCTTGCGGATTCTCAAGAGCCAGAATGTGTTTCTTAAATGAAGCTGCAGCGTCTTCTCTGTCCTGTAGTCTTCCCAGTTTGTCAAAGACCATCGCCGTTAAATAGAACGCTTCCGCCGCCAATTCATGATACTGCACACCAGAAGGATATTCAACCCATAAACAATGCGATATCAAGGCATTTCCAAGACGCACAAAGCAGACACAAGTAGACTTTAATATTTTATACAGTCCTTGTACCAGGGTTGAAGCTCAGAAGTAGATTTACCTCCAGCAATTGAAGCTCATCTGAAGCTTGTCTCAGAGGATCCAGCACAACATCAGAATCTTCAAAAACTGGCAAGTCAAATTCACGACAGCAATGCGAAAAATAATTAGGACTTCAAATGAAATAAAGCCAAATATAATTAGATGATAGCAACACAGAAAAAGATTAACCGACAATGAAACATGTTAAGAGGGAATGGGTATATGCATGATAGCTAAAGAAGATGGGGCAAAAATTTGGAGTTTGTTGACAAAATTGCTTATGGTTGACTTACCGGAAAAGCTTGGATCAGATAGATAGCATTTTGCTTCTACAATGAAGGCCCGAGAACGGAGCTCCAAACCCCCTTGACCAAGAATCATAGGAAAGGCCCCATGCACAAGGCTTAAGGCCCTTTTTGCATGATTTGATCCAAGTGATAGCCACAACTCGGCTAGCGTGAGTGTGGCCGATGCTTTAAGAAGGTCCAAGTTAAATGACTGGCAAAATGAGAGGCTTGCCAATGCGTACGGAAGACCTAAAACAGCATTGCCTGATTTCTGACAAAAATAAATAAAACAACTTTTACCTTTGCAGAATTTATAGAAGGTTAAATATACAAATAGAGAAACAGACATGTATACGTAGCAAAGAAGACAGGGTGCCAAGAAACTTCAAATTCAAACAACTAAAGTGGAAAATGTGTCATTTCTTCATCATTGGATTATACAGATATACAATCTAGAAGATACTAAAATATAAGAAACAACTTATACCAGCACATCAGATTTCCTGGACATATTAATATGGACCATGGTTGCCTCCCCCCAACCCCTTCTATATCTTCTTTTTCCTTTTCCTTTTTGGTAAGTGCACGGGGGGCTGGCACGTTCAGCCATAAATAAGAACTTTCTTCCACAATTTCTAAAAAGCTGACCATTGGGAAATGAATTTCTAGTATATCTGAACCTCCAACCACATTGTGCATAAAATGTAAATTGTACCTTGTGGATTTCAGCTAGCAATAGAAGAACACTGGCATTTTCAACTTGCATATTGAATTTGTAACACATGCAAAAGAGTGAGTGTGCTACAGCTGCTGCCTGCAATGAAATATGTCAAAATAGCTAAGGAAAAAGCATGCCACACAATTAGAAGATGGAGTCTAGTCCCAGGGTAGGAAGTTCAATGTATTGAAAATATCAAACCTCACTGAACTGATTTGCCGCAAGCAAAGTCCGAGCATTTCGAAGGCTTGCTTCCGTCTTCAATTCCATATCCACACCAGTGACAGATGATGCCAGGACTCCAAGCTCATCACATACTTGTTGGGCAAGCTTCAAATGTCCTCTAAATAATATTTGGCAAGGTCATGACATAAAATGTACTGTATATGAATCAAGATATTCACGAAATATTGTACCTGGTAAACTTACCTATGTAGAGCACGCTCATGGAGGAGCTGAAGTTTTAGTAACAAGATTCGTGATTTTGAGACAGATAAAAACTTCTCTGCAGCTATTTTAAGAGCAGCAAATGCCTCTAAACAAAGAGAAAAAAAAAAAAAAACAAGTCATCAAGGATGAACAGCATTCGTGCATGTGTTTATGTGCGTGAGAGAGAGAGAGAGAGAGAGAGAGAGAGAGAGAGAGAGAGAGTACTCATGCCATAAAAGAAAATGGCAACATTTAGAAAGAATATAATTCTTTTTGTTTACAAGAGTTCTTTAAATAGTAAACGCAATATAGTGCTTCTACCAAAGAAAAAGTAAAGGGAATACAGGTCTTACATATAAATGACACATTTATTAACAATATGACTTACAGAAAAAGACTTTGAAGTCCAATAACAAGGACCACAAACTATAAAATGGTTCCTTTTCTCCGCACAAACTAAACACCCCTACCTAAACAGATTGATTCAAAATGTTAACAAGAATACCAAAGAGTTTTATGTTCAGAAGCAAAATGGCTGCTTGGAGAATCAAGAACACCAAGCATTTTCCAGGGTGTTAATCTTTTGCCTCATTTTGTCTACAAGTATAACCCCAACTATGTAAAATACAATTTTCCAGGAACCAAAAGATTTTATTAAGGCGAAAAAGATGGATAAGAGGTCCATCAGTGGATGCCTTTTTTTTTTGGCATTATATTTTATATAGTTCCCCAAATGCTATTGTGTGCAAGCGTGAAACTCTATGTGATGCTATAGATGCATCACTCTTTTTATGATAGTTGAACTTTTCTTGATATGGGGCACTATTTGATATGGACCAAGACTATGATATATATATATATAACATACAATTTTAAGTAAAGAACATGTGATTAGCTGAACACTATCACAATCACTAAATTTTAAATAAAGACTACTGGAAAGGTACTCAAGTATTTCATCTAACCTTTGTACCCTTTAAAAACTGCTAGATGTTGGATAAGCTTCAAATATGCTAATGCTGTGTCAGATGAACTGAAGACATCCAAGAAGTAGTCAGGTTCAAGTTATATAACATTTAAATGGAAAGAAGGTTATATTATAGGAAAGGAATAGAAACAAGATATGCAAATCTTGAGATACTTTCAGCTAGAAATTACCTTGAAACATCAGGAAAACAAGTTGCATGAACAAGTGCATTAAATCTAGCAAGAGAGGAACTGATGACATGCAAAAAGAAAAAGGTATTAAAACAAGCAAGGCATCATAGTCCAAGAAGTAGTATGAATTAAAAGTATATAAAACTAGTCTTTAGAATGAAATCAAGAATTCTAGAATACTGAAAAGATAAATCTATTCATGTCGTAGCTACTTTTTTCTCAGCAGGGAATCTATACGACACTTATTATTTATGTTAAATGTTGGTGGTTACCACTATTCCCTGAAAGCTTAAGCTACTAGGATGTTGAATAAAAATTATCTTATTCTCTAAGTCTCTCCCTCACTTGTGGACCACCACCCCCAAAGCACAAGAGAGCCCAACATAGGAAATTCCGTATAAATTGTGAGGTTGTAGATGCAAGGATTTGAATTCAGGGTCTCTTTGGTATTATGTTAAATTTTGTTTGTTTACGACTATTCCTAAAACCTTACGTTGTTAGGAAGTGTCATAACTGTTATTTAATACTCTTAACAAATTTGCAATTTTCATTTTGATTAGAAAAGAAATAAAAATAAAAGAATGAAAGGCGCATCACACTCAATCAACTTCACAATCTCAGATGACAAGGTAACTCGAAATGTAGTCACTATAAGGCTTGAAGAACACTATTCCAATAGGATATAGTGATACGGTCAACTGTAGAAGTTAAATCAGCATTAAAAAAGAAAAGAAAAGAAACAAAAGTAAACTAATACAGGTCTTTACTAAAGATCACCTGCCATATATTTCCCATGCAGTGGCACGAAGTAAGTATGAAGAGCCTACTAATTGCAACACAGATGCAGGAACAGAACTTGGTTGTGCACAGAACTGGAAAGCATTATTGCTTCCTGATCCACTTTCTTGTGACAAGACTTGTGAATCCATTGGCTTCTGTAAATTCTTAAGCCATGCAGTACTAAAAGCACCATCAGTTGTCATTGAAGAAGTTTCGGACCCAAACTCACTAATCAATTGAGAACTCAATCTAAGTTCCTGCAAGAATTATATGTAATAGAGGGGGACAGGGGAGAAATGTTAGGAAATTGAACAATTTAACATGTTAGATAATCGAAGACCATTGGAATATCTTCAAAGAGTCCACATTACCTTGCAAACATTAATTGGACTTGTTCTAAGCTTTATTGAAGCCTTGGGACCAAATGAAACTAGAGGCCTTTGCACATGCTGCAAATGATGATACAAAATTACAATTTGCTTCTTTCTTTTTTTAAATGAAAAGATGAAATTTTATTTCACAAAAGAAACTGTACTGCAACAAGGATAGCAATCCACCATGAATATATAAGAGAAAACAATAATTCATGCCACATCTAGTTTAGC
Source organism: Prunus mume (assembly GCF_000346735.1). Next base: position 15,291,498 of record NC_024129.1, read on the forward strand.
AAACCAAAACATATTCATGACACTACAGGTTTCCATAAAAATACATCGCAATGCCATGCTCACCGTTAAATCAAATTTAGCCATCGCAAGATGATTGGACGCCACTAAACGCTTTAACTTCAAATTTTCTGCCCTCTTCAGAGACCCTCTTAAGAGAACAAATAGTTGTTGCTGGACAGACAGTGAAATGCCTATTCTGGTCAAAGGTGAATATGACGAGCCCAGTATTCCAGTTGTACTAGATATACCAGTTTCGGACAACAAATTGCAGATAGCTGCTAAGGTGTAAGCAAGACATGTGTCATTACTTTGCTGCACAAGTTGAAAATCATAAGGCCCTCGTAGACAACATATCCGTGAAGGAAGAATAATATCATGCTGCTTTTTAAACTGAGATGCATGTATATAATCCAAATGGCTATAGAAAACCCAAAGTCAGACACAATATAACTACTGACATGATGACATACGAGTGATTTAAGATAAGAATGACTACATAAACTAAGAAAATTACCAGTTGAGAAAAATGTACTGCTTCAGTCAAAACCTGAAGATTGTAATAAGCAGAAAATTATTAAACACAGGGAAATATAATGACAGAATGCTTCATAACTAAAGGAGAGTAGGAAAATGAGTTCTTTAGGCCCCCTCCTCGTGCTCACCTCCAAAGCTTGTTTCGGGTGCCCAAAATGGAAATGCATCATTCCCAAACAAAGCAAGGCAATTTCATATCTTCCAAAGGTATTGCAACCAGATGCAGGAGGAACAAAATCAATTCCTTCAATCCCTGCACTTTTGTGCCAATGTTTATTGGATTAGTTCATTTGTTTTTAATACATTTAAAAGAGACCAAATGGTGGACACAAATGGTGACCAACATAAAGTTGCAGCTTGAAAGCCATCATTTAAAGGCTTAACCTAAGCCAACAAATAATGTCAAACTTAACTTTCATTGAGACAACCAAGACTAGGAGCATGCCATTGGACATGCATGAAAAGCCATGAAGATAAGTGATAGATCCAGTCATAATAATTATCTCCTTTAATAGGAGCATCACCAAGAACAGCAATGGCTCACCATTTCCAATTTACATTCAATGTATTAGGTTACCAAATGAAAGAAACATCTGCAACAGCACTTGATCAAGTAATTATCAAACTAGATACAGAGCTAAGTTCTGACATACCTGTAATCAAAATAGCGGTGAACATTCTCCAAAGCAGCAATACAATCATCATGATACAAACCATTCAAGTAACGCAAGAAGTGAACCTGCATCAAAATTCAGCAAAAATGACAAAAGAAACATACTCTAAGTGCAAGTACAACACAAATTACCAAACAGGAAAAAAATTCATGCGAGTTACTAACGCGATGTAGCTCAGGTGCCAGTTTTTGAAGCTGCCTTAGCATAAGTTCAAAATCATTTAAAGAGAAACAGCTCCCCTGTCTTCCAAACGAATATTATTTAAGATTCAGTACAACCTAATGAACATAAAACAAATAGGAAAACCAAAATTTTCACAGATATATGCATCACTTACTTTTCAAGTGCATCAGCTTGCTCCTGCAGAAATCCTTGTATCTGCCAGTTAGTTCGTAGGAATATGCCACCACTGGGATCAAGATCTCTTAATGTATTGCTTGTAGGATGTGCATAATGACAAGCTTCTCTAAGTTTGCCACCATGTTTGAATTCTGGGTCACCAGGGACCTCAATATCTGCATGTTTAGTTTATATTATGCATGATTATGATTGACATTGCATTGAAATTTGAACACACAATATTTTAGAGCAAACCCATCAATGAAGGAATACAAAAATAGTGAGCATAACAAATGAAATTCTTTGTCTTTATCCCTTGCATGCCAGGTTTTGTTTCAAAACCACAGATATTTGGACGTTTGAATCAGATAGAGTAAAAGAAATAATTTATATAAATATAATGATCATGATGTTGCCTGAATTTAAAGTGCTCCAGATGGCTTTTGAACTTATTTGTTGACTCCAGAATGCCAGTGACAATGAAATCAAGATTGTGTTAGATTTTAGTACGGAATGTTGACTGATCTGGAGTTTAAGTAATACTATTGACAAACTTCACAAGTTTCAATGAAGATATCAAGTGGCTTCAACTATTCATAACTCTATCCCATATCAGGAGTGTCCTATTTGATTCAGAAATAACTTTATGCAGTAGGTTTTGAAGACCATTGTTGTCAAGCACAAAGACCTCTATGATGTCATAGCATCTCTACATGCTTCACGAGAATGATGCTTTGTATACCTTCAACCAATCCAACAAGTGCTTGGGGTGCATGAAGATGAAAAGAAACTACTTCCCTTGCTTCGATTTCTTCAGTGACTTTCTCGAAAACAAGATTCTCCAGTTCCATGTTTTCATATTCCGGAGGTGTTTCTAAATCATTACTAGAATCATCTAAGTGAGGTGCCTCATACGGAGGACAACTTGAGATAGCTTCTTTACAGTACATCCCTATACTTGTCAAAAGATGGCATGCACCCTGCATTAATATTAAAATTATATGAAACACAAGTTCCCTGTAAAAGCTTTCATTACCATAAAAACTAACAATAACAAACACAACACAACACTCATTTCCCCATGGAATATAGATGGAACTGAAAAACAAATGAAATGGATTTTTAGAAAGAAAAAAAAAAAACTAACAATACCTCAAAGGATAAAAGATTAAACGCAAGTATGCAACGACGAAGAAACATCCCCAGGTGACTATTTGGATCCAAAATGACTTGGTCATCTTCCAGAACACCTGCTTCGGGACCGCCAAGGATTCCTAAAGAAAAATATCAAAACGGATTTAGTATCAGCAAGCAAGTACAACACCACATCAGCAACAACAAAAAATGGTAATTTAAGATGAACTGACCTCGCATATCACTAAAGAAGTTAAACAAATCATCCGGCGAAGACAGAGCCAACAGCTTACTGGTTAAATGGTCGGTTAACCAATAGTTCAATAAGCCCCCAATCCCCCTCAATTGATGTATAAGCTCATCCAATTTGGGCTCAAAAATATCATCATAAGACTGCCAAAAGCAAATAGCAACTAAATTACATGGGTTGTCCAAAGATTGAAGCTTTAATTAGGGAGAAGAGGGAAAACTTGAAAGTACCTTAGTGAGAGACAACAAGAAGAGGCCAAGGCGGTTGTGCTGATTGACGGTGGAGAAAGGGAAGGGGACTGAGATTTGAGCGGGCGGCGCGTAGACCTGAAGCAATATGCAGACTGAGACTTTGTGTGGCGTCACTGCGAAAGCCCCCGGCGGTTTCACTATCCCGGCCATTCGAAATGACTCGCCTCCCGCAGTTTCACTCTCACTCTGTCTTCTACTTTTCTGGTTGTGGATTGAGGATCGTAGCCAGAGCTCTTACCTCAGAGTCGAAGTGAGAGTGTTTCTAGGGATTGAGGTTTTGCAGGGGTTTTTGGAGACGAAAATGGGTATTTTAAAAAAGAACCGGGAAGTTTTGGTGTTCTTTTCTGCTCTCCTCTCTAGAGGAAGAGAACCATTTTTATCTCTTTATTGATTTGTGTGATTTGATAAAAAAGAAAAATTATATTTATTTATGTGGCAAAATGGAAAGAAGTTAAAGGAAAATGGGAGCATTTTTTCTCATCACTTTAATGCAAAGTGTATCATAATTATGGATCCCGAGTCTCTACATTTATGGCATGTTTACTAATTTGTAATTGGATTATGAGAAATTGAATTGAGGATGAATTGAATTGATGAGGAGTTAGATTGAGGAGAATTAAATTCTGAAATCCAATTGAAATTGTTTACTAAATCATATGGATTGAGGGGGTCACTCTTTCGTTCATACGAGGAGAGCCTTGACGGCTAGGGTTAGAGTTCCTCCAGTTTTCTTTACTCATTTTCTACGTCGTTTCTCTTAGTCTTCTCTGATTGTCTCTTTTGGTTCTTTTTGGTGTATTGGGTACTACCATTTTTATTTTATTTTGCTCTTTTGTTCTCCGTGGGGTAGCTGTGTCGACTTCCTTTCTGGGTTCCCAAAGAGCCAGTCACTAGTGAGGGGTCTCCATCTTAACGCTATGGAGGTGGCCACTGCCTCTTATGCTAAAAGGGATGACAAGTATATGGCACCAAACGGGAATCAGATGCTTGCGAAAAACTGGTGTTGGGCATTTAATTGTTAGTGGCATGGATTTTTCTAGTAAGCGTAGTTTTCATATTGAGGATTTTGTTGATAAGGCAGAAGAGACTAGCCTCAAGGGGTCTCCTAGGTCTCCCTAATAATTCTCCTATGGAATGTTCGTGGGCTTGGCAACCGATAAACGTTCCTATTATGAAGATCTTTCTTCATAATTTCTTCAGTCTAAGAGGCCAATCTTGGTCTCCCTTTCTTGTCAGTTGGGGCTCTAGATCAAGAAAATTGGAGGTGGCGGTTGGTGTTTGGTTGGATCTGTTATGATGCTCACAATACATTTTTGACTCTGTACGAAGAACTATGATGCTTTCTTTAGATTATAGAAGACTTTCTTTGACAGTACTTGCGTAGTGATAGGATGTGTTTCAATTGTTTTGTGGTTGGGGTGATTAGTTGGATCTATTCTGATACCCATAGTATGTTTTTGACTCTTTACGAAGAACTATGATGCTTTTTCTATATCATAAAAGGACTTCTTTGATAGTACCTACATAGTTATGGGATGTTGTTTTAAGGTTTTGTGGTTGGGGTTTAGGTTGATTTGTTTCATATAAGTTGTTTTAACTCTTCTGTTTAGTCAATAGCATTGGTGGTCCTTTTTCCTACCCCGGAGTTTTGTTTTTTTTTGGGAAGGTTTTAACAAGGCCGCCCTTAACATGCTAGTTCTTACCATGTAATGTTCCTTTCAGTTGAATGAAATACCATCTTTTCTCAACAACAAAAAAACCTTATGGATTGAGAAGAGTTCGATCTCAAATTCCTATTGAAATTGTTTACTAAAACATATGGAATTGGGGTAGGAGTGGTACTAGTTACTGAAATGTCTTCGTTGCTGGGTTAAAGTAGATGGAAAATTTATAATTTTGAAAATTGTGTGAGGATATAATGGGTAAAAAAGGTAAATTTTTAATAGGTTAGTTCTCCAGGAATTTGAATACCACCTCCCACTCAAGAATTGAATTCTTCCAAAATCAGGAATTCAATTTCTAATTTTGTGTGGGCTCCATATACTTTTTAATTCCTTGATGTGAAATAAACGCAGGAATCTTACATAGGTGGAATTCAATTCCTGATGGGAATTCCAATTCATGATTAGTAAACACACCATTAGAAGTTGTGCATTTACTCGCATTTCGCAACATCTGAACTATTTTATTAATCTATTTGTTTAAAACATGGCACATCAATAAGAAGTTTGTTTTTTTTTTTTTTTCATGAAAAGAAGTGTTTAAAGTGTCTTTTAATGTTTAAATAAAAAATAAAGTAAAAATCCACAAAAGTTACCCATAACCTTCCAAGTACATGAAAAAGTGTTATATGGAAGATCAAAATGGAATATCCTTTGAATAAACATCTTCACTCATCACCCCTTCTCAATATAATCAATTTACCAAAAAAATATATCCCTACATTCAACAATTTGAAGAACTAGTTTGATTTGTATTTTGCATTTGTATTGACACCTGCTTATTTCATGGTTGCAGGGGTAGATTTGTGGTAGAGACAGAGAAATTGTGGCTTGTATGGTGGCCTAAGTGGCAAGGATAATAAGGGTGGGAAGGGGGAGTTGCCTTTCTGATTTTGTTTTTTTAATCTTAGATTTTGTGATTTTTTTTACTTTTTAATTTTAAATTGAATTAAGTTATTAGATTATTTTATTGGGGGTTTCATTAAAACACCCAAAATAGGGGCTGAAATTATAAAAAAACCCAACACCCAAAACACTTTATAAACACACCCAAAACCCATCATTACACACTCAAAACCCATTTATAAACACACTCAAAAAATATACAATTGTTGATTTTGGGATTGCTTTTGGATGTGTTTCTATCTATGTTTAAATAGTGTTTGGGTTTTTTTATAAATACATGTCTAGAATTGGGTTTATTTATAAATTTGTATATTTTATTTTATTTTTCAAAGTTTCCTTTTGTGCCATGTGTTATGTCTTAAACGGTTAGATTATTATGATGGTCTAGATGTTGCGAAATGTGGGTAAATGCACAACACCTAAATGTAAAGGCTCGGGATCCCATAATTATCACATTTCTCAACACTTCACATGTTCATGGGCATAATCATGATTCTATAATACAAAGTAAAGAGTTAACTATGGACTTATGATTATGTTTATGGATACGTGTCAAATGTTGAGAAAGGTGGTGAGGTATACACTAGGTTAAAGTGGTGAGCCAATATATTTCCAATAGAAAATATTTCCTCCTCCCCTATAAGTATGAACTCCTACATTCCATGACATGTGAGTAGAAAAAATTTCTTCTTATATTTTTAATAAATTATTTTTGTACATGTGTCAAACTCAAACTGTGATTTTGCACATGTGTACAGACATAAATACTCAAAATAATATAAATATATTTTTATTTGATCAAGGGAGGAACTATCAACTTACCTTTGAACTGTTTGGTCCCTTTCTTTTTTGACCTAATGGGGCCTGTGTGTCCTTGGGGTTTTTGTTTGTAGTGTTTTATTTCTCCTATAAATAAATAAAAAAACTTGAATCTCTTCAAATGTTGAGAAAAAATATGTCATTAAATTAAATGCTAGTTGTTGTTTTTTTGTTTTTTTGTTTTTTTTGTTTGTGTGATAATGTGATCAAATTACATACTTCAAAACTCGTTTATCTCTTTTTATTTTATTAGTACAAGTGATTGGAGTAGGATGATTTACATAAATATTTACCCGTGTCTACGAGTTTCAAATCTATGACCACATGGATAAAAGTAAAAGAACTCAACCATCTATATACATTCCATCACCTATATATGGTTTTTATTTATTTATTTTTGGTAATGAAAAGACAAATCTAAAAACGCATCATGCTTAGCGGGACCTATCCACGCTTGTAAGCCAGAACGGGTATATCTAAGCCAAAAAATCTCAAGAAACAAGTAGCTAGCTCACAGGAAAAGAGTCAATAAAAGGAAAAAATTCTCACTTTTTTTTTTCCTTTTTTATTTTTTGTTTAATGCGTGTTAGAAGCTTAGAAAGCAACATCATCATCATCTTCACCTGCTAGTCCATGAAATGAAACAAACCTAACAGCCTTCTTCAACCTCACCGATAACCAAAGGGCCTCTAATTTACCAAAAGTTTCAGGCTTTCGATCCTCTCGATCTACCAATACTATGGCCACCAATGTTGCCCCTCCGGTCAGTCCCTTTGCCTATATTTACTTGTTTTTTGTATGTATTTGTAAAGGTTTTGATATTCATGGTGGGCAATTGTGAATTTTCTGTTCGAGCAGAGAGCTGCGGACGCAGAGAATAGCTTGGAGAAGATCAAGCGTCATCTGGCTTCGGGTTCTGGCCGGAACTTGTTGCAGGGCCCACTTCTCAAGCGATCCGAGACGGTACGATCCCAGAGCCTCCCATTTGTCTTTCTTTTACTTCCTTTTTTTGTGGTTTCAAATTATTTTTCAGGATTAGATTTTGGTTCTTGCGAAAGTTCAGTTTTTTTTTTTTTTCTGTTGGGTCAATTCCTAATTTAGATTCTGTTGGCTTTTCATTGAACCGCTTGTACTGCGAATTAGAAAAATGATAAGTAACATTTTTTAAGCTCCCGTTGATATTATTGAAGTTCAGTCATTTCAAAACTGAAGTCTTTATAAATCATGCTTGAAAGAGTTCTAAATGTAATTTGGACACTGGGATGGTTTGGCGAGCTTTCCTTTGTAGTGCTTTTTGTTCTGGAAATTATTGAACTGCTGTTTTCTTTTAACAGCTGAGAAAATGGAACGAGCGGTGGGTGATCTTAGACCCGACAACAGGGAGAATGGAATACAAGTTAGTTGTGCAAGACATTCTTACTTCAATTTATGCCTTATAGATGCATTGACCAACACCGTACTTTTTTATGATTTAGGATTAGGAGAAATGAGCCGACTGTCAAGGGAACCATTCTCTTTGATGCAAATAGCACAATCACCCTTTCTCCAGTGAACTTCCAGTAAGATTCATTTTTGCATAATATCTGTTTTATATAACAGTCATCTTTGCAGGTTGTAATTTCAATGATGTGTTACATGATTTCTTTTTCTGTTTTGTGTTTTCAGTGGGATGCAAAAGTATGATGGCTGCTGTTTCTGTATCCTCATTTATTTTCTCTAGTATTTTCGTAATGTAGAGGCATATCTTTTAACTTCTATAGAAAACATTCTTGTAAATCTGGATAGGAATTTCTGAACTTGCATGCTTCTTAACTTCATTCTTTAGATATTGGGACCCCACAGAAAAAAGACTACTTCCTTTGTGCAGAGACTCCTGGTGCAGCTAGAGCATGGGTATCAACACTACAGTAAGTTCTTTCCCTTTACATTATGCTGTAGTGATTATGTAGATGTTATTATATATTGTACTGTTTCGTCTTTATGCGCATGTTATAAATACTTTATAACCTCTAGGGCAGAGTTATATGCTGCTGATTCAAATGAGAAATTAGTTAACACATGTAATGGAGATTATCGCTGTGGGTTGAGGAAAAAGCAATGGTTTTAGAATTTGTTTTCCTATTCTTACTATTTAATTTGAACTTTCCCAATGTAATTTGAGTTCTCTTTTAGACCGCCCATTGCATATAGTTGGGCATTGTGATGTTCGCTTGTAGTTTACAGGCTCAAATGTAATGGCTTATCCAAAAATTTCCTCATCTTCAAGTAATACATTAGCAAGTTACTTCTCTAAAAATGTGACTTATCAGGGGAAAAAGGACTCTTAGTTTGTTATGTTACTTCAGTCAAAGATATTATTCATGCATCATATGGTTGATGTAAATTTTTTGTATGATGTCAATAGAAGCCTGTGGTCCATTGGGGATGAATTGGAATAGGGTGCATTTTCAAGACTAAAAGACTTAATTTTCTGTTGTCATAGTGAAAGAGGCAATGCTTATCTGACAAAAATTCCACCTTTCCTTTATTTCCCGTGTGGAATTTGACGAATCATTCCCATAAAGACCGGATTAGCAGTTTCCATTACTACATGTTTCATCTAATCTTGTCTTTTGCTCTTTTTTCCTTTTTTTGTCCTCTGACGCAGAGCAACACAATTGGTTTTAAAGGCCCATAAAGAAGCTGTGAATTCCTTGAGTGGCAATGGTTCTGCGAAACTGGGAACGGTTGCAGCAGTCGTTGCTGCTGCCAATTCGACTGCTTTGGAGAGTTCTAAGGATATTGAAGCAGCAATGCATATTTCTTTGAGGAATGCTTTGGGAGTGATAACGAATAAGCCAACTGATGGTCCAATGGATGATTTTGCAATTATGAAGGTACTGCTTATGATCTAGTTATTTACACTGCCCTACATTCATTTTGAAATGGCTTTTACAGTATAGTTTGTTAATGAAAGGGCCCTGGTTTCAATTGTACTTTATCAGTTCTGTGTCATGAGAAACAGTTTTAGTAGGTAACTGAGACCCTATAGTGTTTAAAACATTCATTTGTGCACAACAGAGATAGAAACATGCTACATCATTGAATTTCTTCCAAACTTGTGAGAAGCAAACATGAGGAATGTTGACTCCTCTGCAGTCCTTCAAATCCAATTGCTCTTTGTGATCATTTAGTTCACTTAGACTCTGTTTTCTGATTGTGTATCTCTGCTCTGTAGGAGACATTACGGGTCAAAGATGACGAACTACAAAATTTGGCTAGGGACCTTCGTGCACGTGACTCAACAATTAAAGAAATAGCAGAAAAATTAACTGAGACTGCTGAAGCTGCTGAGGCTGCAGCCTCTGCAGCTCATACAATTGATGAACAAAGGAGAATTGTTTGTGCAGAAATTGAGCGCTTAAAAAAAGATTCAGAGAAGCAGCTGGAATCTTCCATGTTAAAGGTATTGATAAGCTCTTCTATGTTAATTTTGTCGTGTCTTTGGATAAGTGATCTCCTTTTCCCCTCCACTACTATAAATTATTAATTTGGAAAAAGAAAAAAAAACTGATCTTTTTGTTCTGAGAGCACTTTTGATTGTTCAACTTTTTTTGTGGCTTTTGTTTATATATGTAGCTAAAAGATTCTGAAGAGAAGGCTATGGCCTTAAGCAAAGAAAGAGACCAATTGATCAGGCAGAGAGATTCTGCTCTTCAGGAGGCACACATGTGGCGTTCTGAGCTTGCAAAAGCTAGAGAGCGTGTTGTGATATTAGAAGCAGCTGTCGTGAGAGCAGAGGAGAAGGTTAGGGTTGCAGAGGCAGATGCTGAAGCTAGAATAAAGGAGGCTGTGCAGAAAGAATCAGCTGCGCTGAAGGACAAGCAAGAGCTCCTGGTCTATGTGAATAAGTTGCAAGCACAGCTTCAAAGGTTTAGTACCTTCTGCCTTTTACCCAATATATAAGTGGCTTGGGGATTATAATCCTTTAGTCCCTTATTAAGTTATCTTCAATATTTTATTAATCAACCATTTCATGTTGACAGACATCACATTGATACGAAGCAAGTGTTCGAGGAGAAGTCCGAGTCTGGCAATACACCCCTGACTAAACATGTAGACTTGTCTGAAGAAAATGTTGATAAAGCATGCCTCAGTGTTTCTAGAACAGTCCCAGTACCAGGGGAGAGTGTAGTTCACATGGCTGGGGATCAGGTCAACCACCGGCCAGCTGGAGATGGTGAATGGAGTGACATTCAGGCTCAAGATGCAAGGATAGCTGATGTAAGAGAAATTGCCCCCGAGTCAGAAGCAAGTAGCTTGGATATTCCTGTTGTTAGCCAACCAGTTGGTAACCAACATGAACAAGGAGGGAACTCTTTTCATCAGCCTTGAAAATGAAGTGACGCATTTGTAGAGCAGAAAACTTGAAATTGTAGGGCGTGCGGCGGACTATATAGAAGTCAGTTATAGGAGAAATGTGAACTTGGTGTTCTTTTTATACCCTTTCATTTATCAAATTGAGGTCTTGGCAGCCTGATTCTGCATGGATCAGATATCGGCTGGCTGGGCGTCTGTATGCGCCACATTGTGTCGAATATTCACAGATAAAGAAAACATGTGCTAGGCCCGTCTTTGTATAATGCGTTCCATGTGATCCCGCTCCACGTGCAAAAATTTATCCTCATTGTGTTCATATTGTGCTATTAACAGAGGGTTTATACTTATGTGGAAGAAGTATCTTTGGAGCTTCTCCCTAAACTATTTATCATGTTTCTGAAAAGAACCTAAGTGGAATTTTCTGTGCAACAATCCGAACATTTCGTTTTTCCTAACTTGTTCATTTTATTAATCTATTTATTTACATTTCTGTGAGTTTTTTCTCCTTTCTGCGAGCAGTGTGAGAAGTTCTATGATATTAAATATTGATGGTGGGTTTTGCTTTTTGGGTATGGTGTGGTCATCTACACCCATAAAAGCAAACCCCACAAGAACTGTTTCTCAAAAGACAAAGAATATCCAAAATTTTGGAATCTAACTTATATGGTTAAACCTCATTAAGTGGAGAGAATCCGCATTGTAATTGGGTGTATGCACCCACATATCTCTATGGAAATATTTTTGCTCACTACTGTTGAGGCCTAAAATTTCACAAGAAGTCCAAGAATATTTAAAGCCAAATATAACATATAATGTTGGTCATGCATTCATCCAAGCTGTATTTTGGGAATTTATCCATTATATAAATATAGAAATAGTGTACTTGTCATGCCAAGCAAATAATACATTTTCCTATGCTAAATCACCCGACAAACTTAAGTGGGCCCAAGCCACATACATGCATGGGGCTTGCTGAGAGGGTTGTGATGTGAATGGCTACAAGGAGGCCCATCAAAAGGTTCAACAAATGGAGGTTTTTGGGCTGCTTGGGAGCACCAAAACCCAAGTCCATTTGTATTGAGCCTATTGAGTGGATAAGCAGAGAGCGTGTCTTCTCCCAGCCTTTATTACCCGATCTCCAATTTTCTACCTTACAACACCAAACCACTGCCAGTCTTGCTTTAGTGACTACTACCCAACCCCCAACTACCCCGCACTAAAGCCTCAGTCATACTTACTGTGTCACCAACTTGAGCCACTCATTCTTCACATGCTTAAGCTTCAGCGGCTATAAAAGGAAGCACCCAAAAGGAAAGAAGGAGAACGAACAAAGAACGTCAGCAATAGAGCAAGCTATAATCTCACTGCTAGAAACACTCAAGCCTAACCTCAGAAACCATCTCTCTCTCTCTCTCTCTCTCTCTCTCTCTCTCTCTCTCTCTCTCTCTCTCTCTTTTTGAATCTCCAGAAACCATCATCTTCTTCTGCCAGCAACCATCCTCTTATTTTTCCAGAAGCCATCTTCTACCTTTTTTCCAGAAACCAGAAGCCATTCCAAGCTCTAAAATAGACTTTTTCCAAAACACTGTTTCAAGTCAGGCAGATGCTCTTGCTAAACTCAAGGAGACTCAGCTCCCATGCCACAAGCCACTCAAGCCAAGCCAAAATTTCAGTTCACAACAACCATTATAAGCTTGGTGAGAAGAAACCAGAGTATTCCCTAAGAATCAACATTCTTTCGGGTATTTTGGGGCCTAGTTATTGAACCCTGGCAAAGGGCCAACGTCACTCTCTCTTTACAGCGGCTCAAGTCAGCCTAGAGCTGCTGGAACAAAACAGATCCCCACAACCACTTTAACCTAAAATGTACCCTCATCGTCATTCTCAATACTTGACATGTGTCCATAAGCCTAACCATAGTTAACTTTTTACTTTGTATTTATGGGACCATGGTTATGCTCATGGACACATGTCAAATGTTGAGAAGGTTGGTGAAGATACACCTTAGGTTAAAATGGTGAGTGAAAATGCTCGCATATCTCTATAGCACTTATCACGTGACATGTATGTGTACACCAAGTAATTATAATGTTGTAGTACAGTAGAATGGTCACGTAGTATAATTTGTCCACATGTTATAATATAAGTGGATATTTATTGATATTATTCTGTAAAATGAGGAAATATCAACCATGTCATCTACCCATATTATAATGAGTGTACATGCTATACCATGTAATCCTACTACCGTACTATTATATAATTTCTCGTATGTACCCATGTCTTTCTAGCATCCCTCACACGACATATACTTTTTAAAAAAAATAAACCAAAGGATTATGCGAGATTAGCTCCTCAGTATTGGTCATCATATGAACAAACATCCACCACCCTCAAAGAGGGGATCAACACTCCAAAAGCCCCCTGCCCGTCCCCCTTTATCATAATTTATTAATAAGAAACAAAAAGGAGATGCAAGAACAACCGCGCGGGGGGGGGGGGACCAAACCAAACCCTGCAAAAGAGAAGGACAATGACAAAAATGCACAACAACATGATGACCTAAGAAACCAAAACTCTGGAAGAGTAAACAAAAGAAACTAGGAGAACTGGTAATTAGGCATGCCCAGCTAGTCCCGCTGACAAAAAGGCAAAATAAAAAAAGGTGCAGTATCCCACCAAATTAAATTAGAGCCCAAAGCACCATGATTTGACAAAGCATCAGCAGCATGATTACCCTCACGAAATACACTTATCACATGATATATCCATGTCTTTATTGCGTTCATGTGTACTTATATAGCTCATACTTAATCCAACTCCTCAATTCATTTCATCCTCATCTCATTACATATTAAAAAAAACATGTTTACAACAACCTAGCATTTGACTTTGGCACACTATATGTTATAGTATATATTGATATTTTAAAATTATAGTTAAATTAGTAGGTAAATCAAGGTTTGTCACATTCTTATTTATATATATGAGTCGCTACAATTTTATTACAGTATTTACCTACCATGAGACAGAAAAAAGAAGGCTCACAGAAAAGGAAAAAAAACAAAAATAAAGGTTTGAGGTGCACACCACCCTCCAAATATGCCTAAACCAATCTATACAGTCATAAACTCGGGAAAGATGGATCAGCAGCCAGCTGCACCACTGGTCTCAGCTCATCCCAGTTTCCATTTATAAAGAAATCGTTGTCGGTTGGAATATCCCTCAAGCTTGAATAAGATGTTGCATATGGAGTCTCCCCTACAAATGTAAACCACTGATTTGTTTCATCAACTTGTTCGTCCACACGAACTGGTTTTGATGATGATCTTTCAATGCGTTGCATGACGACCGAGTCTTGAGGGCTCACGTGTGGCTCGCCGCAGTAGTTCTCAGATTCGAAACTGCATGTTTTAGAACTTGAATCAGTAGGGTTTTGTTTCGTGTTGCCTTCTTTCCAATTATCTGGTGTGTACTTTTTGTAAGATGGGATTCGTTTGAAAATTCTGCAGAGTGTCCAAACTTCCTGCAAACCCAATCACGTCATTCAAAGTTGTGATTAGCTTTCTGACTTGCAAATAATTAGACAATTAACTTAATGAGGAGATATAATCCAGCACTAAGATAACTAACTCCACGCATGCATAGGGTTCGCAATGTTCTCTTGCAACAATTAACCTAATTAATGTATTAGATTCAGGTAAATATAAGTATCTTAATTTTGTTGCGCAATATTATCTATAATATAACATTTCCGTCAGTCTGATACATATAAGCATATCATGTTGCATCAATTTGTTTTCTTGCACGATCGAGTTTTTGACATATCATACTTGTCAATGAGATCTACATACATATTTAAACAAAATTTCACTTCGAGCATACAAATTCACAATCTGACAACACAACTTTATCAAGAAAGTTTATACATATAAATTGTGGTCTTATCATACTTCACTTGGGGCATACGATAAATTTAACACATATATATACAAAATTTGAGTCACCTAACTAAGACTATAAGGCCATCTCCCAGCCTTCTCCAATGCCCTAGAAACTCAAAATCCAAGTTCACTTTTACTCATGTGCATCAATTAGGGCAAAAAAGAATTACGAAGCCTCTAGGCACCACCATTTTTAGACTCATATGTGAATTTTAGTATGAAAATTTGGGTATTACATTAGAGATGCCCTAAGAATTAGGGAAGAGACTTACAGCTTCTTGTGTAATGTCCTTAGCATTGAGGAAGTTGGTAGTTTTGCCATGGCCGTGAGGTGGAAGGCGAAACTCATTCATCATCCAATCAGTTTTGGTGCCTTTGCCAGCACTCCCACGGTAGTAGACTAATGATTTCTTGAGGCCAATGCACTCGAGGGGCTCTTTCACTGAATATATGGGCTTGTCAATGCCAGTGGCTTTCCAAAATCCGGAACCCGTCACTCTGTTAGGCCTTATGCTGTTCCTGTATTTTCTCCCTCTTCTGCAAAAGAAGTAGCACTCTTTCTCCCCCACAGTGCTTACTTCTTCATTGTTACCCGAAAACAAGCAACTCATGAGAGCAAATTATAAATTATAATACATATGTATATATAGAATGGCACATGCATGCAATGAGGTTGGTCAGTTATATCTACGATGAACTCTTTGTGTTTTGTATGTCTCCATGTGTTTTGCTTAACTTAATAGGAGATATAGACTTATATGCAAATAGTTTTTGTTACTGGACCCTTAATCAGCGGAAAAGGTTACATAATTCGGAGTGATGGGATAATTGTGTCTACAATACTCACCGCAGTTGTCCCATCACTCCACCGCATGTAAGTTTTTTTTTTTCCTCTTAATCATTTCATATTGTCCTAGCTATCTAGCTAAATTAGGTAGCTATCTCATTTTGCTTAACTTTTTCTTTGGAAGAAATTATTTAATAGCGGACTTAAAAATTCAAATTAAAGTGATGATTACACAACTAACTAGAACCCTAATTTTCCTTCGGATGGAGATTTTAGTTTCATTTTCCTAGCACACAGTAAAAATGACTACATATGCTTTTGCTATAAGACATGCAAAACGCGCAGCCTCCTTGTATAATTCTCTCTTTCTGCCAGACCAGCTGTACTGTATAGATCTATCAACGTTATATCTGAGATATTAATCCTACATAGTTTCAAGATTTTTGCATACATATTTATTCACAGATACACATATATAATCAACTGAAAAACAAAAATTATGAAGGGTCTTACTTGGAAGATCCCAAGGATCATATTTGTAGATGTCAATCTGTTTGATAAGCTCCATGCTAATGGGTTTCTTCTCCACCTTCTTCTTTAAATAAAACCCAACAAGTTCCTCATCAGTTGGATGAAATCTAAACCCTGGAAGCATCATTTCCTCATCATCATCCTTAACCTTCTGATCTGATGAATTTCTCATCACCTTTGCCACCTCCATCTCTCTCTCTCTCTCTCTCTCTCTCTCTCTCTAGACTCTACTATTCTTCTCCGCGCTATAGTATCAAAGCAGAATCTTCTTATATATATATAGACTAAATATCTTAGTTCAGTTTCTCCCCCACGAGAATTTTTTTTAATTAATTAATTAATTAAAATATTATATATATCGATGTTTCAAGCGGTGGTGTGGTTGCCTCAGTCAAGTCACGGCATGATCGAAAAGGTCTTGGAAGAAGTCTATATCTCATATGCTGGTCCCTCTTGACTCTGTCCACATGCAGGAGAGTTCGAGTTCCAGCCTTGACCCATTTTGCCCACTTTTGGCAATCTCCCATTTTAGTGGGGTGAATTTTCAAGTCTAATACTTGGATAATATATATTATGTGATATAGAGCATGTGTGTCTCGTTGGGTTTTCACCTGTGGACAAACCTGCTCTGATACCATAAAGGAAGTCGAAGTTCCACCCCAAACCTAATTAGCAATGAGAGAATAGTCCAACTCCTCATAAGCTCTTAAAAGATTTTTAACTTTTCAATATCGCATTCTTATTCTCACATTTTCTCTTTCTTTTCTTCTATTTTTTCTTTTTAATTAATTAGTCTTTCATACACTGATTATGTGTGACTAATTGTGATCTGTGGAACAATCCTGGGTAGGCTTAGAAAAGGTAAATTATTAATCATGAAAGGTAAAGAACATGTGACATGCGACTTTTAGAAATTTGAGGATATGGATCATGTAAAATAGTTTAAAAGTCTTCCTGAGTGGGCATCCCCTTTGACTAATATATTGGCCACGTACCTTACTCTTTTATTGGGACAATTAATTTCAACGAGAAGCTTAGTAAACAATATTAATTATTTGCTGGGGAGAGAGATGTTTGACCCATTTTAATGCATCAAATTTGCCCTCCTTTATAGACCAGGCCATTGTCCATATGCTTGTTCTCTTCTGATATTAATTAATAGAACGCTATGTTCATATGCTTCTTCTCTTATGATAATACAGTTTTTTTTCCCTATGGAATCTAGTTCAGTGAAAAAAAACTTTGTATTAAAAAAATATAATTTTATGTTATATTTTGATACAGTACATGAGGCCCATAACGTTCTATTTGTATTAACCAACCTAACTCTTTTAACTAATGATATATTTCTTCTTAATATTAAAAGAAATTCGAAGAAAAATAATAATAAAGATTATATGCGAGTGCATATGATATTTTTTTCCTTATAATATTTATCAATATCGAGAAGGTATAAAGATTTTGTGTGTTGTTTTTTCAATAGAATAATATATTTTAAGAATACACATAACTATTGTATAATTATATTTACTGGTCGCATTGTTGATCGATATTTCTTCGGTCATACCTTTCTTCCTTACATATACGACTTTCAACAAGCATAAGAATTGTCATCTCACTAGCATCAAAAATTTGGAGAGACGGTTGAAGTAGAAGCCGATAGGTTTTTAATGGCCAGACTGAGTTCAAATTTTCAAGTCAACCATGCATGCAAACGTCAACAATTTTATTGATTCTTAAAACCACATTATTGAAAAGCCAAAAAAGTCCAAGTCCTATATATATTCGAGATTGTAGGGCAGAGATATAGTCAGGTCTTCAAGAAGCTTCTTCTTCGACTTGCGCTCCTTAGAATAGTCTTACCTCTGACGTAATCTTACCTCATCAATACTACGCCGTTTTTATATGTATCTCTGTACAGTACATGTAAAACAATGCTATGCTAAGAATAATAATGTATGAAAAAGGGGGCTCATAATTCCAAACAAAGCTCACGAAACTAAAATAATTGAAATTCTAAAATAAGCCAAGAGCCTAAATAAACACTACCACCATCACCTGAAAAATTGTCGTTTACAAGATACGCAAGGAGGTTTTCTTATTCGAGTAATAAAATACAAATTTACTGCTATATATATATATATATATATTCATGTTGAAATGGGAAATTTTGACAATCACTTATTAGAGGTGGAGGGGTCATAAACTGAATTATATCAATTTTTTCTTATATCTATAAATATGAAAATGAATGGTAAAATGGATGGCCAAGAGGCTACTTATGACTTACGCTTGTCTTCGCCCCTGATTGGATATATCACAATTTGACACACGCTCACATAAAATACAAAATGAAAATGTTTACGTGTCCACATAGAATACACTAAGCTTTATGTGTTAAATAGTTGTGACAATGTCTTTGCAAGGAGAAATGATTTGGACATTTTCTTTGAGAAATGTATAATTCTAGAACATTTAGAAAATACTCATGTAGGTAATTTACAAACTACTATAATTTTTGTAAGTTGTGGTGGGCAATTTTTAAGTATTTAAACATTAAGCAAAGATACGTAATATGTGGGGAAAAACCTGACCAAAAGGAAGGAAAAAAATGAATGAGTATGACTATGACTAGTAGACAATCGCATTTTCAAATTTCAAAGGTTTTTGTGACCTAAACTAAATTTTATTTTGATTATGGTTTGACTGGAAATCAAATGTCCTATTGGGTGTATATTTGTGACTTCCTGTAGAAAATGATGGTGTTTTTTTTCTTCTTTTTACAAGAACATTATAAGAATTCATTGAATAAAATTTTCATTAATGGTGAATAACCAAACTATGGAAAGTCTCCTCTTCTCCAAGTCTAGCCAAACGAATAAATGACAAAGCAATTGGCAAGTCAAGCCTCGAGTGGCCTCTCTCTCTCTCTCTCTCTCTCTCTCTCTCGTTTCAATCCACGCATGCTGAAAAGCTAAAACGTTCAATTATGTGGAGCTAATGAAATTGCTTAATTTCTTGCCAAATAAAACAAAAAACATGTACGTTATACATTGACTTTTAGCAATAGCATGTTTGTCGGTTTCAAAATCTACCCTTCACTTTCTTGCTTTCTTTAATCCAATGGCCCAACTTGTCTAATTTTTGTGATAGATAACATGCATATGCATGCAAATTAAACGTGTCGCGTTTTGTGATAAACAGGCCAAATGGAAATAATAATTAATACAATGGATTTTCTCATCTCTATCTTTGAGGATTGAGTGTAGGGTTGGGAGAGAGAAATAATGTTCTCTATTATAATTACATCTGCAATATTTTATCAAATATCCAGAACTTTCCCACGGTTCCATCTAAGGTTGCTAGCATTCCCATGTGAAGAGGATGGGGCAAAACGACAGAAGAATTGTACTGATCCCGTACCCAAATCATAAATGATTTCATATGTCTGGTCGCTGACCCTATACACTGCAAAAAAAGCCTTGCGGTTTTCAAACATGCACTTGTAAATGGCGGTCCAATAATTGTCGGATTACAACTCACAAAGTCGTAACCAAAGTCATGTATGCAGTGCTTCATTTTAAGTAGTTTCATTTCAACCCTATTAAATACGTCGGCTCTTGCGAAGTCCAGTAGGTGTGCTGTTTTATCATAAAAAATCTCAGCACTATTAATAACGGAGAACCGCTCATTATATGTTTCATTTTCATGTTATTTTGTCAAATTCCCGACGTTGGACTTTATATTCATCAACATCATAAACAACACTTTGTTTGGAGAAGGGAAAATTCAAATACATATCACATCATAATCGTTTAGGAAATTCAAACACCCCAAGCTGGAGGACTTTTTTCCA
This sequence comes from Prunus mume, assembly GCF_000346735.1. The sequence goes on from NC_024129.1 coordinate 15,311,603, forward strand.
AGATGGCCCGTTGCTGATATCATCCCACCAAGCAGAGACATGTTTTCTGTCCCTGATCATATGCTCCTTCCCCAAATCAGCCACCAAGTGTTGGCTAAACGGAAGGTGGCTACGATCAGCAAGGCTGAAGAAATCACCAGCCAAGTACTTGCTCTTTGACAGCCTCTCCTCATAAATGTCCAACACCTTCCCCAGCTTTGCTTCACTCTCTTGAATGATCTTGGGATCTGAAGGAAAACCCAATGCTGAGGCAAGCAGAATGTGAACGACTAACTTGTAGACTGGAGGGTGGAATCTTAGTGCTTCAACCTCTAGCCATTGTTCCACAAGCCCTCTTTCCTCAACTGTCTTTCCCAGCAACTCAGTCCCCTGGGACTTAAATTTTTCTGCGTAGTATCTCATGATTGCACGCGATTCTGCACGTTACATTAGAAACCAGTGAACAAGTTTGTGTATGTCAAACAAAACTCTGTATTTCTTGCTTCCCAAGCATTCCAATCGAATAATGTTAGGAGATAAATAATGTAACAAAATGCATGTAATGTTAATTACTTTGGTCCCAAATTAAAGACCAGGAAGCAGAAAAGGCAGAGCTTACCGTACAGAGTATAGTCCCCATCTTGAATGACAGGAACTTGTCCAAAGGGCCACACATTTAAAGACAAATCAATGCAAAGATCAACATATTTATAGTTTCGAAAGAGATTATTATGAGTAGACCAATCACAATTAACAAGTGACTTAATAATACTAGCTAAAGCTAACCTCTAATTTGAGGAACTCAGGGTCCTTGTGCTCCCCCTTGAAGAGATCAATGCGGATGATCTCAAAGTCGATCTCTTTCTCTACAAGGCAAGCCAGCACACGCTGTGGGGAAGCGTCGATGGAGCCATACACCTTCACCACCATTGTGAATTAGAAGAGCCTGCAGTCTGCACTTTCCAGCTTTTGGTTCTAAGTGGTGTTTGGTTGGGGCAATGAAATTGAATGGTACGTTAATAGGAAAGATAATGAAAATGGAATTTTGGGATAGAAATCTTTATTTCTATATTTGTCCATAGTTGATGCATATACTTCGTAGACTACAGATTACACAAATTTGGTTTTTTAATTCACATCACACCTCAAATGAAATGCAGTTACTCATTACTGTTTTTCTTTTTCTTTTCAGTTTTCCCAAAATTAAGATTCCAATTTACAAACTTTCTTTCACACATCAACTATCCAGAAACTGTTTCTTCATCATAATTCATGACTGTATGAATGATATAAATAGATAATAGAGAAACGTCAATGAAAGATTGGAAAGGATTGGAGATAATACAGCTTATAAATGTCAGGTCACTCTTTGAAATGATGGATTGTTCCCTATCTTATACATGACAAAATATGGATTTTATAGAGGTTGAAATTTAGATTCCTTTTGGGAGTGTGAAATTTCTGATGGGGAGAAGAGAGAGAGAGAGAGAGAGAGAGAGAGAGAGAGAGAGAGAGAGAGAAAACACATTTCAATTGTAATTCTGGGTACATTATGGTTCACGTTTTAGAAGTAAGATGGGTAAGAAGCACAAAGGTGTTCGGATCGGAATGCATGTGCCCTCATGCCATGCATGCACTAAAGTGAGGTTATGAAATAGCATGAAAACAATGCGTTTCGCATTCATCAAACCAAATAGCATGAAAACAATGTGTTTTGTATGGACTAAACCAAATATTTTTCGATGCTGATTTAGTATCTTGCGTGGGTAACTTGGGCAGATCCACTAATATGAGATGCCAAAGTTGAAATCAGTGATATGTATGTGCCTCTCAACTGTCCCCAATTTCTTTTTCTTTATACAAGCAATAGTCTAAATTAAAGGGGGAGGGGGGAGGGGAGAGAGATTGAACTCAGGTGTAAGGGGGTGAGCACACTACCATGATCAACTAGCCTAACCCACATGCACAATCTACAATTTCTTTATTTAAGCAATTATTGGGTTATAACTCACAGGAATCGATCGTAAATTTCTACCACCTGTCCTCACACATAATTGATAGAAAAGAGAGTTGATGGGCTTATCTATTATTTATGTTGAGTACAACTGCAGAAATCGAAAATGGAGACAGGGAGGGCCATATAAATTGGAGACGAGAACTGAACTCTATTGGTGCAAAGACGGAAACCAATTTCATTCCACCAATCTTTCTAAAGTGATGTTATTGGTGGAATGAAATTGAATGCTAATGTTAATGGGAAAGGTAATGAGAATGGAATGCTGGAATGGAAATCCTTATTTCTATTTCCCCATAGTTGTTGCATACACTATGTAATAGATGTATGAAAGAAAAGTCGACTAAGAGTTAATAATGCTCTGATAATCCAACATTCACGAAAGTCATACAAAAGCAATTAAAGCTAGGAAAGGTACAAAAGCAAATAAAGCAAGGAAAGCTACAAAAGCAAAACCAGCCCAAGAAGTCCAAAACCCCAGAAAAAAATGTGAATTCCTAGCTTTGTTTTCAACTAAAGTTCATCTTTAGAAACTCCAAAAAGCACCCGGGAAAGACTTTCATAAAATGGAGATAACACTATTTTGTTATCTCCGTCCAATAATGCTATGTCACGTGAAAACGCGTCATAACACTTTCACACGGCATAGCATTATTGGTCGGGGAGCAAAATAGTGATATCCCAGTTGCAACTAAGTTTTTCTCCTCTAAAGCATTCATGATATTTCACATCCCAAAATGGGTTTGCCCCACTTCCCCTTTCTCATTTGCTCTGATCTACTTTTCTTTTTTGTTTCTTTTCCCTTTTCTACAACCATTGAAGATTACACAAATTTGGTTTTTCTAATTCACATCACGCTCCAAATGAAATGCAATTACTCAATTTCTATTACCAGCGAAACTCAAGCCCTACAGAAAAAATATGACATTTAGGGCTCGCTTAATAACCATTTCGATTTTAGTTTTTAGTTTTTAGTTTTTTACATTTTCTGCTAGAGTATAAAGGAAAAGGAGGGAGAAATGGAATTGAGAATGAGAGTGGAGATGGGATTGAGAGGGAAGATGAGAGGGAAGGGTGTGAGGGAGAAGTAACAAAAGTGAAAATAAAAACTAAAAATTGAAATCTATTTAAAATTGTTTTCACTTTCAAGTTTTTGTATTCACTTTTGTTATTCCTCCCTCCTATCCTCCCTTCTTATCCTCTTTTCAATCTCATCCTCACTCTCATTTTCTTATATACTCTAGCACAAAAAATGAAACTAAAAACTAAAATTGAAATGGTTATCCAACTGGCCCTTAGAAAATAGACTTCTATAGTGGAATGGAATTTATGTTTCCCATCAAATCAATCATGTTTCAGAATAAAAAGCCATTCTTACACATTAATAAAACATAATCCAAGCAAAACCTCAAGTCCAGAACCATTCATTCAAGCATCGGTTTAATATCAAAACTTGCATCACAGAATCAAATGTAGGAAGAAGAAAAAAGTTGAAGAAGCAGACCAATAAATAGCTCAAGTACCTCGTTCTTTCCTTCAGAGACTTGGCAGATGGGTCTGGCCGTCAGCGAGAGTGAGAAGATGGAGTGAGAAGAGAGATAAGATGGAGTGAGAAGAGAGATAAAAGAGAGCGAGAAAGACAAAGCTTTTAGCATCGAACTTCGGTTTTTGGGTGAAGTTAAATCAGAACAAAAGCTAGGACAAGCTAGCCCACAGGTTGCTTCTAGCTAAGCCACCAACTTTACTAAAATCCAGCCCAAACCCAACAATGGACTGGAACTCCCAAATCCAGCTTGAGCATTCTTAATTAAAAAATGAGGAACTTATTCAACCAAGCAGTTAACCATAACAAGTTGTCAAGACAAAGCGAAAAAGAAAAGGTAAAGAAGTCTATTTTACCATGTGCCAAGAGAGAAAGCAAATGATGAAGGACATAGCACATCATTATTCTTACAAGTAGTTTTGATTATTTATTTTTGCCCAAGCCCAAGCTCAAGGTACCGAAATTCATACATACTACTACTTGTGAATGTAACGCTCCACTCACAATAACTTTCCTCGAACGTTCACATGACATGACTAAGCGAAAAACATTGTATGCACCCGCTGTTTGCAAAAATACAACATCTGCCTTAAAATGGGCCACCAAACTCGAGGACCTTCTTCCAAGATGGTCTGTTGCTAATATCATTCCACCAAGCAGAGACATGCTTTCTGTCCTTTATCAGATACTCCTTCCCCAAAATAGTCACCAGATACTGAGTAAATGGAAGGTGGCTGAGATCAGCAAGGCTGAAGAAATCACCAGCTAAGTACTTGCTCTTTGACAGCCTCTCCTCATAAATGTCCAACACCTTCCCTAGCTTTTCTTCACTCTCTTGAATGACCTTGGGATCTGAAGGAAAACCCAATGCTGAGGCAAACAAAATGTGAAGGACTAAGTTATAGAGTGGTGGGTGGAAGTTGTGTGCTTCAACCTCTAGCCATTGCTCAACAAGCCCTCTTTCCTCAATTGTCTTCCCTAGCAAAGCAGTCCCTTGAGACTTGTACTTTTCGGCATAGTACCTTATGATTGCGCGTGATTCTGCAGATCAAAGACAGTTTTATCAAATAACTTGTTAGATCATTATGTTGATGATGCTGATAAGAAACCAGTGAACACTATTGTCAAAGAAAAAAATTTCAAAACTTTCTTACTTCCCAAACAGTACAATCCCAATTTGATGCTCAAGACAGATTCAAATGATGAATTGAAGCAAACCCACAAAATGGTACACTAAAAGATCAAGAAAAATTAAATGTAACGCTAACTTTGATCCCAAAATTAAAGATTTAGCATACCATATAAAGTATAATCCCCATCTTGAATGAGAGGAACTGTTCCAAAGGGCTACATTTAAAGACAAAAACAATACAAATTAAGATCAACCGTCATATATACAGACGATAAATATAATTTCCAAAGAGATGACGAGCAGAAACAATGACAATAGATTGAATTAATAGCAAAAGGTGACCTGCAATTTGAGAAATTCAGGGTGTTTGTGCTCTCCCTTGAGGAGATCAATGGGGATGGTCTCAAAGTCGACCTCTTTCTCAACAAGGCACACTAGCACACGCTTTGGGGAAGCATAGGCAGCGCCATACACCTTTACCACCATTCTTACTGTTTCAGTGAGAAACCAAGTATTTAGATCTCGGTCTGCAGATTACTCTAGATTTTGGTTTCTTAGTTCTTATAGTAGTTAAGGTGTGATATGCCCATACCTAGTGGTCCAATAATTGGCCTCTGCACTCCAAAACAGATAAGCTCATAAGATTTTTTGTGCACTCAGAAATATGAAGTGCAGAAAGATAAACTTGGGGTGTCATTATGTTGCTCTGTCTTTTTCTTTTTTGAAGGCTGTGGTGCGTAGTGGGTAGGTGGTCACATGAAGTTAATTCTTTAATCGGTACAGGACAATTATGAGTGGATACTGCTTGTCCCCTCTGAAATGAGATAATTTATTAAAAACACGACCAAAAGATTTATACACACGTCACATTGATATTGAAAAGAATGTATGAACCCTATTTATATAATAAAGAGGAAAGTATTTTTCATTATGGTAGCCTTTGACATCATAGTTCTATTTAGGCCGCTGTGCGTTGCACGAGCAATTAAAAAAGTGCCAAAAGGGTTCAGAATGCATGTGCCACCATGCCATTCATGCACTCAAGTGAGGTTCTCAAAATAGTATGAGAACAATGCGTTTTGTATGCTCCAAATCAAATGTAGCATGAAAACAATGTGTTTTGTATTCACCAACCCAAATAGCATGAAAACAATGTGCTACTGAACCAAATATTTTTGGATTCTGATTGAATATCTTGTATGGGTAGCTTGGGCACATTCACTAATACGAGATGCCAAAGTTCAAATGAGCGATACGTATGAGTCTCTCAACTGTCTTCAGTAGTCTAAATTATGATAAATGACAATTAAACTCGCAAGAAAATGAAAGTACTACTTTGATTAAATAACCTCACTCACATCTATAATCTACGATTTATTTTTTTAAGTAATTATGAGGGAATAACTCATAGAAACCCATTGTAAATTTGTTCAATTTTTTAGGGGGGAAAAAAAGGATTATCGCTAATTTTCAACAACAAAAAGGGTTGATAAATCAGATGCAAAGATCTATGATCTTTTTGTAGGTTATTCAAAGACAGAAACCAATTTAGGCCCACATTGGCAAGAGGTTCCTTCTCAGTTATCAGTAGTAAGCCACCAACCTTCTAAAGTCCAGGCTCAACCCAAAAATATGAACCACACCCATACCTTAATCTAAATGTTGGTTCTAAAACCTCCCGTTGAGTGTTAACCTTCAAATGTTTATAGGTCATATATAAATGAATCACTGGGTTTTAATCAAGGCTTTTTATCACAAAACGTCTTTGACATTTGCGAAACTATCAGATTGTATTATTAAAGTTTTTTTGTATCACTTATGGTCCCTAACGTTAATATAGGTGCTCTTAAATAGTCATTCTGTTCAAAAAATTGTTAAATCCATAGATATATTTGTCAAATCAATTCAAAATTTTGACAATTATATCCTTGAATTTAACAGTTTTTTTTTGACAGAATGACTATTTAAGAGCACCTATATTAACATTTGAGACCATAAGTGATACAAAAAAACTTTAAAGATGCAATCTGATAGTTTCGCAAACGTCAAAGACGTTTTGTGATAAAAAGTCTTTAATCAATTTTAAAGCCCCTTAATCATCATGTTCGAATTATACAAATACAAGACGATAAATAAGTACAGCTTTTAACAAAACCTTTCCAACTATATCATATTAATCCACTTACACATCCTGAATGGATTATTACAGATCCAGCATGAATGCTTTTTTTAAGTCCTAAGTGAGAAAGCAAATTACAAGGGGCAGAGCACATTATTCCCACAAAGTACTATTAATTATTTATTTTGCCCAAAACCCCAAGATACAAAAAATCTTGTATACAACCGGGTCGTTCACATGACAAGTTATTACAAGACACATTGTATACACTCGTTGCATGCAAAAATTTCTTCCAATACATTAAAATGGGGCACCAAACTGCTGGAGTACCTTCTTCCAAGAAGGTCTGTTGCTAATATCATCCCACCAAGCAGCGACATGCTTTCTGTCCTTTATCATATACTCCTTCCCCATACTATTTGCCAAGTAGTAGGTGAAGGGAAGGTGGCTAAGATCAGCAAGGCTGAAAAAATCACCAGCCAAATACTTGCTCTTCGACAGCCTCTCCTCGTAAACATCCAACACCTTGCCAAGCTTTTCTTCACTCTCCTGAATGATCTTCGGGTCTGAAGGAAGACCCAATTCTGGGGCAAACAAAATCTGAATAACTAAGTTGTAGAGTGGTGGGTGATAGTTGCTTGCTTCAACCTCTAGCCATTGTTCCACAAGACCTCTTTCCTCAATTGTCTTTCCCAGCAAATCAGTCCCTTGGGACTTGTATTTTTCTGCATAGTACCTTATGATTGCACGCGATTCTGCATATCAAATTTTGACATTTTATCAAAGAACTTGTTAGATCGTTACATTGATGCTGACAAAAAAAAAACCTAGATAACAAGTTTGTCATGAAATTTGTTTGCTGGATGTTGAATTTATTTAGGGAGAAATAAATTTATGCAAATTGTCTATACTACATACCCTGGCAACTTAGTTATAACTTATCAGGCTTCTAATCGGAAACACATTCAACATCAAATGAAAATCTGCATGATCGAAGTGGTTTCCATCAACGTTGTTATAAGTTAAGAACATAACATGTTAGACTGTTTAGAAATAGAAAATTTCAACTATACTAACCCTTGTCAGAATTTTCAACATATATCTAACAAGGAAAACACAAGAACATTATTATTGAACGACTTAATATTTATCATCAGAGCAAGCAAAAACGGATTAAAGTCGGCGAATGTTAATATAAAATTAAAAAAGCAGCATACCATATAAAGTGTAATCCCCATCTTGAATGACAGGAACTTGTCCAAAGGGCTACATGTAAAGACAAAACAATGCAAAGATCATACATATACATAATTTCCAAAGAGATAAGTATGAGTAGAGCAATCACAATTAACAACAGAAAATTAATAACTAAAACTAACCTGCAATTTGAGGAATTCAGGGTCTTTGTGCTCTCCCTTGAAGAGATCAATAGGGCTGGTCTCAAATTCAATCTCCTTCTCAACAAGACACACTAGCACACGCTTAGGTGAAGCATAGAAAGGGCCATACACCTTTACTACCATTCTGATTCTTTTGAAAATTGAAAAAACAAAGAACTTACAAAGTGTCTGCGCAGAACAGCTTTTGGTCCCCAGTTCTTATATAGACTCTCTAGCTCTTCCTCTCTCTCAGAAGAATGCATGTCTTTAATGAAAAACAGGTATCCAATTTGCCTTTGGTCACTAGTTCTTTTGCTTTGATAAGCTCTTAGCTCATCATGACAAGAGGCAGTAGAAATTTAATTATCCTTGACTGAGGCAAGCCAATCATGGTGGCCTATCTACAGTCATCTCTGGTTTGTAGGGACCCCAAGGACCAAGGTGCCTAAAGTCTCCAGAATACATGCATTCAACTAGGATTATATCATCACAACCATTGAAAGTTTAAAGTGATCATCCACCCACCTTTTTTACCTCAACTCTGTATAAATCATATTAAATCACAATGTCAAAAAATTGGTCTTTGAAATTTAAAGCCATTCTAAACCCAGCTTGCATAGAAAACCAACCTTTTCAAAATAAAATTGTGAAAATTTCATGGTCATTGAAGAAAATAAAAACCAACAAGAACAGAAATCATGGAACAAAAAATACGAAAAAATAAATTAAACAAACCTAAAGAAAAAAAATATTCAAAGCGAAGTGGAGCCTTCAGACATCATCATAAGGCCCCGAGGGTTCGAGGTGGGCAGAGTGGGGAGAGAAAGAGAGACAGAGGAGATGTCTTGCGAGCGGCAAAGTCACCAAACGCATTCAGATTGAAAACTATAAAATTGTATGGGAAATCACGGTCCCCTCAGTTATTTTCGTGTCTACACGGTGTTTGATTAAATGCCGCTTCGAGCAAAGCACTCCTCTGAACTCTTTTTCTCACACCCCAGCAGCCGCTCCATTCGCGCCCTACTACATAACGCCGACCGGAAGCTTCCATTTATATTTCAGTTTTTTTTCTTTCTGGGTTTTAGGGCTGCAGTGTTGTGTAATTTGGGCCTAATTACTGGACCTAGATTGTCTGAGCCCAACCCAATTCATATTTTCTGGGTTTCGATGGGTCCTGAGTTAGGTGACAATCACATCAAATTTTTTGTCTTCAGAACACCCAAATTCCGAGAAATGTACAAAGAGTTTGTAGTTTAAATGGTTAAGAATATTTACTCAAATCAAGTATAATATCAATACTCCTACTTACATAAGTGAGTTATACCACTTATATCATAACACGTAAACACAACCATGCTCCGGACTACACTAGTTACTCAAAAACTGAAATGTTTTCAAATGAACAGAGAATGACAGCAAAAGAGAGATTGAAGAATAAATAAATAGTCCAAAACACTGAGATATGATTTCCGATAATTCTGTACATTCTAAGCAGCTTAGGATGCTGCCAGCATGACTATATTGACACAGTAATAAAATTTCCAGAATCCGCTTTAATCGTTCAGTGGCTTGCCGATCAACAAGTTGCCCCATACCCCAAAGAGGCAAACTTCAAATTTAAGTTTTAATGAGCTTAACTTCCTCAACAAAAAAACTCACGTAACACAAGCAATAAAATGGGATAAAACCATCTTTTCATCAGAATGAAACCACTGATTTTGGCTGGGATGAAGATTGCAACTGAGAAAGGGCAGTATCACTCTCCTCACTCTCATCAAATACAATTGGCTTTCCCTCAATGTGTTTTCTGCATACAAAAACAAATGCTGTTAAGGGAAATCAATGCTTCTTTAGACAAAAATCACACCCTTGCCAGAACAGAGAGCAATTTAATACCTCTGAGAGATGAAACTCTCTTCAGACAATGCCTTCTCTAACCTCTCCTCAAATGGTGTCGCATGCCAACTCACCTTCTGATCCTGAAAGTTAAAATATCACTTCAGAGTTCAGAACACTGCTTTAAAGATTCAAGGCTGCAAAAAGAAATAGAAAGCACTTTGGCATACCTCCTTGTATTTATTAGTTGAGTTTGGGATCCCGTTGCCATCCCACCACTTCGGCGAGATACGAGTAGGCTCATCTTCATTCCAGTGAGTAGCAACAAGCCCAATGATAGGCCTGTCCCCAGGAGTTCTTCCAAAATGGCGAGTTCGGCCAGGAACATAACCAAAGTTTTGGTTGTTGTCATCTCGATTTACTGGTTTCAGCCAGGAGGACAAACTTGATTCTACATTGAACTCTTGTCCAGATGAAGTTTCTTTTGCTCCCACTTCTGATATAGGGGTTGCATTTCCGGATTGGTTAAGAGATTCTCTTAGCTCACCTGAAAGTCCCTGTGAGTTCGAATCTTCGTCTTTCATTAACTTCCACTGAGAGATGCCCTCTGCAGGGTTTTGCACCGCATAGACATACTGGGACCTGATTCGAGCCTTTCCATTTGGAAAATTTCCCAGGTTTGCGGGGAAAACAGTTCCTGGCGTCTGCATCTCATCAGACAGAGTTAGTGGGGTTGGATAAACTGAAGGCTTTGATATGCTCTGTTTTCCTGGAGTTTCAGATACTTTCGCACTCCGGGTATAATTTTCGGATGAAGAACCTCTGGAGGAATTTGTGTCAATATCGCATTCAAAACGAACAGCCTTGCTCCTGCACTGGACATCTGGAGTTGAAATACTCTCAGTCTTGACTGTCGAATCAATAACTATTCCACTGCCTTCAGTAGAGCTGATAGAGATTCCTCCAGTATTCTGTTGGTTCGACATACTACCATTGCAAACAAAATAAATTGGACAAGTGTCAGAAACTATGCTATTCCAAGGAAATAAAATCTAAAATATAAGGACGAAAAACCCACGAATCAAGTATGTTTACTAAATATAAAAGGTTCCTGAAAGTCCAGATCATTACACCAGAAAAAGAAAAAAAAACTCAATTATTTTATGCAGACCATTTCAAATTGGCACCGATTTTTCCCTATGGAAACCAAAAAAAAAAAAATTCAAAGCTAAACGATGTCAGATTGAAATTATGGTTTAGCAAACGATCTCCCAAGTCATCTATAAATAGCAAATCTATTAATTTTCAAGCATTCAATACAGTTGTAGAACCTGCTAGGTGTATGCTCTGAACGACGTGATCCCTTTCCCCACTCTTCACCAAGTTTAATAGGCGTCAGGGGCTGATCTGGTTGATCCCCCTGCTGAAGTTGTTTAATGGATGTGTTAGGAAGCCATGAGTTGAACTTTGGAGGCTCTGAACCTCTATCATGATGGGGTGAGCCATTTAACTTTGAAGATGCCTTCCGAATTTCGACTGGGGTCTCTACTAACGTACCACATGCTTTAAGAAACTTGGCCTGCAGAATAAGGTGCGATTCATAAGTAAAATAAATATTTTCCAACAGTAAAAGAAATTCAAACAAAAATGTGACCAGCAAATTGTAACAATGAGATTAAATCTACTACAAAAATGGAATTAAAGCTCCATTGAATGTCACACTGTCTAACTTATAAAGCAACATGAATTGATATTGTTTCTTTACTTAAACACCATGATACTGGAAAAGAACGTCTTTGTTGCAGTATATCACATTACAATAAGGAAGCAACATGAATTGATGTTGTTTCTTCACTAAAACACCCAACAAATTATTTGGCAAAAATGGCCCTATCAGATTCGAATTATGTTATTCTTTAGCATTACCATCTAAATAATCTATATCTTTAAGTGCTATTTTCATTTTCAAGTTCACCGTGCGCAGGACAAAAGGTCATAAAATTTGTCAATGTTCTAGCTTATAAGGGAAAAGCCATAGTAAAAAACTGGAATGCACAAGACTATGGTTCCAATACTTCCAAACTCATACCTCATTCCTCAGCTCCTTGTCAATTTGTGGAGACCCATAACATGGACTTTCCCTATCTTTGCTTGGAGAACCTTCTCTCTCTTTGAGAGTTATATGCAAACCAAACAAGAAGGAAAATCAGCAATAAAATTTATGACTCAGATTGAAGAAAAAGGTTGATATGCGACAAAAATAATAAAATAATATACCTTCGGCTGAAAATAGAGACGACAAACGGTTTTGAGATATCACGACTTCCTGATTAACATAAAGGAAATGGAAAACAAGAAAGCAGTGTTATATTATATAGAACTCATTCATCCACTGTTTGCAAGCTAACTAAAAGAAACACTAATCGACTGTCGGTAGCTAATAAAACGAAATAGAACAAAACAAATAGTAAATTGAAATGCTTTTGGTTCCATTTTCTATGATATCCTCAGCAACCAAATTGAAAATTGAAAATTTATATGATCTATTTTTCTTTCTTAGGCTAATTCAAATCAAGCGCAAATTAGTACTCAATTGACTCTGATTTCCTCAAAATTTCACAAAATTTCGAATAATTCACAGAACAGTAAAAACAGACACTGAGAAGACGAAAGATTTTCTCGGGAACCAAACTGAAACCTTACCGTCTGATTGTTACGCGAGGATTGGGAGACGATGTGAGGCCGAGAGCGGAGATGGCGATCGTCCTTGACCCTAAAGCAACCAAAGAAGCAGCCCATAGCTCCCGAAACCGACCTGTCAAGAAACCTCAACACCGATCTGCAGAGAAGCCCTAATTCACGGTCCAACAGCGAGCATAACATCGATTGCGAAAATTAAAAGAAAAAAAAAATAAAACCCTATCTTCTTCTTGGTTTTCTTTTTTAGGTGATTTATGCAATGAGAGAAAGAGAGAAGAGAGAGAGAGAGAGAGAAGAGAGAGAGAGGATGAATGGAGTTGTTGGGTCGTTTTTGAATTTTGAACAAACAAAACGAGGGAAACAAATACGGCTCGCCAAATTGGAGGGGCCTGGGGTCTTGTGTACTTGATCGAGTGTGTTGAATTCAATACTCGCTCTGTGGGTGGTGAAACGTGGTGCGAGAGGGGCTGATATAGCAATTAGGTAGAAATATTGGGGCCCAAATATAAAAAGTATATATGAGAAACCGCGAGTATTATACTGCATATGGAAGGGAAGGGCGTATGGATGCTCAATTAAGAATGTTTGTAATTACAGGTTTAATTGTTTAGAAACATTAGGGTATCCGTTCATAACGTCTATCTGTGTACAAATTGTCGTCGTCTCTTTTAATAAATAAAATATATTCAGATTATAAAACAAATAAAATGGATTCAGATTACCCATGCCATTGTTGATTTGTTTCAAAAACAAAAGAAGGCAAAGCAAATATTTCCTTAAAATAATTTAGGGTGTTGATTTTCTCATTCTTTTTTTGTCAATTTACACTCTTTTTTGTTTTTTAATATTTCTTACTATAAAACACAATTTCCATAAGGGAGTGTAAGTGGATAAAAGATGAGTGGGAACATACAATTTCTAACAAATGTAAGTAGATAAAAGAAGAGTGAGAAAATCAGCTCTCAAAAATCATTGTATGGTATATGGTTGGACGAGATGTTGATATTTTCTATTTTTCAGGTATAGTTATTGTATAAGCCCCCTCTTTCCCAAAAAGTGTTTTTCACTTTGAGAGAGGAGGAAGCCACTGTTCTTTGTCACATCTCTCCTTCTCCCTTCCTCCATTCTCCTCTCTTCCCTTATTTTCAAAGACAAAAGGTTTCTCCTATTTGTCTTTGTTTTGTTATGATTTTCCTCCACTTATCACATGCAGATGTGTCTTGATGTTGGATTTCCATTTGCGTTTCAATGTTGGATCTCTAACACCATCCTTTTTGCGGTTTCTTCATATTTAGAATAAGTCGCAACTCTTAGGGTTTTTTCTGTAGTTTTCACCTCACATTTTGTGAGAGCTTTCCACCTCTCTTATGCGAGAATTTTCTTTGTATTGTTAAGGCTTGGTTTTTTCAAGCTTTATCTCTTTTTAGTTGTTTTGAGTTTGCACTCTTAGTTGGGATGCCTATGCCAAAGTTTCTTTGATCCTATGTGATTGTTAGTGGAGGAACCCCAGATTGTCTTAATGTTAGATCGCTCTGTTATTGTAATGACACTTTGCGGTTAGTGGTTTTTTTTGTTGAATTATGAATGCAACTCCAGAATTTCTCAAATAAAAAGAAGGTATAGTTATTTTATAACACATGGAGTACAAGCTATGATGTGTGACTATACTTTAGTACCACACTGTCATTTCTTTTTTTTCTTTTTCTTTTTGTTGGAAGTACCACACTGTAATTACTCACCCTATAAGAGCATCCACAATGGGCTCCCTAAACCACCTCCTTAGACAAATTTTAGGGAGGAATGATAAAAATGCAACTCCCACCACGCTCCTTATCCACCTCCTAAAATAGGGAGTCCTCTAGGAGCTCCTAAATCTGAGGAGAGAGAAATGACTCCTAGTGACTCCCTATTATTTAATACTGCTTTATTTAATGAGTATTTCAAACTTTTATTTAATGCTAACCATTTTTTATTTTATTTTTTAATAGGGATGGACCAATCAAAAAAGAGTTATAGCATTTATGACTCTCCAAATTAGGGAGTATGGTTGGAGTTGAAATTTTTTAGAGTGCTCCTAAAATAGCTTTCTTATATTCTTAGCCAAATTTTAGCTAAAAAATAGAAAGCATTATTGTGGATGCTAAGACCATAATATTTCTAACTAAAAGAGAATGTGAATATACTAACCGTTCATGCATTATGAGGCGCACGTATTCTTCAACAATACTTTCTTTTTTCATTGACATTTAATGCTAGCATTCTCAAAATTAGATTAAGAAGCCAAATGGTCAACCTCTTATTATGTTTTTCTTTTCTTTTTTCTGTTAAAATTTTGTTTTTATGTGTTGGAGAACGAATTGAGTTTTCCAAAAATAAAAAAATAACAAAGAGATTAGATTTCAAATTTGAAACACATACAAGACTAATGTGAAAATATTTTTTGACTAATGATCTTATATATAAACCCATTTATGATGTGTATGGAGTGTGAAATTTGCTGTGTGGGGTGGCATGTCATGGAAACAGGGACATGAAAAGCAAATGTCACCGAAAACATAAAAGTAATCTTCATAGAAGTCATTGGAAAACTGATCCGAAGTCGTGAGACGTAATTATCAAAAGTTCAAAAAGCACCATGAGATGTGGGGCCAATAACTTGAGCTTAGTGAGGATGAGTCTCAGGGCATGTGGTAAATGGCCCACAATTTAAACCGTAGTCTAGCCCAAGCCCATTGAAAGATTAACATGACCCAAATTATTATGAACGTTGGGCCTAGCAAAGTCTTGTCTTTGTCCTCTACGTAGTTCTCCAACTCAGAAAGAAGTTGTAAGTTCGAATTTTCTCTTTACCGTTCCTAATTTGCCTGTTTCTAATTGTAAAATCTACTCAGCTACGGAAAACCTAGTTATTGTTGCTATAACGGATGGAGTGAATCTCATCACTCTTTTTTTTTCCGGCAATATATACCTCTTTTCAAAGAGAAATTATGAAGTGATACGGATGTAGATGCAATGCAATTACCTAATTGATTTGGCAATGTTTGGTGCCATCTACGAGGCAACAGATAATTCCAAAAAGACTAAACCTAAAAAGCAGAAATTGTACAGGAAAATTTGAAAACTACACATAAGATCAAAATTCATTTTCCATAAGATAATGAATCTTTGCCAAAGGCAAAACAATGAGTGACCAGGGAGTGTACATGGCAGAAGGCAAAATAAGATGATGTTTGTGTCCAACTCACACCCAAGTGATGGATAGCAACGCCAATCGATTCACAGCCACCAAATTTGGTCACACACACACACACACACACACACACACTTGGGTTCTTTCTAGTATAAAATACAATTAAAGTTGGGAGTTTCACTAAAACACCCAAAATGGGGGTTGAAATTATAAAAAAACCCAAGCACTATTTAAACATATAAACACACCCAAAACCCATCATTACACACACTCAAAATCCATTTATAAACACACCCAAAAAGTTGACTTTGGGATTGATTTTGGGTGTGTTTCTATGTTTAAATAGTGCTTGAGTTTTTTTTATAAATACATGTCTAAGATTGAGTTTATTTATAAATTTGTAATTAAAGTTTGCTAAGCCAAGTGGGTCGTTGTCTTTTACCAAAAGCACCTTAAATTGGCTCCCCATCACTTCGCATATATATGGTGGCCATGGCGTGTGGTGAACTTAATTGCGGTGGGCCTTGTGGCATTCTCCATGGCAGCAGAAAAGAACCTAAAAAGTGTACGGAAAGATTGGGGTTGGGAGATTCATGGCCACAACAACAATCCACAATCGACAACCTATGAGTCATTTTATCACTATCATTTTTATTGTCCACACTTTTTCATCATTGTTATTATGATCCTTGTCTATTACTAACATATGCTAATAAATCAACATATGATCTAATTCAGTTGTGTGTTAAGGAATTTTTCGTTACGGGACGAGGTGTGCCCACGAACCACTTGGCTTAGTTACCCTCGACTTCCTATTCTAGCTCGACTTCTTTAAGGAATTTTATCGAACACCTTATTCTTTCAAAAGAACATTACAAATGTGTAACAATAATGAAAAGTGAGGACAATTGCATTCGTTAATAGTTATGTGGATCCGCTAGTAATTAAATGTGCGGTACACCAAAGATTTCATTATTATTATTTACAATGTTGACAAGTATTTTATGTGTCAATATGCCAACCACTTAATATTACCGTACGTGATATAAAATAATTTTCTAAACGATGTCTCGAAAATTTCAAAGATATCTCTAAGTTGAATTCACACATTTTAATGTGTTATATGGGATACAAAATGCATGATGTGTAGAGTATTAATTATATTATTTTCCATGTTGGTGGTATATTTACGATAAGATCTGCTCTATATATGGGAAAGGCCAAACCATCTCCATTTCCTTTGCATGTGAGAACAAGAAATCAAAATGTCATCTTGGAATTTCTACACCACCACCACATGTCCAGATACCCTGGCTACCCAAAACGATGAAGCATATGGAATCATGGAAGGATCTTCCTCTCAGGTCTCAGCTTCTCCAACATACCTACCTACAAGCATCCGATCAACTACATTACTTTGCGCTACCATTCACGTAATGTTCAATGATATATATCAAATGATTTGACAATATTAATATTTTAGTAAAAATAATTAATATTTAATATACATTATTACGTCAGTTTGGTCGATTAACACGATTCTTCTAGCATTTTTTATTTTTTATTTTTGGTACATTGGGGTCGACCATATGTGGTGTGAATTCATTGGCTACTAGCATTATTCTTTTACCGTCTCTAAGGCCATCTCCAATTCATGAGGTCAAACCCAAATAATCCTAAATTATAGCCTAATTCATCTCTCAACCCAAAAAAAAGTATACAAATTTATAAATAAACTCAATCCTAGACATGTATTTATAAAAAAACTCAAACACTATTTAAACATAGAAACACACCCAAAATCAACCCCAAAGTCAACAATTGTATATTTTTTGGGTGTGTTTATACATGGGTTTTGAGTGTGTGTAATGATGGATTTTGGGTGTGTTTATAAAGTGTTTTGGGTGTTGAGTTTTTTTATAATTTCAGCTCCCATTTTGGGTGTTTTAGTGAAACTCCCAAAAAAGTAAGGGGCCAAAATTTGGGAAAACTCAAACTTGGGACCAAATACCAATGCAGGTAGATGGACTGGAAAACTTTTTGTTGGAGTCCACTCAAGGCTGATGCATTCCATGTGCAAGGAGGAATCAATGGGCGCCGGGTGTCGTGCTGTTGTTGCTGCAGAAGCTGTCGTGCGCCAGTAGTCATGGAAATTTTTTTTTTATTTAAATTCCAACGATCCATATTAAATCCAAGCAATTTTAACATTAAAAAAAAAAATCAACGGCTGAAATTTAAATCCAACGGTCAAAATAATATTTTAAATTAATCTAAATCAAATTCAACCCAAAAACTCACTCCAAATTTTATAAATACCCACCTATTTCTCAAATAAAATTATATTTGTGGAATTTCAATTTTTTTAGGTCAAATTGTTCAAAAAATTAATTTATGAAGCTAAATGAAGAAAAGTTATCCATGAAAAAAAAAATAGACTTAAACAATTCTTAAATAATTTAATAAAGTTGCGGACTTAAAATTTGAGTATGAAGGATTGAGGGAAAAAACGGTTTGAGTTAAGGTAAAATCCAAATAGTTACTTTTTAAAAGAAGGAAATTTGAGTTTAGGAATAAATTAGTTTTAGGATGCCTAACTCTTGCTTTAGTGGCGAAAGTTATTTGAAGACCAAATCAGATTGAAGTCACTTGGGTATTAAGATCGAATTGCCTGACAAAAAAAGAGGGAAGAAGATTAAATTTGCTTTAATGGTCAAGGAAATTAGCTGGACCATCACATCATGTCTTCCTTCATAGGGTTAGTTCACTCTTATCACACCGAAAGGGGACTAAAATCTAACCAACTCTAGACTATATATGGGCATCCAAAACTTAGGTTTCTTTATTTTTTTGGTGAAAACCAAAACTTAGGTTTCAATCACTAGGGCCAAATGCTTAAATTAGTGGAGAGCGGCGGGAATGGGGAGTAGTCCACAAGACAGGACACTTAAATACACACAAATACAATGATACATCACTTCACTCACATGCATTTCATTCATGAATCATTAAGCGCTATACGAAAACTGTTAAGGATCCTTACCCCAGCTAGTAAAAAGTATACTTCCCTACCCGATATCGGTATCGCATGAGGAGAGCGATAAGAAGTGGAGGCAGTAACACCGGGTAGGGAAGTTTCTCTCCCAACTTAGGCTGAAGGTGAAGCCATTCTCATCAGTCACAGTACCCTACAATCAAGAGACGATGTAAAACAATTTCATCCACACCACACCCACTTTTTTCTCTTGTAAAATTGCAATAACCTTGTTGGTACCTGTCACTTCCCAAAGACAAAGACTTGAATATAAAATGCAATCTCAGCTTCATTCAGAATCCCACAGGCCTTTCTTGACTGGTTCCTACTTCTTACGTGTGGAGCTATTATAACTTCAATATATTAATGCATTTTATATTGAGACCAAGTAATTTTTTTTTTTGGGGTCAACTATTGAGACCAAGTATGGACATATAGTTTAACTGTAAATAAGACGAAATACTTTTCGAATAAAATCAACTATAACACCTCTAGCTAATGAGTAGACATTTGGTTAACTTATATTTAATTGAAATCCTTGCACAATTTATATGTATGATGAATTTACACACAAGGAGCATGTTTTTTTTTTTGAGTTACGAGTGAGTTTCAAGCTCAATTCTATTTATAAGGGCGGAAAAAAAATCAAATGTATGTCTATTTTATCGAAGCTGCTCAAGCGAGCAATAAAATTTGTGTAATCCATAATTATGGTTGGATTGAATCCCTAATTAAATCGTTGAGCTAAATCCAACTATCTATAGCAGTAAGCGCTTAGTAATACTTAAAAATTAAAATTGTCTCTCGAGTAAATAGTTCTCTCAATTTTATAATAAGTGAAAAAGAATATTCATGAGTCAAGTACAAAAACAAAAATAAAAAGGCGGTGTTAGCAATAGTTTCTCATGCGGTTATTTGGAATCATTGATTGATGTGTGATTCATACTGATCGATGACTCATGTTCGTCCACGCCGGTGAGTGAGACTAACCCTATTCAGAAGAGAGAGAAAAAAAATTACACTGGTCTTTTAAACGCTGTCCACATATTTTCATGTATCACCAGCTATGCAATAGCAAAGCATATTCCTTGAATTTGGCTTCTCTATCTCCTCTGTAACATGCACACATCGTTATTAGCCTTTGGAAGCAATATAAAGAGGGGAGCTTTTTTATATTGCAATAGACTCAAAAAACTACTGGACACCCATTTGCCAACCACCCTTTCAAAACCTTGCCTTACCCTCCAATCTCTCCATAAGAGCGCCTCAGCCTCACAGCTTACAGACTTACATTAAAAAAGCTGAACCCAAAAAGCAAGATAACAGCAAGAGATCAATTGGGTTTTCTCAGTCTTGCCTTTCTTCTGAGATGTCAGGTGTTCTTCTTTGGGTGGTTAGTCCCAAAGAGAATGCCAACTCTCTGCTGAGTCTCATGCCCAGAATTGGTAGCCCAAGGAGATCAAAACTGTGCTCTAGGCTGACTTTTTCAACTGGGGTTTTAGCTTACTCAGGTGCAGTTGCGCACCCCATAAGATCATCAGAAGAAATGGTCTATGAAGTGGTGCTCAAGCAGGCTGCTTTGGTTAGAGAACAGAGCAGGGTCAAGGAGAGAGCTTTGGACTTGGATGAACGGATTGAAACTGATGGTCTGAGCAATTGGGATTTGTTGAATCAGGCTTATGATCGATGTGGTGAGGTCTGTGCTGAATATGCCAAGACGTTTTACTTGGGTAAGAGGTGTTTCAGGCTTTCAGCTCATCTCTCTCTCTCTCTCTGGTTCTGTTTTAGTCTTTGTTTATCTGCTCTTTTTCTTATTTCTTTAATCGGGTCCACTCATTTTCTTGGATATACTAGTGGACTCACTCAGCACTTGATTTTGTTTCCTTTTTTTATTTGCCAAGCAGTAGTATGAAGATTTGGTATCAATTTTTTGGTTCTAAAACGTTCACACGCACTTGGGATCCAAAAACTACTTTACATTATCATTGACTAGAGGAAATTTATTTGGTTGCCGTGAAAGTGGAGAAATGAGAAGAACTTTTGGAAATTTGACAGCAGTTGAACTTGATTCCCAATAGTCATTGAATACAAACTATTCTTTACCTTCTTTTGGATAGGATCTTAATGGTTATTAGTCTCTTATATAGAAATAAGTATTATGGTAGTGTAATGAAGATTTAGATTCTAAACTATCAAAACTTTAAAGATAGGATGTGCTTCTTCAGATTCCATATTATTGCAGGAGGGAAAATTTATGCAATTTACAACTTGATGTTGATACTTACTAATTTCCAAGGCAATGTCCTTATCAGTTTCTTTCTGTGATTTTCAGGCACATTACTCATGACACCAGAGCGGCGACGAGCTGTTTGGGCAATTTATGGTTCGTATAATGATTCTTATTCGAAACCCATTCTATTTCTCTTGTAATTTTTGTGGTTCATTACACAATTTGTGCTCAGTATTGCTGTATAGTCAATTTAAATCTGACTTATACATGGTCTTTAAGTATCTTTTCTCCTTTACAACTGAGGGAGCAATTGAGACCTCCATGGCCCTTTTGAAGAAAACATCCTTTTTCTGCACTTTAACATCAATATACTTGACTTCTTCTTTTTAAAGCTTGCAAACGAGGAAACAATGTTGTGCACAGTTTTTAAATGAAGAATTGCTTTCTTTTTCTGCAGTGTGGTGCAGAAGGACAGATGAGCTAGTGGATGGACCAAATGCTTCATACATCACACCCAAAGCTCTTGACAGATGGGAGAAAAGATTAACGGATCTTTTCGAAGGTCGTCCGTATGATATGTATGATGCTGCTCTATCTGATACAGTCTCCAAGTACCCTGTTGATATACAGGTACTAACTACCACAAGTCCAAAATCAGAGCTAAATTTTTTCTTTTATCTATTAGAATTACTCAATGATTTACCATACCAATTTTCTCTTTCTACAGCCCTTCAAAGACATGGTAGAAGGAATGAGATTAGACTTAATAAAATCAAGATACCAGAACTTTGATGAACTTTACCTCTACTGCTACTATGTTGCTGGGACCGTAGGCCTAATGAGTGTTCCGGTAATGGGGATAAGCCCAGAATCAAAGGCTTCAACAGAGACTGTTTACAATGCTGCATTGGCCCTTGGAATAGCTAATCAGCTCACTAATATACTCAGAGATGTTGGAGAAGAGTAAGCTTCTTCTTTATGTGTCTTCGTTTTGTCACACATACAAAATAATTTGGTCATTCTTTTATGAGCTTGTAAATCTTACTCTTTGAATTGATTGATCATTGTAGTGCCAGGAGAGGAAGAGTGTATCTCCCACAAGATGAGCTTGCCCAAGCCGGCCTATCAGACGATGACATCTTTCAAGGAAAGGTGACTGACAAGTGGAAAATGTTCATGAAGGGCCAAATAAAGAGAGCTAGGATGTTTTTTGATGAGGCTGAGAAAGGTGTTTCAGAACTCAACTCAGCTAGTAGATGGCCAGTGTGGGCATCTTTGCTGCTGTACAGGCAGATTCTGGATGCTATTGAAGCAAATGGTTATGACAATTTTAAGTTAGTATCATTGCCTGTGGCATATGGCAGAGCGGTTATAGGACCCTCTAAATTAACTAAGCAGTTGGTGTCAAGATGAATTAGATATATACTTAGATAATATTTCGAGGTCTCAATTTCTAAACTCTTAGCCTACCATATTAGACAAAGCCAAGTTAAAGTTGGGTCTCAAGTTGAAATATGTAAATTTTGAAATCAGTTTTTATTTTGTTAATCTTTCATTACCATGATTTCATCAATACAATGGATCTTAACCTGACATTGCTCTTTGCTCACCCTTGTCTGATGCTATTCTATAAAATTCTCAAGAGAAGTGTGATATTTTAATGTGGAGTAGGTTGCTGCAAGGGGATTGTAAGTGGTTAAGAGGATTTACCCTCTTTATATGAGGTCCTAAGTTCGATTTTCCCCTTCACCATTATCGCTTATAAAAAAAAGAAAAAAAAAAAAAGTGGGTTGCCGTGGGCTTTATACATACTAAGGAATTTTTGTGTTGTCCAGTCAGCCCTTGTGTAGTTATTTCATTCAGCGAAGTTCAATATAATACTTTTGACTTTTGACTTTTGACTTTTGAACAATCACTGGTAAAGTCATGTTCCATAAAAAAAATTTCTCTGAGAAATCTGTTTATTAAATAAAAGTTTGTGATTATTATTATATTTTTTTTTTGGCATAGTGGATTGTCTCCGTCTTGTGTTTATATTTCAGCTAGTACATATATGAATGCATGTACACAGATGTATGCATTTTTTTTGGTTGAGAAAATATGGTATTTCATTAAACCGAAAGGAATATTACATAGTATGAACTAACATGTTAATGACGGCCTCGTTAAAACCTTTCCAGAAAACAAAATCCTGGAGTAGGAAAGAGTACCACCCATGCTATTGACTAAACAGAAGAGTCAAACAACTTATACGAAACAAACCAACGTAATCACAAAACCCTTAAACAACATCCCATGATCTAGAAGTCCTCCTATGATCTAGAAAAAACATCATAGTTCTTCGTACAGAGTCAGAAACGTACTATGGGTATCAGAATATATTCAGCCAATCACCTAACCGCAAAACTGTTGAAACACATCCCATCACTACGCATATACTGTTGTTGAGGCCCAAAAAATTCACGCTTCGGCCCAAATAAATTATCGGCCCAATACGATACCTTATCAAGAAGAAACTCGATTTAGGCATGCGAAAGTTCGTCATATACGCTTTGCACACATGCCACGCCAAACGACACGCCACGCTAAGTAAGGAATTATCATTCCGCACCTAATCACGCCACAAGCCTAGGTGGGCCCAAGCCACCCAAAA
>NC_024129.1:15344176-15358113 GCF_000346735.1 Prunus mume
ATAGACAGAAGCAATCTTTGCCAAGAAAGGGAAGTTAGAGAAGGGGAGGAGAAAGGAAGAAAAGCTTAGCCAAAGTAAATAGAAGCCATTAGGGTTTCTTGAAAAATGGTGATTTCCGGCAGCTATAAATTGAGCCTTCCCCTACCCAACAAAGACAACTCACAACCTGCAGAGAGCAAGCTTTTCTCTCTATCTTGCAAAACTCAGACTCGTGCACTGTTCATCTTCTTCTCCAATTTGTTTTTCTGGCAGCTGCCAGAAGAACTCTGCCTTTCTTTTTCCTTTTTCCCTAGTCGAATTCCTCACAAAACACCTCATTCCTTACTTAAACACTTTCTTTTCTCATAAACCAAGCCTAATTTCTCTCTTAGTGCTAAACCCATGTTGATTTTGCTCCCATGCCACATGCCACTCATGCTGAGCTGAAAAGACTATCTGTAAGCATGCCAAAACTATCTGCAAGTTACCATTATTCTCGTTGGTGAAGATAACCAAAATACTTCCTAAGGCTCTACTGCCTTTTCGAGGTATTTTGGGGCTTAATTTTCGAACTCAGGCTCAAGGGGCAATTTCTTCCATTTTGCCCTTTACGGCAGTCAGGCCCGTAGTAGCTGCCGGAAGAAAAAAAGCCCCTACAACTGTCAAAGAAAGCCTCCTATGATCTAAAGAAAACATCATAGTTCTTCGTACATAGTCAAAAATGTATTGTGAGCATCATAATAGATCCAGTCAAAACACCAACCGCTACCTCCAATTTTCTTGATCCAGAACCCCAACTGACAAGTAAGGGAGACCAAGATTGGCCTTTTAGCCTGAAAAAAATTCCAAAAAAAGATCTTCATAGTAGGAACGTTCATCGGTTGTCAAGCCCACGAACATTCCATAGGAGAATTATTAGGGAGATATTGGAGACCCCTCGAGGCTGGTCTCTTCGCCTTGTCAACAAAATCCTCGATACAAAAACTATGCTTAGCAGAAAAATCCATGCCACTAACAATCAGATGCCCAACATCAGTTTTCGCATGCTTCTGATTCTTGTTTGGTGCCGCATACTTGTCATCCCCTTGAGTAGAAGAGGCGGTGGCCATCTCCATAGCGTTAAGATGGAGACCCCTTACCAGTGATTGGCTCCTTAGGAACCCAGAAGGGAAGCCAACGCAGCCACTCCATGGAGAACAAAATAGCAAAAAAAATGTCATACCCAATTCACCAAGAACCCAAAGAGACAATAAAAGAAGACTGGGAGAGACGACGTAGAGAATGAGTAAAGAAAACCGGGGAAGCCCTAACCCTAGCCGTCAAGGCTCTCCTCGGGTGAACTAGAGAGCGACCCGATGTATGTGCATACATACAAATATGCGTATGTGCTGTAGCACACATCGCTCATAATTTTCTATTTCACTTTGACAAACATAAGATGCATAATTAATGTTCTAGAAATATGCTTTAGGCAAATATTTTTATTTTCCTATTTCAATTAAAATTTGGAGTTTGGTTTAGGAAGTAAGTTTGTTTTCCTATTTTAGTTAGGGTTTGGAGTTTGGTTTGTTTTCCCTAAGTATAAAAGCTATCTTATAGCTAATTGTAATAGAGTTTTTGACGTTGAATATTAAACTTAGAGAATTCTCTCTATTTTCCTATCAACTTGGTATTCCTCTAGAAACAACAAGGTATAGAACCCCTTTGTTCTTAGTTATTCTCATCTAGAGAATCAACAAGAATTGACGGTTTATTGTTTTCTTTTGTAATCTTCATCATTCTTGCTATCACGTGCTGCTTCAAGATAAGACTTTGACAAATCAATCTAAAAACATTTTAACTAATGAAAGATGTGAATTGATTAAGGGCTCATTTGAGAGTGATTCTGGATAAGCCAAAATCACCTTTAGGGGTGCTTCTCCATATAATCAATTTTATTGATTTTAAGTGCTGAGAGAAGGTGAGTTAATGAGTCGAAATGGTGTATTCAATTGAGATTTTAAAAGATAATATTATTAATTTTTGTAAACTAGATCCAACCCCAAAACTCATCACAAACTCTATAAATAGCCATCCATTTGTTAAATAATCTACCAAATTCATTATTATCTTTTTTCCATTTGTTAATTTTGTTCATTCTTTTTCTATTATTGTTGAAGATGACCCCAAAATCCCAAAGAGGTGTGAATTGGAGATCAGAAGAAGATGAGGCATTATGTAAAGGATGGGTTGATGTATATGAAGATGGGTGATTGGCATCAGCCGAGTAATCGATACATTTTGGGTTCGTGTGTACCAAATTTTTTTGGAGAATGATCTGGGCATGGCATGGTTGGACCAGAGTGTCGAACTCTATAGGCCATTGCTTATCGATTCAAAATCATCAACCAACAATGCTCTCTTTGGAAGACATGTATGACTAAGGCCAATGCAAGGCAAGCAAATGGCTATAATCTTGATGATGTGGTGAGTACCCATTTTATTTAGGGAGTAAATTTATAATTATAATTATTTTCAATTATTAGCTTTTTTTTCTTCTTTTAACTCGTTCGTAGGACATGCATGCAAAAAAACTTTTCTTGAATGATAATAAGCCTCATGGAAGGCTTTTCAAGTTGTACCACGCTTGGAAAATCTTAAAAGATTGCCCAAATTAGAACTACCTATTAGAATCTCCCACACCAATAGTCAGAGATTCTTCCATTAGTGAAAATACAGTCAATTTGGAGGAAGATGAAGATGATGTGCAACAACCCACTCTAAGGCCTCTCGGATGAGATAAACAGAAGGCCGCCAAAAAAAAAAAGGAAATGAATTGAAAGTTCCATAAACATGAGTTCAAACTAGATGCTTGAGTTGATTCAACAAGGAAATGATTTAAAGGAGGGTATGAGGCAAAAGCTAGAGCTCCTACAAGAGCAAAACAAACTTACCGAATCTCAACATGTCTATCAAGTCCAACAAGATAAGGAGGCCAATGAACAAAGGATAATGTTCATGGACCTATCCAAATTAACTCCAAGAAAGAAGAAATATTGGAGGAATAAGAAAGATGAAATTATGGAGACCTAGATGAATACAAGTTCCGCCTACATTCCATAAAACAACTCTAGAGACTGTTATCCAAGCCCTCCACATGGTGGTTATTAGTTTATCTTTATTTGTAATTGTCATTTATCTTTATTTGTAATTTTTGTTTATTTTTATTTGTAATTGTTGTTTATCTTAATATGATTAGTCTTTTTTAAATTTCAAGGATAAATCACATTTTTAAATGAAATTATAAAATATTTTGGATTTTTTTAGGTTAAAATGTTCAGAAGATTAAATCACGAATGTTGAAACAAAAATAATGTCAAGAAAAAGTAACGACAAAAAAGAAAAAGAAAAAAAGAGGTTAACCATTCTTAACCAATTTAATAAGTTTGGGGACTCAAATTATGAGTTTGCATGGTTGGAGGAAAAAACATATTGAGTCCGGCGGTACATGAATAGTTGTATTTTAGAAGATAAAAATTTGAGTTGAGCTCAAACATAGTTGGAGATGGCTTAATAAACGATAAATAATTCCTACTTTTAAAAAGTAAGGCCCCAAAAACTTAATAGGCCCAAGGCGCAAGGCCCGATGACATTACCAAAGATCTTCTATACATACATCGAAGTCTTATTTTCGTTCAACCATACCCAAAAGTCAAGTAAAATTCTCTGCATTGCAGTCGATGTTAATGGGAAGGATTACAAGGAAGAAGTTGAAGGATGGCAATTAATCGGTTGAAAAGAGGACCAAATTGTAGTGTGAATAGAAACTAGCTAGGTAGACAGGAGAGGACAATAACTTTTGAAGATTCCATTTGACTGAAAAAAAAAGAAAAAAGAAGCAGAGCTGGATATGAAAAACTGTAGCTAAGATAAAACCTAGAGTGATGTCTGCATCATCATCGTCATTTAGAATAATACTGAAGATTATCTTCGTCGCTTCCAAAAATGAATTCAAAATCCATAATCAACTGATAGGACCTCATTGGGACTCGAATCATGGCCTCATAATGTACTACGGATAGATGTGAATGTAGCGGAATGACTTTAGTTTCAATCAACTACCATGCATGCAAACTTTCAACAAATTCTATTCTAGGGTTTAATTCTTCCATATATATTTCTTGCACATTGAATTCTTAGGGTTTGTAGTGTGGAACACGGCAGCACAAAGATGGAGTACATATGGGTCCAAAAGTAGGCACCGTCTTTTATTGACATGATAGGTATATAAATTATTGATCGGAGAAAGAAGAGATGGCCTTTGCTTTCTTTTAAATTCACACCTTGACTTACTTGCCTTTGCTTTGCCATCTTGCGGCTCGTCGTCCAAAAATCATAAACTTTAAACAACTATGCATGTCCTAGGTTTTTTTGCACATGGGTTTGGAGAGTATAGGTATTTCAATTATATGAAGGAACTTTGTGTCCTTATCATTGCGCTCAAATTCCTTGAGGTGCATGAAGAATTGTTCTGCAAAATTCCTTGAGGAAGTTAACAACTCCTAGAAACTTTGACATGTAAGTTCAGTCCTTGAGGTGCAAAATATTGTTTCTAAAGGAGCAATGATGATTGGTAATGATCCACGCACGGGTAAACGACTATTCTTAACATTATTAGCAAAATTACTTCGATTGATGTTTCCAATGCTGAAATTTCACTAGAGAAAATAAAAATTAATTTCGCACTTTAATGATTTTGTGTGAAGCTTAAAGCTGTCTACCTAGCTACCTAAATAATTGTACTATTACATCACTATTTTTGACTTCCTAGCCGTTTCAATCAGTTCCCTAGATCTGCAGCGCTCTCCCAAGGCATTTAATTTCCATCTTTGACTTGTTCCGTAAACAATTCCATTTTGGCATGATCATCTATTTCACTCAAACATTCATTTTCATATAGGCTCATATATATATATATTAATGAATTTAATTTGCTTAATTTCACAAGGAAAAGGTCCAAGGCACTACCATTCCCCAACATTTTCTAAAAGTGGAGCCTTGTTTTACCCATATATATATAAATTTGCAATAGTTAGTAGAATATTTTAATCAGACAAAAACATTCCATCCGAGAAAAATAAAAAAAGGTGACCAAGACAATACATTATGGTAGATGAAAAGTATGTACATATTCTCATCAAAAGTCTATGGTCTTAGACTGATCAGCATCATATGGTTGCGGCTGCATTCATACTCTCATTCAAGGTAGCTATATATATATATACATACATATATACATCATTCATCATCTTGCTTGTGAAGAGCTCTTCAAATATCTTTCGCAAATGAACGAAGAAATGAAAAGTTATCAGAAAATTGGAGTGAGGAACTACCAGAAATCTGATCACCCACGCCTGCGGTGGACACCTCAACTCCATGAACTGTTTGTTGAAGCTGTTGAAAGTCTTGGTGGAAAACACAGTAAGTCTAATAATTGGTTGCTGCAGTTAGCATATATATATATATATATATGTATGTGTGAGAATCAGGTCACTATAACTATTTATATACAAACCAAAACGAAGCTAGCTGTGTCTTGAAATCATAGTAGTAAAGAAATAGATGTCTTGATTTTTGCAGAAGCAACACCCAAGCGCATTCTGCAGACGATGAGTGTGAAGGGACTGAAAATTTCTCATGTCAAAAGCCATCTGCAGGTATTTATATTCAATATATGTTCTTCATATATAAAATCGAAGCCGTACAAAACACTACTTAAGCATCCTTGTTAACTAAACAGATCCAATAAACCAACAGAGAAATGGTTAGGATCGATGCCGAATTACGAAACAGAATCAGATACAGAATACTTTAGAGTTTTGACCTAATTTAGTGTAAGTTAGGGTGTGCATATTATTAGCATATATTCAATTTCATCCCTCAATCTTTTATTTTTCATTCTCTAATCATAGCCTATGATTTCCTTTCTGGTTTTCTTTTTGTTTGTACTTTAGAACTTTGTCTTGTTCCCACGAAACAGATAGACATCAATATGATCAGATCAAATTGGCTTATAAGGCCGTTGCCATTATTGAAAAGTAACATGTGTACATTATTTTAAAAGAGTAGCTGGTGCTAATTCATTCCAATTATGCATCAGCTGGTGCTAATTTATTAAAGCAGTCCTTTATGATGACTTTTGGGATAGTTCCACTTTTGTTGTCGTAAATTTGTTTCCTAAACTGGTGGCTTAGCCCCTAACCTGATCCTCATGAAATTTACCTAATCTTAATTAGGCACGACGGACAGCGCAGCCTATCTCCTTGCTAACCTAATCCTCTCTTAATTATTAACCTAATGACAAAGCTGGCTGCCCTTTAAGTTTACACATCTATACATAATTTAGGGTTTTGAAGACTAAAAGTATGATCGAACGGCTCATTGTGGTCTTAAAACGTAATTCTCTTCATTTCATCACTCTAATTTTGACCATGTAGATGATAATTATAAACTGCAAATAGTACATATACATTCCAAAAACATGCTGTATTTAATACGTAGTGAGTCAGTCCTTCTGTGGTTTGAGTACTGAAGTAGATTTCTGGATTGAATGTTAGATGTACAGGGGTGTGAATGATAATGCATATTCTCAAGATCATAGCAGTAATGTCTTCTCCATTTTCTCACCTCAAACTCAAACTCAAAGGTAAGGCAGTAATGTCTTCTCCATATATATATATATTTATATGATCTCTCTTCTTTATTTATTTATTTGGTCTTTTATATGATCTCTCTTTTCGCAAGAAAGAAATCAAAAGATTAGAAGCATAACAAAGCACCGTGTATTCTCTAGCTTTAATTTTTCAAGGTTAATCAATGAAAACGTCTCTGTTTTGTTTTTCCTCTCTCACCCCCCTCCCTTCTCTCTCTGCAGTAGACCATCAGAAAATTATTATTTAAGATATGAGCAACATGTAATGTTTTCTGAAACGGATGAGGAAACAAAAGGACGTATATTAACAAAAGAGGAAGCAGCAGGCAAGCAACAAAATCAGGTACTTCAAGCACAGAAGTATCACTTGCACCAAACCAGTTTTAAGAAGGTGATCTGTCGTGGTCTGCAACTGATATGTCCTAATAATTAAACTTTTTCTTTTTGGGGGGTACAAGGTTGTGTTACAAAATTCACCTGTTGCATTCACAACTTTAAGTTCCCCCGTTATACATTTATTGCTTACAGATCAAGTAATTAATAACTCACATTTTCTTTACAGAATGCTCATACCCCAGAACTCAGCAGATTGTCTATGAATGAAGAAACTTGTCAACTATATGGATTTTGTGAGCTCTCATTATCATTTAATCCGACTGTTACTACCATGGCGCAGTTCCGAAAAGAAAGCGAGTTGTGGCCTTCTGCTGATGAACACAATACTTCTCAGTCCAGCTCAACTGGAAATTTCAGTAACATTCAGGATTTCCAAGAGGTTGGAAGCAATGATATAAACTTGGACTTAACCATTTGAACATTGTTTCTTCCACTGTAGGATTAGAATTATAAGTATAAATCCTTGTTTTCATTATTAAAAATTGGTCCACTGTACAAAAACATAATTAATATCAATCAAATACGAACATTATAGATGTTCAATTTTGGGCTCAATCTTGCACATTATGATAAAATGACTTTGACCAAATGCTTCAAGGACAAATGTATATCATGTTTCTTGAACGTCATTGTTCTGTTGCTATTGGTTTTTATTTATTTATTTACAGGGATACACAATTGTTGTACAATATTTAGTGGGAGCAAGTGTTTCCCTACTTATAAAACTATACATATTTTCTAAGCTGAAACAGGAACTATATACATATATGGCTCCAGAAATAACACCGCCACTTCTTTACCAGCACATTACATGAAGGCTCCACTGTACATGACTGGTAAGGCGGTGGGAAGAACACAAGTGCTTGCCGCTTGCCGGCTCAAAATGCTGAGATAAAAAAATAAAAAAATAAAAAAAAATAATTTCAGTTCCATCCCAAGCACAGAAGTAAGATCAACAAAGAAATTGATTTGACTCAGGATCAAGAACCCAGTTAATATTACTATTGCTCAGCTGTGTTCTAAAATCACAAGAAACGGTTCCTGAACATCTACTATATCTTTAGATTCGCACTGCATCAGAAACCATGTCGTGCGCTCAGCATATTGATCTATTCCGTATACCATTGAAATGCTAAGACGGGGGTGTACAAGAACAAGAGAGGACATATCGTACATCCAGATAACCATAGATAGGCATAAATCTTCAGTCACTTCTTAAGGCAATGTATTTCACTGACTCTTTGCTAATGTCTTCTTCAAGCCCTTGAAAATCTTGCCAAACCACATCACATTCATGACCGCTAGGATTGGTGGCACTCCGAAAGCTAAAAATTTCCCAATGATGTGCATTTGCTTAACCTGTTAAGCAAGCACATGTAGGCTGAATATACTTGTTTCTTGCTGTGTCTCGCCAGCTAATAAAATAATCAATTTGAAAATTAAGACATAGATATTATCGATCAGGCTGGTCAGCATACCAGCTCCACAGCACCTCAGAATTTAATCAAATGAAGTTCTTGCAGGTGTGGAAGTTACCTGTTGATAGTGCAAGTACAGATGGTAGAACAGATACATGAACAGGAGTATTCTGGCAACCTGCACAGAATAATAAAAAGCATGTATAATATCAATGGTAGAAGAAAAGTTTAATCTAGAAAGATTTTGTCAAACGACTCTTCCCTTAGTAAAGTAACGCAAAAAATAAAATTAGAGAAAAGGAAAAGATTTAAATTTGTGCAAAAATTGCAAATAGATTTGACTCACCAACCAAGCAATGAAAATTACAACCCCATTAATCAAATATGTTCTTGACCCCTTCATTCCAGTCGTGTCAAGATACCTTCACAAGACCACTATTCATCAACAATAATGAACAGAATCATAGATTTTAGAAAGGCATTTTAGTAAGAGATGAATACCATCTCAAGTTGATACCAGGGGTGGTTGTCTCAGAGATAAGAACCATGTAGGTATAAAGCTGTCCCTCCCCAGTCAACATGGCATATGCTACTGATGCTACAGAAAGAAGATGATGAACCACCTAAAAGATTAACATGATCACAGTTAATTTGACCAATATCAATGTTATTCACTTCATATACTACAACTTCCACCTAGGCTTGCGCAACACGGATAACAAAATTCAGCCCAATAACAAACAATTCAAAACAGTATGCACTTACATACTCCAGTCCACCAAGAGCAGGGTAAAACCAAAAGATCATCCCAAGGTCAGATAGAAAGTACCCAACTGAGACCTGCTAAAATGACACCAGAAAAAGGTACCGTATCATCCGTTAGCATTATGCATCACTCCTATTGTTGGCTTCTCTAATGTCTACATTACTACTCATATGATTGACTCCAATTTATATCATGACTTGAAGATGAGAATGCATTTACTTACTGATTTGCTAGTCATATCTATTTAGTTGAATATTACTTGGAAATTTACACATGCAAGAAGATCCCCAATTTAAAGCATAATCAAGCTTAAACATGAAATATAGAAACCTAGTATCATATTCAAGCTTCAACATGCAGATGTCCAGAAGTCAATAACACCTTAAAACAGAGCAGATACAAGAATTTGAAATGAGTCTGAAACAAAGGGAATGGGAAACATCATTACCCCCAAGGCAAATGTAGACAGCGGGGAGCTCTGCAACGTAACAAAAGCGTTGAGCTGTTGGTCAGAATAAAGATCTGACCAAAACACCAAGTACAATGACATAGCTGTGATAAAAAGGGCATGGACAGTTGAGATTGCCCTGTATAAACAAGTTAACAGAACACAAAACATATGGGTTTGAGTGAATGAACAAAACGGAGCAAGAAAGAACAAGTAATTAAGAAGAGGCTGAAAAATCACCGATTATTCCACTCAATGCGTTGCATCTTTGAAAGGTTGGAATAGCTCTTAAAGTAAGCAGCACTTAGCAAGTGGTTGAGATCATAAACCTTTGAAAATAATAATAATAATAAAGGAATTGACGAGAAAGATACTATCTTTATACAATATATGCTTCAAAGGTATATATTAGTAAAAGGGCAAGAAAGACAGAGAGAGAGAGAGAGCCACGCCATACCAATTTGCAGGCGAACATACCCACAAGCATAGATATGTATGGGACAAAAGGGTGCGGGAGTAGGAATTGCTTAAGCAACATGTCGTAGGATTCGTAGGATTGGATTGCCATTCAGAAACACCAAAATCACAGCAACCCAAAAGCTCTAACGCTCTGAAATTGATATGGAGGACGAATTCCGAGCATCAATCAGCAAAAACGTCACCTTTACTATAAAAAGTCGATGAAAAATTGATAATTTCTGAGAGAGAATTGAAAAGGGTCGACGAGTTTTGGAGAGAAAGGTGTGTGTAGGAGAAAGTTGAAGGTAAAAATGGAGAGAGATAAGAAGAGAGGGAGGGTGGTTTTAGGCGTTTTGGTTTGTTCGAGGCTTTGGAGCAGAGCCAGAAAGAAGGGTGACAGAAATGCGAGAAACCAGTGGCAAGTAAAAGACGAGACGACCCAATTAGGCTTCAGGCCCAAGCAAGCTGATGAATCGTTGCGCAAGGCAACGCAACTTATCATGCGAAACTTCCAGAACCCAAAGAAAAGAACAATGAACAATAAATATTCGACGTTTTTCTTTTCGTTTTTTTAATGAAAAGTTTTTCTTTTCATCCAACCAAAAATAAAAAAAAAAGTTTTTCTTTTTTATATAAAAAGAAATTATTTGGGGGAAATTGATGGGCCCTTCATTGCAGTTGATGAGTCTTTTCTAAAATGGTCTACCACACTTTGCTCACGTGGATCCATCCTTATTATTTGTCCACGTGGACAATATAATAAGTTTGCTTCCATCATTGGTTTACATTAATGAATAATTATCAACTATTGATTAATGTGAGATCAATTGTTAAAGATACATTTATTCTTGTGAGCCTTCAATCGTTAACGCAGAAATAAGCAATTTCTAACTATAGATGTGCGTAAGATGGTTCAATAAGAAGAAGCTACTTTCAGATATTTGTCTGCACGAGCATAGACGACTAGGCTTAGCTGCTAAAATATGAATATGATTTGAATATTTTAGGTTAATTATATTCTTCTCCATAATGATATATATAGGAGTTTACAAGGGTGTTTTTAAAAAGAAATAGATACAGTAATTAATTAGGAAATATTCTCCTAATTATACAAAGATGTGTAAATTGTATAAAATAAGAAAGTAAATTACCTAATTAACTTAGGAAATAAATCTCATTGATTTAGTAGATTAACTCACGTCAATACTCATTCTCAAGTTGGTGCATATACGTCATCAATGCCCAACTTGGTAAGTGAGTCATAAAACACTCATCCACATACAGCTTTTGTTAAGACATTCGATAATTGATCTTCTAATTTTATAAAGGGTAGACATATGATCTTGTTCTCAATTTTTTCTTTGATGAAATGTCTATCCACCTCAACATATTTAGTTCGATCATGTTGAACTGGATTATGAGCAATATTGATAGCTGACTTGTTATCACAATGTAACTTTACTGGCTTCTCTAGTTTAAAACCAAATTATGTCAAGAGTCCTCTGATGCATAATAATTCACAAACTCCTTGAGCCATTCCTCGATACTCTGCTTCTGCACTAGGCCAAGCAACCACATTTTGTTTTTTACTCTGCCAAGTGACTACGTTACCTTCAACAAATGTAAAGTAACTCAATATAGAGTATTTATCTGTAATGGAATCAGCCCAATCAGCATATGTATATCCAACAACTTCAATATTTTCATTCTTTGAGAACATTAATCCCTTTCCAGGGTCTGACTTTAAGTATCTTAAAATCTGATCAAAAGCATTCATATGAGAAATACTGGGTGAATGCATAAACATACTAACCACACTCACAGCATATGCAATATCTGGTCTTGTGTGTGCTAAATATATCAACCTTCTAACAAGGTGCCGGTATTGTTCCTTATTGGTTGGCAACCGGTCTATGTCTTCAAACAACTTGTGATTCATCTTAATGAGTGTGTTAGCAGGCTTACATCTAAGCATTCCTATTTCATTGAGTAGATCTATCACATACTTCATTTGAGATAGAAATATATCATTTTTTGACCTTGCTACTTCAATTCCGAGGAAGTATTTCAGAGCACCTAAATCCTTCATCTCAAATTCCTGAGACAAATACTTTTGTAGCTTCTGTTGCTTTCCTGTGTTGTTCCCAATTACGACCATGTCATCCACATAAACAATTAATGCAGTGATTTTTCCTCCATCACCCTTTAAGAATAAGGTGTGGTCTCAATTACTTTGAGTGTATCCAAAATTCTTTATGGACTTAGAAAATCTGTCAAACCATGCCCCTGGAGATTGTTTTAACCTATATAATGACTTTTCGAGCTTGCAAACTTGATTTTTCTTGTCAAGAGCTAAATTACATCCTGGTGGTAGATCCATGTATACATATTCTTCCAATTCTCCATGTAAGAATGCATTTTCAACATCGAACTGATGTAGTGGCCAATATAGATTTGCTGCTAGAGACAGTAGGACTCTGATAGTGTTGATCTTAGCTACTTGGGCTATGGTCTCATGGAAGTCCACCCCATATCTTTGTGTATACCCATTCGCCACTAATTTAGTTTTATATCTTTCAATGAATCCATTTTCTTTGAGTTTCACAATATAGATCCACTTGCATCCCATCGTCTTCTTTCTATGAGGTAAATGCACGAGCTCCCATGTGGCATTCTTCTGGAGAGCTCGCATTTCTTCATTCATAGCTTCTTTACATTGTGAGTCTTTTAGTGCTTCAATCACACCATTGGGGACAAATATATCGGCTAACTGCTTCACAAAGTGTACATGTGACTCTGATAATCTGCTTAGAGATATATAATTATTGATGGGGTATTTCTCTTTGGCTTTAAGATCTACTTCGTACTGTACTCGAGGTTTACCACAGTTCTTCCTTTTTGGAAGTTGGTATATAGGGGTATCTGTATCTTTTATGCTTTCTGAAATCAAATCATCATGGTATATTTCATTAGTGTTATCGGTTTCAAAGGAAGATGTTATCTGAATGACTTTCTCAAAAGGTCATTGGTGTGGTACTATAGCTGAAGGCAGGTCTGGAAGGGGCAAAATCTCATAAGACAGTTCAACTTCCTCCTGATTTTGGCAGCGTGGATTCAACCGATCGTTTTGACACAGTGGCTCTGCCTGTGAAGGAATAAAGGGAGGCGACCGGTCACTTTGAGGTTGAGTCTCTTCCATTGTGAAAAAGTTCAGAAGAGTCGGGATGTTTGGTTCTAGATTCTCCTCATGTGTTTCTGAAAAATATATGTTGTGTTCCTGGAACACTACATCCATGAAGGTCTATCTTTCTAACTTGGAAGGTGATAACATCGATAGCTTTTTTGATGAGGGGCATAGTTAATGAAAACACACTTTTTTGCGCAGAGATCCAATTTGTTGCATTGGTGATCATGTAAGTGTACGAATACAACAAAGCCGAAAATCCGTGGTTCAAGGTTTGGGGTGGGAGGTATTTGGAGATGGGGGTGAAGTGTTTGAAAAGAAGTTCGGAAATTCGAGGTACTTGAGGGAATCCTATTTATAAGGTAAGTTGCAGAGAAGACGGCATCACCTCAAAAAGATCGAGGCATGTTTGCACCAAATAAATATGAATGAATTACTTTTAATAAATGTCGGTTCTTTCGCACAACCACCTCATTTTGTTGGGGGGTATATGGACACGAGCGTTGATGCATGATGCTATAATCTTGTAAGAATTTTTTGAAATCATTATTAAGAAATTCATACCCACGTCAACATTAGCATCCTTCTTATTATCA
>NC_024129.1:15358178-15381326 GCF_000346735.1 Prunus mume
TAAAAACCTTTGAGTTCTAATAGACTGATATGATGGATCTGACGAAGAAGCATATACTTCTGTTGGAAATTTGAGCAGTAAACAAAATTTGCTACATCATTGTAGACATTTGAATGGATTGCTCCACAGTCCATATCGAATCCAAGGAACTAAAATTATGAAATAAAGAAATTTAGAATTACGCTCTCTGTTATTTGATGGAAAGGCTAACATAATCACACCAACACAGGGAAATCCAAAGAGTACAGATTTCATTCTCACTAAAACTACAACCTCTTTTATCAAATATACAAGCCAAATACCTTAAGTTATATATTACAGACTCAATTTACTATCTTAATCTTTGATAAAGAGAATGCCACAAAATAGGCTCCTAAGAATATATGGAAGGAGAAAATACAACTACAAATTCATCAAAATCTCACAGCTTCCTGCAAAATATAATTAGCCTCACCTTTTCCTAATCTTGTGAGTTACCCCCTCCTTCGGAGACGACGAGGATGATGATGAGGATGACAAAACTGACCGCTTATTTTCAGCCATGTCCTTGCAGAATGCCTTCTGTACATCGTCTTTAAGTTCCAAGAACCGCGTCTTCTTCTTTCTCTGCTCTTCTGGAGTGCCCTTTTCGAGGATGAAATCAGCCATATCCATCTCATCGTCCAAAAACTTATCAAGCACTTCTGAGCAATGGGGGAAGAAGCGCCGGCCCATTTCCACTGCCATCACCATATGATATAACTTACTGATTGCTCAGAGAATAATGAGGATAAAAGTTATGCTCTTTCCTAAACTAGTTCAAGTTGTATATGGTAGTCCAGCTTTAGACTTAATAGGGTTTTACAAAGACTCGAGTCTTTGGGAGTAACTTCATCCTGGGACTAGGGAAGTTACATGACAGTCCATATTGAAAGCATTTTGTAACTTTCTCCTGTACAGGTAACCATGGTACTATGCTGCATGTTTCAACCCGGTTCTATCATTGTATAATTTTTTCGGGTTGATTATAAGGTTGTGGTAAGCATGGCAGGCAAGTTACAGGTTCAACAATGAAGGATTTAAGAAGAGTATGGTCAAAGAGGATAGGCATGGAAAACCGCGCGTTAACACGTGCCAAGGAAATATGCAAGTCACAGAGGATTTATACATGTCACAGATAAGACGGCCATACCTGTTTTACGGAGGGCTTGCATTCTTGCTTGGAGTCTTTTGGTCCGTCCAGAGGGTGTTTCATTCAAATCAACCTCTCGTAAGTTCCCACTTGACCCTCTTGATGCTGAAAGGCCAGTGGGAACTGATGTTGAATGAGCATCAGCCATTTCCATAGCAAGTTCAAGGATAAGAATACAAAGCTCAAAGTAAATGTCTTGATTAAGAATAAGGTAGGCTAAGGTGCTGGTAATTTTGACTTTATACATTAACTAATGGGTCGAATTTCTATAAGCAGGGGCACCAGGGACTTCAAGACCCGGATATCATATATCCATGCAATGCTTTCTCATCCTAAGCATCTTCTTAAATTTCTTGGGGTTAACACTAAAAAGATCGAAGTATTGACATAAAATAACATAAACAAAAAAACAATTTAATGAACATAAGACATGTAATTTGTACATCTGCATTATCCTGAACTCAAATCATTATCAATAAAATTATAAATGTAATCTAAGTGAATTATTTAATATAATTAAGAATCATCACCTCTATTTTCAAGATAGTCCAGCCTCACGTTCAAATCATCAGCTATCACCTCTGATCTGATTGACAAATTCCCAGACATTGAGTTTCTTCGCATCTCTCTCTCTAGAAGATCGATGCACATCCGGTCTTTGTTGGATTCCTGTCCCTGCATTGTGTTCTCATAAAAATCCTTTGGTCTAGTCAACCTCCGGCAAATTGCAACAGCAGTTTGACCATCTGCTGTAGTTTCTGAGGCAGAGGCTCCCCTGTTCAGAAGAGGAACCATAACTGCTGGGTTCTTACGTCTGGCTGCCACATGAAGTACAGTATGTCCTCGGGCATTGCAAAGGTTGATAGTGGCCAAGCCTAGACCAAGAACCTCCTTAACAACTTTGGGATCACAGTATGCAACTGCGTAGTGGAGTGCGTAAGCATCATCTAATGTAATATCAGATTCCTTCAGGAGAAGCTCAACCAGTTCAACATCATCAGAGTCTAACGCCTTGTGGATTCTCCTGATTCTCTTATCCTCGACTGGTTCCATTTCCATCATACTTGATTCATCCTTTTCCTGTGATTTGAGATGGAGTGATTTGATAACATTTGAAACTTCATGAGGAAGCTCTTTCTCTATAGCCACACTGTCAAGATCTGACCTTGCTACCCACTGGATGCAGTGTGAGAGCAGCTGACTCAGTTGGCAGTGGAAGGCAACTACAAGAATTGGGATTACGTCTTCAATAAAAGCTTTCTCAACAAAGTTTGAAAGACGGCGCTGCATAAATTGGTGGAAATTGTCAGCATACAAACACCTAAAAGCTGGCTAGTGTTGACAAACATAAAATAAACAAGACAAACTTGCTGTTTAGTGGGATAAATATACCAATCAACAGGTAACAATGAACAGATAGGCTACTGGATTCCCCACAAGATAAGTGATTGAAACTTAAATTAGGCTAGGATATAGATTATACTAGCATTGTGTCGAAATCTAAAACTTGCCAAGGTTTAGTAAGTTATACCAAAACAGAAGGATTATGAATGCGTTCAAATCTAAGACTTCAAAAACAACTCAAAGAGAACAAGCAAAAACTAGCAAGGAACCAGGATCATTTTGTAAATTATTTAGATATCATCATCATACCAAAACTACACAAGGCAACCAAATAAACCTTGCAAGAAAAATTGCAATTGGTCCTGTTGTAAAAGATATAACATTCAACAAATGCAAGAGAAAAGAACCCTTTCATACTATAAATTTTGAGACTAAAGGAACGTGGTACAATTTTGGAAAACCAGATCAAATAGTAATTCTTATGCTTCATAGCTTCTGAGAACAAAAAATAGAGTTTTGATAAAGAAATTGTAGGCCACAGGCTGTAGTGTAAAAACAGTTGGTGCACACACTTAGTAATTGCAATGCTTCAGAGCTTTTGCTAACAATTAAAAAAGCAGTGATTAAGAAATTATAGGCCACACAGGCTATAGTGTAGTAAAACAGCCTGTGATTGTCAAGCCAGAGCAGGAAATTGGACATTTGTCAGGAAGAAAGTTGCATAAAAGGTTTCAACTTTGATCTGAAATTAATCTGGCATACTCTGGACAGAGTATAATTCTGTAAAACATGGAGAGGGTAATCTTAAAACATATATGTTACTATTTCATCATCATATTAGTGATTTCATCAATTTGAAGGAGCAAAAGGTGAATTCAGAAAATTCAATTTGCAAGTTTTCAGACTGTAAGTATCAAAAGTGTGCAACAAATTGCAAAGGTAAAGTAGATAAAGAGAGAACATATTTTCAAAAGATCAAATGCATCTCAACTTCCAGAGATAAAACCAATGTCATATCTTTAATGTTTTCAATAAAAACTCTTTATATATACATATACATATATATATTTATATATATGTATATGTTTGATATATAGCAATAGTGATTGCTGTATGAATTATCATCAGACTATTCTAATTAAGCTATTCAACTTAACAAGCTAAGAACACAAATTATTGAGTGACACATTCATTTGCAGAAGAGAAACTTTTAAGATAAATAGAAGCGCAACAACCTGAACAAGCTGAACAAGCTCCTTCATCTGGAAAGTGGCAGAAGCATACATCAACTCTACAGCATAATTAATAGCAGGGCCACATGCATCATGGGCACAATGATCGTCAACACATGTGGATACTTCTCGAGGTGATGGCTGAAGCTTTCCGGTGTACAAATAGTTCAAGATAACCTTGAAGGCTTCATAGCCAACCCGGCCATTAGGAACCAAGTCAGACATGAGATACTTTGGTTTACCTTCCTTAATCGAATCATCATTTCCCTGCTTAAAAAGATCCTGAAAAAACTGACTACGTGCAGCCAATATGCACCGGTTAACACCTACTGTGTTGCCCTCAACAATAATCTCTGCGTCATTATAGTCATATTCAGGTTCAAGTAAAAGTCTCTCAAGACTGCCACTGAGTTTGTTTAGACTCAAATAAATTTCAATACTTGGCACAGGTTGAGAACTGGCTGAGGCAGATACATGGTTACTACTGGACCCATTTGATAGATAAGAGGAGGAGGCAAAGCTCAAGGATGAAGACAGTTCATTCACATTATCCATGACTTGAAATCAATAAATGAATCAAGAAGCAGAAATCACCCAATTAAGAAAACCAGGCTAATTCTCCTGCACAAACTGCATCATTCTATGGATAAAGCATATCTAAGCTGACCCATTTTCTCCAAATTCACCGTAAATTGGTAAAAACAAGCAAAATAGTGAAATAATCTGACAACCCAAAAGTCAAAACTTAATTCCAGGCAAATCCCACTTGTTGAAACATTGAGCAAAATCCCAAAAACCAGACACAAAAGACAGAATTTTTGCTATATAAAGCTAGGCACCAAAAGTGAGGTAGTAAATCCTTCATGTCCTGGTATAGATACGTCTTGAATCTTCATAAGCCATCATCAGCCCCATCAAATCTAAAGCTCGGAGCAGTCAATAGTGAACAAAATATGAACTAAAACCCTCAAAAGACTGAGAAAAGCTCAAGGAGAAAAGGATCAAGATTGCATACAAAGACACCCTTTTGAAGTAGCTTGAGTATAAATGAAGCAACAGCTGCAGATGGTGAAGCTTAAACAAGAAGAGAAACTCAAAGACCTGACAGTTGACCAGGAAAAGCTCCAGGCTTTGATATGCTCTTGAAAATCAACAAGATTTTGAACAAGACAGGACTCTGAAACTTCGAAGAAGAATGAGTTGAGGGTCTTCAGGAAAAAGCCGCACTTCTCAAGGGTTGGATGAAGTGGCTTGTATTGTGAATCTTACTGGTCAGCATAATTGGTTGACTGTCCAAGTAACAGGACAAAGTGCAAACTCAACATGTTATTGTTAATGACAAAAAATATATGTCAGCACCAAAGAATTTATGTGATGATTAAGATTAATTTATCTTAAGAAGAACATTTAAGAATATTTTAATAAATTTATGTTGTTGTAAGGAAAGAAAGACAGTTGGACAAGGATTGCCTCCCCCCATTGGCCCTTGAGTTGACTTGACTTCTCGTTGCATGAAAACCTCTATTATCAAGCTTTGGTTCCCGCTCGGCGGCTACTCTGCCGTGTTATATTAACAACCATGAATATTATTTGTTTTATTATTATGAAAAACAAAAGTATATGACGTTGGTTTGAAATCAATTAAAGGAAAAGTCTTTTCTAACCAATCATAAAATGTTTATTGGTCTTATTTGGAATGTTACATCAATTACAGAACTGTTGATTTTGTAATTTCCCAAAAGAAATGTTACTAATTTACTACTTTATCACTTCGGTCTATTTCAAAATGATTTTAGGCAATAACACAAACTGATGTTAACCTAAGAAACGTCAAAATGCTGTCTCGTGAAAGAAAAAGACTTTTTTCTTAGTTATAATTCAATATGTACTAAAAAAAATTTGTACTGGAATTCGAATCTCTCTTTTTCGTGAATTAGAAGAGTTTAGAGTATTATTTTTTCTAAGCATGGTAATGGGTGACATTAGACAAAAGGAAAAATGCTGTACATATTTTGAGATGCAAATTGTTTTTTCTAAGCATGGTAATGGGTGGACAGATGTCATTCGCCCACCCTGTGGCTGTGAATTTCGATAAACTCGACCACACTGGAGACAAGCTCCTCAACTTCAAAAGCGGCCGTAGTATCCACCACCAGCTTGGGTACATCGCCCACATCGTACTCCGTGCACCCACCGTACCCGTCCAATAGCCTCTGCATATCCCGCCACGTGGACGGCTTGTGCCAGCCCGGCCCTCCACCAGCCTCAGCGCGGCG
Source organism: Prunus mume (assembly GCF_000346735.1). Next base: position 15,364,202 of record NC_024129.1, read on the forward strand.
CTCGAGCCTTCGGCGCCACTCCGCCTCGTCCTTGGGCCTACACTCCACAATCAAGAGGCGGGCCCCACTAGACGACGCCAACTGGGCCAGGCACTCGAAGTGGGCCCTACGGGAGAGGGGCGAGTCCACGATGACGCTGAGGCCCAGGCGTAGCTGGGTGGCCGCGATATGCCAGATGACGCGGTTCGACGCGTCGTTTAGTACGGAAGACGCGGAGGAGGAGGAGGCTTGGAGACTCTGGAGTTTGTCACGCACGTCGTCTTTGTCTAAGAGAGGGAGTTTGAGAGTTGAGGCTAAGGAATTGGCTAAGGTGGTTTTGCCTGTGCCTGGATGGCCCTTCATTGCTATCAACAATTGAACTCTACCTTTATCTTCTTCTTCTTGTCTGGCCATCTCTTACGGTCTCTGAAAAAGGGGGGTAAATTTGAGTGCTTGGGGGGTTGTTCTTATTTTGATATGGTGGGGCCTACCTAATGGGACAAAGCTTAGTTATTAAGGTCATCCTAATTTTTTATTTATTTTTGGGCCTTCCCTCGTCTTTTTCACATGCTTAGTGATAAGGTTAATAATGAATTGCAGTGGATATGATTGTGTTTTGATGATTTGATCAATGACAAGTGGCTTAATCTAATAGGAAAGTTGAAAGAGGAAGATAAGAACAACCAAAATTTGACCATGTCATTTTCAAAACAGTGCTTTCAGATACCCAAAAGCGCTTTTAAGCTTTTGTTAAACGCGCTTATGACAGAAGCGCTTAGTTTGTGTTCAGTCCTTGTATATTGGTGAAGTCCATGCATGGGGGCCGAACGATTATGCAAAGTTCCATCTTGTATCTTGTCACAATAGTTTCATCAAATATTAAAAAAACAATGGAAGCGATTACTAAAGAATCAACATCTTAAGGGAGACTAACACATCTGATCTGATAGAAATACGTATACCTAGATTTTCACTTTTGGTTTGTTACTGATATGAGCTTACCAGAATTTTTTCTGAAACCAAAGATGGTTTCAGCTTTGCTTGGTCTTGTGACAGCAAAATCAAAAGCTAGGATGAATTTCAGATGCAATCCTCTTGTCTCTTCTTCATTCATGCGACTTCGCTGGCATTCATAGGAGGATTACAGTCTGAGAAATTGAAAAGATCATTGTGTTGAAGACATACATATTCCTTCTTTCTAGAAAACTTGACACGACCAGCTTACCCCAATCTAACAGCCTACAACATACAGTTAGATCCCATTCAAGATGATTGTTCTCTACCCCTATTCCTACGCTTCTTCCTCTTCAGTGGCGACTCTCCTCTTGGACCATCTGATGCATCAGTGCTTTCACCGTTACCAACTAAATTTGGACCTTGTGATGGAGGCTTCTGGTGAGCGGTGATGGGAGCAGAATCAAGCGGTGGTTGAACACTCTGACTTGATGGGTCACTCAACTTTGCTGCCCCATTTCCTATCACATAAAACCGTACTGCTCCATTAGCAGCAGGTCTACCCGTGCCTTGTGATAGAGGCTTCTGGTGTGCGTTCAGTATAGCTGAATCAAGGGGTGGGGGGATACTGTGACTAAACGGGTCCCTCGACTTTGCTGCCCCATTGACGGCAGGAGTACACGATCTGAGGAAGTAACAGTGCATTTCATTTGTGTCATTGCTTCCACGTGCATCATCCCTTAACATATCGCACATAATCGATTTGTGTAAGTAGCAATCCTGAAGGGGCGCAACAGGGTCGTCGGTCACAGTTTCATTTTCCACCGAAGTCAGAAACTCCTCGGATTCCTTTGGAAATGAGATCCCAGATAGACCATCATACGATAGAGCACAGGCTATAGCATAAACTGAGGCCCCAAGACCAGGAGGCAAAACTTTCCTTGGATGTGTAACCTACAAAATGGTAAAACATAAACTCAGATAAAATGGTAATCTACAGGGTTTCAGGATATAAATGAACTATTGTGTTGTACTGCAAATATCAATGCAAAAACAGCTGTAAAAGTACGAACAAAGAAAGTACTTTGAATAAGATTGCTGCAGATAAACGTTCTCTCAAGCAGTAGATCTGAGCAACGTCCAGAGCTTTTGACCCAAACTGAAGCCACCGATCCACTATAACTGTGACTGAATTATCAGGAGATGACATAATTTTCTCCTTGTGCTGTCCACCTGACTTACCGTCTATCTCCATTGCATCTTCATCACTTTCATCCTCATTGTCATCCATATCACTCCCCTCATCAATGTAACCATCATCATCATCCTTGTTAGATGGAGCAACAGAAATTTCTGTAGAAAGAAATAGTAACGGAAGTGGCCCAATAACAGTACAGTTCCGTATGTTCATCACACCCGCATCCCCACGGGTTATCTCATCAAACATAATCAATGGACGATCATCACTGTTAACCTTGAAAGCTAACTTATAATTCATAGAGTGGTTGTTTAAACAAACTTTAACCCCATTAGGAGTTTCTACAACAGATCGTTTCATCTTCTTGCGAGCAGGAACCAATCTCCCCACCATTGGATATAAACCGGCCACGAGAACAGCACGGAGTATTCCTGGGTTACGTGCATTCAAGCTACATCTTGATACATCCTCAGGAATAAAACCATGCCGAATTAGCTCGCTCTGGAGCTGCTTGCGCATACGAGATAGCATATGCATCGTACTTGAAGACACAAAGTATTGAGAACAGAACAGACTCTCTTGAGCTCGTTGTTTAGCAGTCTTCCATATGTCAAATGCTGCTATGACTGCTAGCTGATCACTATGCCCACCATACAATGAAGCAAGTTCATATTTAGCAGCAGCGGCTCTCTTCTTATCATCAGGTAACATAGGCAGGGAAAATGGATCCTTGAAGTCAGTAGCACATGCCAGAGTCAAAGCTGGGTCAAGACAGTTCATCAGTATAGAAAAGAAAAGCATCTTGCTCGTCAATGGATGAACAGGTAGAGAACCTAGCTTCTCCCCAAGTACTGTAAGTTTCTCATCAAGTGACAAAGCCCCAATATCCTGAAGAACAGCAACTGCATTGTGTATGGTCTCGGAAAGTGGAGGATCCAATGTCTTAATCAAGAAATCTTCTATATTGCAATCTGGATCAAGTAACTTCACCTGTCAATCAGAAATAAAATCTTGAAAAGCTTTAATAGATCACAAAAACTCATTATACTTCAAAAACACAATAGTAGATCACAAAGTATCCAAAAACACGCTAGTAGATCACAAAGTATCCAAAAACACTCATTAGATCAGAAAAACTCATCTAATGGAAACAACACCTCTTCTCTTATTGGTCGGAATATTAGTACCAGGTATAATGCAGTTCATTTTGGAATAAGAATACACGTCCCTATAGGCAACTTCTGCGTGTGCATATTTCCAACAACATGATGAACGCAGGATGAAAACAAAACAAAATGACAGTAGCCATAACTAAACAATTGCAATACGTCCCACCGACCTGTGACATGTCAACATGCTAATGTTATCTTTTATCATTGCTTATTTATGATCACACAACAACGCGTCATTTCACTAATTTCTTTAGTTCCCAGAAAATAGTATATGCCCAAATAATGTTACATTTTTTCTGTGGAATTTGTTTCTTGGGGCAAATTCTTTGTCTCAAACAAAGTTTCCACAGACAGTAACAGATAGATGAACATATGACCCCAGTAACTGAGAACGGATAAACAATGCGATAGATTTACAGCAATGCAATCTCTCTCATGATTCAAAGAGGTTTAAGAAATGTGGAGAAAGGTATACCTGCAGGCAAAGCCCTTCAATTGGCATTCTCCTAATCTCAGGCACCTGAAAATCTGGCAATGAAGCTGCTCGAACTTTAGAATAAAGATGATAACAGATTCCAGGCTGACAACGACCAGCACGGCCCCGTCGTTGCTTGGCACTCGCTTTTGACACCCAAGAAGATTGAAGACTTGATACATTATTGAAAGGATCATAATTTTTTTCTTTCATCCGGCCACTATCAATAACATAAACGACATCATCGATGGTGATGGCAGTTTCAGCCATATTAGTTGAAAGAACAATTTTACGGCAACCAGGATGGGGGCGTTTGAAGACCATCTTTTGGTCAGCAGATGGAACCATCGAATGTAGAGATATTATCAAAACCTTAGAAGTATTTCTGAAATATGGGTTCATGAGTAATCTCTCCTGGGTTTTTTTTATATCATCCCACCCTGGAAGGAACACAAGGATGGCTCCATCTTTTGAATCACTACAAATTTTCCTTAATAATTGCTCAATAAGAACAAAATCAACATTTTCAGGATTAAAATATTGGAGATATCTATCCATTAACAGTTGTTCTTTCATAGACTTACTTAGAGCATTTTCAATATGCTCTTTCAATATATCAGCAGTTTCTCGCTGCTCTTCCCGTTGAGCCAACTCCAATGCAGTTGCTCCATCATTGGCCTGTAATTGGCAGTCCGCACCAAAAGATAGCAGCATGCAAACATCTCCTGTTCTACCCTTTCCAGCAAACACCATTAACGGCGTAAGTCCGGTTAAAGAATGCTGATAATTAAAGACTTTGCGAGTTCTTTCAGAAGAAGTCAACTCTAGAAGGGGATCAAACTCATCATTAGACCAAGCCAGATTAATAGCTTCATCTAGAACAAGCTTCAATTCCTGTGTTAAGTCAGGATCTTCATTCTGTAAGCCTACTGCAGTATTAAGGTGATTATTTTCTACGGATTTCAGGATAGAAAGTACATCCTCCAAATAGAAAGTTTTGACCTGATAAAGGATAATACCACGGCATTAAAACGAAAGCAGCATAATATACACAACTAACAAATCACTATCTTTCTTTAGACAAATTGACAAGTCACTATCTGAGGAAGAGTTTTTACAGGATAAGTGAACCCAGGGACACGGATAATTGGGCATCCACCAAAATAATGTGAAAACCGTTCAGCATCAACAGTTGCACTCATCAGTATCTGTTACAATAAGTATCATAAACAGACGCAGATCATCAATTAATATAAGCTCCAGAAAAAAGGGTAATGTACTAATATCCTAAGAATGACAGAAATAGAAGACATGTTTGAACTAACCAGACGTAGATGAGGGTGTGAAGAAAGCATGTCTCTGCACATTAATCACATAAAAACAGAATTCCGTGAACAAACCAAAATCAGACTCGAAAATTCATGATTGATAAACATGCATTCTGACATTTCATTTGCATCACCATTAAACTATAATACACAGCAACAATTCTGCTCAAACTATTATCCACATTAATACACAGTAACATTTCACTCAAACTAGTATTGATTACTCTTCATACTTGGCATTCCCCAAATTTAAGTTACTCTAATTTGAGCTCCAAATCAAACCAAAATTATATACACATCCGGGTTTATTAACACAAGCAAACAACTTAATGACGATAAATCAATGTGTAGTATATACCTTATAATTGCCAGCATAAAATCTGAGTGGTGATCCCTTTCATGAATTTCATCCTATAGAGGGAAAAGCATTCATTGAAATTGTAATCCATGACAACAGAAACAAGGAAGCATAAACGAGAGCATATTTTTAAACTGGTCTCGAGAAAAAAAAGCTCCAAAACATATGCTTACAAGATAAGGACTTGAACAAATGAATGCACATAACCCTCCAGCCCTATAATCTAATCCTAATACAGATTCCAGAAAGAAATTGAAGAATCCCAATGAAGAAAGTACAAGTACCACAATAATGTGAGTTATGTCATTGACATCTTGCTTGGTTTCTTTGTTTGAGTCACCTGCTTTTGATCTACCAGCGCCTCTGGACACTAACAACCTCAACAGAATCCCATTTGTGCAGAGCACAATTGATGAGTGCCTGCCACCTCGATTTTCCAACCGTATCTAGCATCGCCAAAAGAATATATAAATTAGTTTCTCACAAGTTACAATAATATTGACAAGATACATAGGACTTGGAATCCTATTGAGACTACGCACGCCTTCTGTAAATGTATAATCACAAGCAAATTAACTTTCCTGGTTTGATCTAGCAAACCCTGAGAATATAATTACGGTATAACTGAAAATGATGTAACCAACTTAGCTGTGACCAATATACTATATTTCATATTGAAAATTAGACCAACTAAAAGCATCCAACAAAAATAACCACAACAATTCCTGCACATGAGTTGTAAAATGAACAATATTCTGTCTTTTTTCCAGTTACAAAGATTGATTAGTTCAAATTTCCCAGACTACGAATTATTGAATTGCAAAACAGGAGCTTCTTCGCCCCTAACGACAGTCATGTCTGGTACATAGACCTATATTAAATACAAAGAAGTTACCTATTAACGCTGCTTCTAACAACAGTGTATGACAGAATGGTCATTGATATGATAAAATACAAACTATACATCAAGACAACTCATGAGCAACATTACCTTGTATCCAATATCCTCTCCAACATTTTGTCCTCTTTCCTTAGAGATTCTCTCGGCAACTGGACACAAAAATACCAATTTAATAATTTGAAGTTTACAATGAGTAAAGAAAAAATCAAATAAATAAAGGGGGCCTAAAAGTTTTGTATGCAGAAAGAAGAGTGGCAACCTGATGCAGCTGAGATACGTCGAGGTTGAGTGCACACTATTTTACATGCCTCCCCCTTACCCCACATATGGTCCAAAATAAACTGTGGGACCTGAATCATATTTTTCAAAAAGAGAACATTATCAAACATAGTTACAGAAAGTAATAATATTAAGTCTAGTTTTAAAAGATTAATGCTTTGCATAAGCAGGAAAAACTAGTCCACAGTGCAAAGAAAACATCAAGAAATGTTAAAAGCATGTCATATACATCCTGAAATGACTGATGAACACAAGCTGACTAATGAAGCTTATCATAAAAAACAAATTATCTAATGAGTATCAAAAACTAATCAAGATTCATAACTCCCAATTATAACAATGATATTGCACTCTTGAACATGCATGTCCACAAATATGCAAGATCAGTTCAAGTCTTGATACTCCATGCTCTCCCTTCTTTTGTAATTTTTTTAAATCCAAAAAGTGACATGCACAGGGCTCCGTATAGAAATTTGCAAGTAAAGGTACCAATTTCCTATGCGGGCAGGTTTTTAAAAGGTAAAATCAACCAGAATATGTTAACAGTATAGACAATGATATCCATGCAACTTACGTCACTATCAAGACCAAGGGAAGGAAAAAAAGATGTTGCCATATAAAGAACAAAATAAATTAAATGGACTTCTTTTGAAACAGAACCAGACAACTTATTATAAATATACCATAAAGAAGACAAAGCAAAGAAATCATAACCTGTGTGGTCTTTCCGCACCCAGTCTCACCAGATATAAGAATTACCTGCTTTCAAATAGGAGATTAACAATAAGTCCCTGAAGTTGAGTAGGAATCCATTCAACTCAAACAACGGTTCAATGAAGTAGCAAAACAGAGTTTCTAGTAACGAGTAACAGACCCCACCATGGTGAGATAAGGACACATCACATATCTAACTGATACTAGGAAATTTCAAAAATAATATCACGCATAATGTGATCTGCTGCGTGAACAACTAGCTAATAATTTCAAGCACCAATCATGTGAATGTTCAAATTAACCTGATGAGATTCAACTGCTGATGTAATGACATCCCTGTAGGATGTAATTGGAAGCTTAGACTTCTCTTTGGTGATCTGCACGCATAAATTCACAGAAACCTGTCATGCTGAGACTATTATTATGCAAAAACTATGACTTAAAATGATGTAGATGATAATAGAGGTGCATCGTCTGTTAAATCAGAAGAACCTTTCTCAATTTATCGGAATCCTTTATTCTAGAAGCAAGTGATTGCACTTTCTTTGCAATTTCTGCCTTGGTCATCAAAGGCTTGCAAAACATACTGTCTTTCTTCCGCTTGGCCTTCACATTCTCATTACTATTTGTCCCATACATTTCTCTGCCCTCCACTTCATCACCGGGTGGGTATCGGATGAACAAGTCCCTCAATACTTCTTTTGTGCCTTCGGAAAATGTCAGATGAGTGAGCTTTGGAATACCATCAACAGCTGCAGCCTTCTTTTTAGGTTTATAAACAGACACAACACGTTTTTTCCCACTCCTACACAGAGTTCAGGTTTATCATCAGTTTTATAAAAATAAAAAAACTGTGCAGATAAGAAAACTGAAATTTTCCTCTTTTGTTTTGGTTCCCAAAAATATGGAAGCATGTAAGCTTCTCTTAAATTAAAATATGCAACATTTTGGTCACTATCAACAAGACATAACTACCAGCACTCACCCTTTACTCTTGGATTTCATACCCATTTTCCTGCATTGTTGATGCACTTCAGCACGGTCATGGTTCGAGAGACCGGCCTCAAATGTGTAAACTGCAGGCAGATTACGATATTGTTAAAAAAAAACCATTCATACAATGTGAAAAATTAAACAACATCAAATGCTTGGTCCTTTTAAATTCGCATCAAATACCAAGCAAGTCCCTGAAACCCTCCTCCGGACAAAATAAAAAGGAAGCAAACATGGATTCAGATCGCATTAAAGTATTAAATTTCATTAGCACCCAGTTTAAGCCATGACTTTATTCAAACACTTCACCTTCGTCATCAGCAGAATTGAAGCGGGAGAGTAATTGAGCTATTCGGGACCTCATGCTTTCTGTAACTTTATCGTTTTGTTGTTGGCCGCCTCTGTTCTTCTTCGCCATGTCTATTGCTTCTTCCTTTGGCTCTGGTCCTCTTCCCTTTTGTCTGTTCGTTAAATTCCGAATCTGAAGCAGCTGTTGGCGCCCAGAGGAATGTAAAGCTTTGAAGAAGAAGAAGACGAGATTCAGTGGAGTTGTCGAAGATTTGGGTCTGGCTCTCCTCTACCCTGAATAGTTGGCGTCTGCTATGAAAATGGAGTTTTCAGTTCTGCTATGTGTTTCGTAAATTACCCTTGCCCTTTGCCCTTTGCCCTTCCTCCGCATATGCTTTTTTATGCTTGGCATATGTAAAGCGGTGCCCGCGCCGCTAAGTTAACCCTCCATTCCAATTTGTTATTTTCTTTTATTTTTTGTTCTTTTAGAATTTTTTGTTCTTTTAGTTTTTTTTTTAATTTTCAAAAAATAATAATTACCGAGAATGATTTGAATTTGGCCATATTTTAACAAAATTAAGAGAAATATAATTTCTCAATAAATAAAGTCTACAATATTCTCAGAATAAAAACAAGTAAAACACTATTCCATCAGTTGATGTCTATAATATTTCAAATGACATTTCATCAGAGATAAAACTCCTTATTAAGTATGTTCCACTTCTATTGAAAATGTGACCTCAATGGAATTCACAAATGTGTGCAGACTCAATTAAAACAAAACAATTAAAAATATATATATGATGAAAATCCTAGTTTATATATTATATATCTACATGTTAACGGGTCTAGTTCAATGAAAAAAGACCTTGACTTGCAGATCAGCAGTTTCATATTCGAACCTCTATAACAGCTTGACAGTTGTAAGGCCCCGTTTGGGATTGCTTTTTTTGGCCAAAAACCTGCTTAACTTTAAAGTTAAGCAGTTTAAGGTGTTTGGTAAAATTAAAATATCCTGATTATTTTAAAAGCAGTGGCCTTTTGACAGCAGCTTTTAAAAGCTGACTCTGGGTTGCTTTTCAAAGCTGCTTTCAAAAGAAGCAGAGATAAACATTTAATGAATTTTTTTAATTCTCAAAATATCATCATTCATTTTAAAAAAATGACACCACCTCCACTTTTACATCCAACTCCACCACTTGCACCACCACATTTACTACCTCCACAACCACCGCCACCACCACCACCACCACAACCACCACATCCTCCTCCTCCTCATCCTCCGCCACCACCACCTCCAACATCACCTCCTCCTCATTCACCACCACCGCCGCCACCACCACCACCACCACCTCCACCACCACCACCACCATCACCACCTCCTCCAAAACCTCCACATCCACCACCACCACCATGTTGCCACTACCATCGCCACCTCCACAACTGCCATCCCCACCACCACAACCATCAACTTCGCCTTCATCTCCACCCTCAACTCCACTCCGTCACTATCACTACCACTACCACCACATGATTAGTGCATAACACTTTTAACATCATGTCTATTTTAGTCATTATTCACAGTTACAACAATTTTATATTAAAGTTTACCAAACAGTTTTAACACTGCTTTTTGTACTAACAGCACTTTAAAAATAGTGTTTACCAAACATGGAGCTGCTTTATTTTACAGCTAATTATTTTTAAAGCACAGCAGAAGCAACTTTTTTTAAAAGTGACAGTAATCCCAAACTAGGCCTAAAACCCCCCCAACTTACAGGAAGTGAAAAATAGGTGTAGATATTAAACTAAGCCCAGCCCAACTTACAGGAAGTGAGCCAACATTGGCCCAAATGTGAACAGCCAACCAAGCCAGCAAATGTTGTGGTAGGCAAAAGCCTAATGCGAAGACTGAAGCCCCAGCCCCTGGCCAGTACAAGTAGAGAGGAGAACTTACAAGACTCATCTCTCTCTGACCCTCTCTCTCTCTCTCTCTCTCTCTCTCTCTCCCCTCTATATAACCCCATTGAGTTGGTTTCCTCCACGCAAAAGAGAAACTCAGTGTGTTATACGACAAAGGTACCTGATACTTTATTCATTCCTTGAAAATACATAGCCTCTACCCAATATACAATAACCCATTGGGCATTGATTGTAATTTGCAATCTGCTATTTCTTTTTTTTTTCTTTCGCTTTTTTGGATTTCACGAAATTTTCTCATATTATCTATCACCTTAATCTGCTGCTTGCTTACCTATATTACTTTTAATGTGCCGACAAATGAGAAAAAAGCAAGTCCTTGTTTTGGATGCTTTGGTCCCCTATTCTTCCTCATACCCATCATTGATTGTTGAATTCTCAACCTGTTCCTGTGTTGGGTTCATTTCCTTTTGATCGGAATCGGTTCCCAAAGCGAAATCGGTTTCTGGGTACCCTGGATTTTGCTTGTTTATTACCTACCTCTAAATTTGGGCAAATCTTGTGACGGCTTCTATCCTCTTGGTTGGTTCTCATTTCTTGCTGAACGTTCTTGTTTGGGTGTTTGTTTTGGTGTTCAATATGGTTTTTATCTGTTCACATGTTTTCTCATTGTTATTTTTCGAGGTCAGATTTCATGTTTTGGTTTGTTTTGATTGCTTACTATAGTGGGATTCTTCTACTTTTGATTGTTCCTGATGTGGGTTTTGATCTATTATACCCAGGGATTTGTTTTTAGGTGTTGAAATCGTTGTCTTCCCTTCTTGGTAAATGTTAGCATTTCTTGAGCATGTTATGGACTGAAATAAGACTAATTCTGTTTGCTTAAATGGTATATCATCAGTTTAGTGTGTTTCTTTTAAGCTCTTCATGATTCATGGTATAAATAATTTGGTGATTGATGTACATTGTGGATCAGTCAATTATTGACTCCTTTGCCATTTATCTTTAACACTTTTGTTTAATGATGGAGTTTCTCAACCTTGAAGTCATTGAATGGACTTGCAGAAATTGCAATTTTTCGGTCACAACCAAAAAAATATATATATATTATACGGCTTCTGGTTACAATCAATTTTGTAAAGAGATTTTTAATGCTATATGTAGAAGGTATTTTCATCTTATTAACTTCATCTTGTATGAAGTTTCATTCAGGGCCTTTGCTCGAGCAATTTGAAAGATTGGTTCCTTTTGTGAAAATGTTTTGGATAATCATAATCCATTGCCTAAACTGGAATTATTGCTGATCCTCCTCCAATCTTGATTCAGTTGGGAAATGCTGAAAGTGTAACCTTAAATTACTTTTAGAATTCAGCTTCGGTTTAATTATAATCTTACTTTCCCACCCCATCTTCGTTTCACTGGAATATCTTGGTAGGTTTTGTATGATTGGGTTCTTACTTTTGTGTACTATATTTAGAGATTTTGATGATGTGATTGATGGAGTCAAGCTTTAAGACATTCATTACCATTTTTACTGTATTATGCAGGTGTTTGTTTCTTGTGACTAACTGGAGGCTGTTAGAACTTTGAAAATATCTGCTTCTTGTTTTCCTACCGCTGTAATAATATATGGGCTGAGGTGCACATTTCATGGGAGGTGTGGGAGATGAAGAACCAGCCACAAAACGCATGAAATTATCCCCTGGACAATTGAGAGGTCTATCCAACGGTTCATCTATTACGGAGCCTGTAGCTGGCTCTTCAAGAGACTTGATGGCTCGGCCCCTAACATCTGAAGGGGACGAAGAGGTTGTTGGTTCAAAAGGAGTTATTAAGAGGGTGGAATTTGTCCGACTAATAGCAAAGGCACTATATTCTCTTGGCTATAAGAAAAGTGGTGCTCATTTGGAAGAAGAGTCTGGGATACCGTTGCACTCTTCTGTGGTAACTCTTTTTATGCAGCAAATTCTGGACGGAAATTGGGATGGAAGTGTTGACACATTGCAAAAAATTGGTCTATCAGATGAAAACGTTACTAAATCGGCCTCCTTTATGATATTGGAGCAGAAGTTCTTTGAACTTCTAGATGACGAAAAAGACATGGATGCACTGAAGACATTGAGGACTGAGATTGTACCTCTCTGCATCAATGGTAGTAGAGTTCGTGAGCTTTCTTCCTGCATAGTTTCGCCTTCATTTGGTGGGACTCCTGGTAAAAACATTGCAAGGGCCAAGTCTCGGCCAAAGTTACTGGAAGACTTGCAGAAACTGCTTCCCCCAACAGTTATGATACTTGAAAGACGGTTGGAACATTTGGTTGAACAGGCCCTAGTCTTACAACGTGATGCTTGCATTTTTCACAACTCCTTGAACGAGGAAATGTCTTTGTACACTGATCATCGATGTGGGAGAGATCAGATTCCTTCTCGAACATTACAGGTTGGTAAAAAAAAATTCTGATTAATGGTTGAAGCTCTAATTAGAGCTTTGTATGCTTATTGATTTACTTATTTGGTCCTATTTCATACGATGTATGAAAATCATGTTCATTATTTGTTGTCATATGAGGTATCGCATCTTAAACTGTGAGGTTGAGTAATAACAGTGAATGTGTCACTTTAGGGTAAGCTAAGATTATAGTACTCAGTCTTGGTTATCAGGGGTTTTATGGACCCCGTGAGAAGAGACTAGCCTGTTAAAATGGTTTTTCCCAGTCTTGTTCTTTTAGTCCTTCTAATTAGTTTGACCTGAAAAATAAACCAAGGAGTTTATCAGAAATTAATTAAAGTGAGCAAGTGATTCAAGAAGGCTGCTGTTCATAACCCTCCACATGTCTCTGGAGAGTTTCAAATTCAAAAAATAATACTAGGGTAAGTAGTTGTTCATCTAAGTGTAGGATTTGTATGGAGGAGGCAAAGCAGTACAATTAATTGACCAGATTGGACATGTGGAACTTGATAGCCCTCTTTGGAAAAACTAGTGTTAGATAATATGTTCTCATCAGGCAAAGAGTAACCAGTGTGGTTCAGCTTACAATTCATAAGCCTCTAAAATTTGATAGAACACAAAATTCAAGTCTTTGTGGCTTTGTATTGTCCTTTCGTTACTTATAACACTTTAAATATCAAGGGTCCTTGTTTCTTGGCTACTTCCTGTCTCTAAATCTTTGCTGTTATTATCAGCATTGAGAATGGTATATTGCCATTTCCAAGCATCCTTGTTAAGTGTGCTCTTGTCTGAGTTAATGTGTGGAGGGAGATACTGACCAAGGTCTTGCGGAGCTTAATCTATGTCTGATTCCATCGTTGTTGACTTCACTTTCTTTTTTGCTGTCTACTTTAGTACCATCTCTCGTAATTTGAATCCCCTTGTTATCTTTTCTGTGTTTTGTTAATTTGTTATGTCAATGACAATTGTCTAATCTCTCTCTCTGATGACTCTTTTATTATGTGTTTGTTGTACATATGTTATTTACCTTGTCTAGATTTCCCATTCTTACATTTATAAAGGGCACTTTGAATCTGGTTTTACATACATATTAGTCAGATCTTGGTTTTAAACCTTTCTTATCACTTTCAATTTTGCAGATTTTACAAGCACACAGTGACGAAGTCTGGTTTCTGCAATTTTCCCACAATGGGAAGTACTTAGCTTCATCATCAAGCGATCGATTAGCAATCATATGGGAGGTAACATCAATACTATGTGGAACTATCTCTTAATCTTGCGTATGCTGCCCTCTTCTCCACTTTATATTTTTCATTGTTGATGCAATGTGTCAAATTTGATTTCTACCTATGTATCTGCGTGCATCTATAAATGGGCATCTTCAGTATAAATCTATCAATTATTGCTGCCTCCTCTTCTTCACATCTAATGTTTGTATTGCAGTTCCCATGTTGGCCTTCCATCTCTGTTGGCACTTTTGCTTTCTCTGTTGCTAGTTTTTCACGAGATATCAAATATATGTTCTCATTATGTAGTGCCCTAATGCAAATTATTTTGAAAATGCATGGAATATTTCAGCTCTATAACTGGTTTTCATCTTCCCCATTCTTTTCCAGTCCTCCGGACTTTGTTATTGTTTGTGTGTGTATCTGCAGCCTTAGATGACCCTTTTGGGACTAATGGAGGTGAAATAATGATTTGTATACTCATTTATAGATATGTTGTGCAAAAGAAGAAGAAAATTACTAGGAATTCATATCAAATATGATCAGTTTTCATCATACTTTTGGCTTAACTTGGCAGAGCTTGGCACTCAAATCTAGGCTCAATACCATGTCTGAGCACAGCCCAGCCCAGCTCAGCTCAAGCCACTGGTTCTGAGCTGAGCCAGCTTGGAATACAATCCCATGTGCATGCATGGTTGACAGGTGGACCAATAGTTACCTGTTGTTCTATTGTTGCAACTTGCAATACAAATTTTTTATAAGAAAATAGCAGTTGGGTTGGAATTAGATTGGAGAGCTCTGCATGTAATTCTTATTTAATGATATGCAATGCTTTTTTTAATTTTTTTTATTTTGATCCTATTATCCTAGATTTTTATACCCTGATCATTTTCTTGTTGGGTATAGGTTGATGTGAATGGTTGTGTTTCTTTAAAGCATAGACTATCTGGTCACCAGAAACCTGTTTCCATAGTTTCATGGAGTCCTGATGACCATCAGCTCCTCACCTGTGGAGTGGAGGAGGTGGTCAGGCGTTGGGATGTTTCTTCTGGTGAATGCCTCCATGTTTATGAAAAACCTGGTCTTGGTCTGGTGTCCTGTGGATGGTTTCCAGATGGAAAATGGATATTCTCTGGTGTCAGTGACAAGAGTATCTGCATGTGGGAGTTAGATGGGAAGGAGCTGGAGTGCTGGAAAGGCCAACGAACTTTACGAATCTCTGATTTGGAGATAACCAGTGATGGGAAGCAAATTATAAGTACTTGTAGAGATAATGCTATATTACTACTTGACAGGGAAGCCAAAGTTGAGATATTGATTGAAGAGGATCAAACTATAACTTCTTTTTCATTATCAAGAGATAATAGGTTCTTGTTGGTTAATCTTCTGAACCAAGAAATCCATCTCTGGAGCATAGAAGGTGAAATCAAGCTTGTTGCTAAGTACAAAGGTCACAAACGCACCCGATTTGTTATCAGGTCTTGTTTTGGTGGACTTGAACAAGCTTTCATCGCTAGTGGTAGTGAGGATTCACAGGTAAAGAATTTGGTTTCTTCCTTCTGAGGCCTCTTCTTTTTGCTTGTGTTTCTTGTGATTAAGCATAAGGCTTATCTGTTATTTGTTCCTGTATGTTTTCTGCTGTGATTTTTTCTGTGTGAAGGGGGTGGGGTTGCGGGATATAGCTCCAATATATTCCCATTTAGATTCCACGTTGGATAACTAGAATGTAGTTGATGCAGTTTCATTAATGGCATATGAAACTGGCTTCTTGTTTATTTTTTATTTTGTTTTAATTTTAGGGTTGAACTCCTTTAGTTGCTTGCTGCCAGGGTGTGGGGTTAACCAAAATGGCAGACATAGAACTTTTTAGTTTAATACATTGTCTTGATATTGTTGTGTATCATCCTGGACTGTCGCTGTACAGTGAGGTCAATGTGATCAATGGGATTAAGAGGACATCACACAGAAGAATTGGATTCAGTACATTTATGCTATATTGCTATTAGTTGTAAAATGAGAATTCGGTTGTCATTTCCCTTTCGCTGTGCTAATTGATGGTTTTCACTGTGCAGGTTTACGTATGGCATAGAGGATCAGGGGAGCTCATAGAGGCATTGCCGGGTCATTCTGGAGCTGTTAATTGTGTCAGCTGGAATCCAACAAACACACACATGTTAGCCTCAGCCAGTGATGACCGTACAATTCGGATATGGGGCCTAAAGGAGCTAAAAGTGAAACACAGGGATGCACACAGCAATGGCGTCCATTATTGCAATGGGGGAACTTGAAAAAGACTTGAAAAGCAAATTGCTGGTTATAATTTCTCTGACCATTGCTTTTATGTAAATACCTTATCATCGTCAAAATCAGACATTCATGTCAAACAAGCATGTGGATTGTGCAGCAAGTATCTATAATAAATCTACTATTTCATTTATAATATGTTCATTCTTTTTCTTTGAATCAATTTTTGAACTTTTGTGCATGAGAAAGTTGACTTGTACTTGATAAGCCGGTTAGGACTAGTGCTTTTTTTCTCCAGGTAAGTACTTAAATACAAGGAAAAATGCTATAGAGCCAACCCAAATTGAATGGGATAAACTAGTGATGCAAGTTTCCTCTCCAATAGAGCTACGTTTGATTTATTTTATTGCTTGCTTTTCATGTTTAAATAAGCCTGTAAACCATGAAGCTTTGGTCATTAGGGGCATCCTTTATCGATTTGAGCAATAGTTGACTGGTTTATCCAAAACTGTTCTGAAGCTCTTTAGATTCTTTTTTCATTGTAAATGTGGCTTTACATCCCCATTGGAGATGCCCTGAGTACCTTAAAGAATTCTCGAGGTTTTAGTTGGCTTCTGAATATCGCAGTAAAACCTTTCTGCTTGCTTC
>NC_024129.1:15381336-15402783 GCF_000346735.1 Prunus mume
CTCAATGCTCAGATTGTATGGATTTTAAAGATGCACAAAGACAATGTTGAGGAGCAATAATACAAACATAGCTTAAAGTCTGAATTGTGCAAGCATTATTGTTGGACAAAACATCTAGGATGGTTGAAACTTTAACCATTCATTTGTTCTCTTTATTGTCTTAGAACTGGGAAACAGTAACCAGAAAATTGGACCTCCTCTTCAACTTTGTTGGATTACAATGACCGAAGTCACGAGAGAGAGAGAGAGAGAGAGAGAGAGAGAGAGAGAGAGAGAGATAAGAAACTCATTTAAAGAGGGTCCTGAATACCATGAAATATTTCAATATGCTCAAGAGTCAAAGGATACTCCAACCAGTTCCCTCAATTATAACCAACTTATAAAAAAGAAAGAAGAGAATGAAAAGAAAAAAAAAAAAAAACTAGAGAGCTCAAGACAATTCACAATCTTAAGATGATTTACATATACAAACCCTCAATAAATTCTTAGGCAACACTGAAGGAAGATGCAGAGCTCTCCACAAACTTCCTTGCTCCCTTGAACCACCTCTTGTCTCCAGCTTGAGCCTTACAGATGTAAAGCTTGCCATCTTTTACTGTGGCTGTGATGAGCTGGTGCTTGCCACCTTCATCTCCATCAGCTGTCCTTGTCAACACAGACAAGTAGTAATAGGGTTTCCCATCAACCACTTGACTTGAAGATTCCAATATGTTGGCCGTGGCCACAGCGCCGGAGTCGAAACCACCCTATACCAATTCAAAGTCAAATACCATCAGAATTCACATAGTTGCCACCACTATGGATGTTATATATATTGCAAGGTCAGGCAGTCGGCATTTGCTAAAGTAACCATGCTTTTTATGGCTGCAGGTAAAAGCTATCTTCTCTATTGAGTGTCACCAAATTTTATCCGTTAAATGGTGTTCAGTATTTCATTTATTCAAACCACTTAGTGCTCTGTATTATATATCAAATTATACCTCAGAATCAGTCTTGCCAAAGTAGGCCTGTTTGCCGAGCAAATAGTCCACCTTCAAAAAGCAACATATATCAAAACTAAATTGTTAGTAATTGGCAGTATTTAAATGATGAAGGAAATGAAAACATATATATATTGCATTGTCAATGGAAAGAAGGAGAAGCTATCACACCTTGGTGAGGAATTCCTCAGGAGAGCCATAGTCAGTGATAGCCTTCTTATCGGTCGGGGTGATTGTGACAGCCACGTTGCTGGTGGTGTCAAAGTTGTCCTCATATCTCAGAACTTGACCAGGGTATTCAACCTCTTTGCTTGGGTTCCATTTTGCAGGAATCGAAAGCTTGAATCCTTCTCCAACGTATGGCAAGAAGTCGGTGTTTGTCTTTGGCTTTCCAAAAACGTTGGCTGCATATGCATTTAATCATAATTTAAGTTCAATTTGATTGAGGAAAAGAATAAATGTATTATACATGGATCGTCTCATGTTGTTTATGTTGTCAAACTGTCAATTTTTACCGTATTTCTTAAATTTGTATGTTATGTTGCGAGACTGTCAATACTAAATAATTATTCATCTGAGACTGTTCGGCAAGATAACATTTCTTACCGGATTCACCATAAGCTGCATCAGCAGGGGAAACCTTGGAGCCAAGGGCTGCAGCTCCAATGAGGACTGTGAGAGCCAATCTCCGGGAGACGTTAACGGCGCCATCTTCTTCCTGGGCAGCCTGCTTCTGAGCCCTGCAGATCACAATCTGGTTCTGCTTGACATTCACCACTTGGCGCTGTGATGAGGAGGACCTGGCAGAAGCTGTAGTGAGTGCATGGTGGTGCAAAAAGCATGCAGTTGAGGCCATTTCCTTTCACTCACTCTCTTTGTGATTCTTGTCTGTGTATTGAGTGAAGTGGGATTGGTTTTGCGCAAGTTGAGTTGTGGTGCTGAGGAAAATTGGCTTTGGATGTGTGTTGTTTGTTTGTGTGATATGTGAAGGCAAATGGTTGGTTAATTTTTTGGATATTGGATCAGGGAAGTGGATGATGGGAAGATTAGATTTTGATGTGGGATAAGGCTGTAGGGGCTCTCATTGGTACCACGTGGCATTGTTCACATGCTGCTTCTTGTACATGTTTTATTTCAAAGTCATATGTATTCGGCTTTGTTTGGTCATATTGATAGGCCCATTTGAGAACTGGGCCTACATAGTTATGGGCTTCCTTTGAAGTATAATAGTTGAATTGCTTAAAAATATATGGACATTAATTTATGACCAAACATTTGTCCTCAAACTTTATGTGGGCAGGTTATATGTGACGTTTGTTTCATAATATTCACGTGAATCGCATTGTCGTGTGGTATATTCCTAGGATAATGATATATAACCGACGCATACAATAATTTTCTCGACTCATACGTGTCGACACCAAAATCAGAAATTTCTATCTACCCTAACACCGCTCATCTCATGCTGCTTGAATTAAGGCTTATATAGGATTCAATAATGTATTTCTAGGACTACAAATTAAGTGAGTGATGATAACAATTCATCATACAATTTACATTTGCAATTCCATTTCAATGGAGTGACTTATACAATGGACATACAATACATATGAAGAACTGGGAAAATATAATCCATTGTCTAAGCCAAGATATTATGCAGGTAGGGCTTTAATGTGTTCTTATATTATAATTTATATATACACCAACTCTCTCAATAAATTATTTTTTTAGGACTTTTTTTTATTAGGAGGGACGATTATATATTAAATTCATACACACTACACGAATATTAAGATTCAAACTCAAAATCTTTCCTGGAGGAGGGAGCAATTGCTTCAAACCATTACACTAGTGAGTCTTTTATGTTATATATATATTTAGTTGCATGCCACCTACCCACAAGATAATTGCATTAAATTTGTTTATCTGTATGAAAATGTTGAAGGCCTTGATTTTTAAGCTCCAACATTGATTAATTGGTCAGTCAAAATACTTCTTTATTTTTCCTTGACCAGCTCATAGTAGTACTAGGAAGTCATTTCCATTTTATATGCTTAGCAAGTAAGTATTGATAATTTTATCCGAAAAAGGAAAAAAAACAGAACCAACCAGTAGAAGTGTAGAAGTAAGAATGATATAGTTTGCCAACTGCAAGTCCACGCAAGTAAATGGGCATCTGGCGGGCGTTGGACTGCGCTTGTATAAAAAGAAAACAAAGATTCCAGTCCTGCACGCCTTTTCCATTTCTATCAACTTGTACTGGAACTTCCATGCTTTCCCCGCACTGCCATCATAATTCATAATCTCCTACAAGGAAAACCCATCATCTTCTGCTTCTTCATTTTGCTCCAATCTTCTCTGATCAGGTAACCCATCTTTCATTTGGCTCTGGTTTCTGCTCCTCTGCATCTTATTACTCTTTCTCCATCTTCTTTTTATGTTGGGCTGAAATTATGTAACTTGCTGTATTTTTTTTTTCTTCATGGAATTTGATGTTATGAATTGTACAAATGGAGTTGAAAAGATTTTTTTTCTTCGTAGTTTCTTCTCTCTTTTCCTGAAGTGACTTTGTTACAGGGCAGTTGATTTTAGTTCATATGTGAAATAAAATTTCTGGGTGATTGAAATTTGGGTAGAGTTCTGGTGTGTTTGAGTAGTGCGAATTGGAACTCTTTCTATGCTTGCCTTGATTTTGAATTTCCCAAAATTTATATCTTGGTGTTGTTGGATGGTGGGGTTGAGTCTTTGGTTGAGATACTAAAGTATCTTTACGGGATAGATAGAGCTGCTTTAATCTTCAGATTGGGATACTGGAAGGGCAAAAAATTTCTTCTGAGAAGTGTTTTTGTAGGAGATAGAGTATATTCTTGTCCTAGTTAGCTTGGAGTATCTTTTAGGAAATCTTCTGCGTCTTGCCTTTTCTTGGCATAAAAGTGTGGGTCACAGAGCCAATGAGAAATCGGTTATTTTAGCACTCTGATGTGTTCTAAGTGACAAGGACTGCCTTGTGCCTCCATGGTAATTAATATAAGTTGGAGACATGGAGGTTAACAACCACAAATTTTTATCTTCTATTGAGGCACCAGTTATGTTAGAGCTAGTGGGTATGAAAGCTGTTATTCCTGTTTGTTCTTAGTTGTTTCTGTTGAGGCAGCAATCATGTTTTGTTGTGTCGATGTGATTTGCAATATAATGTGTTTTATTTCATCTTGTATTATCTTTAACTCTTAATTTGAGGGGCTTTTTGTACTCCTCCGTTCTCTTTTATACTTTCGCTTGGTGGTTTCAAGATTTAACCTATAATTCAAAGAAAAGAAATTTTTTGGAAGAAAAATGCTGATCTTTACAATGCTACTTGTGGTTGTGTGACCTTTCAAATTTGCTTTTGCAAGAATTTTTCTTTTTTTGAATCATCTTCATTCTTGTGGTCTACAGTTTTGGGGAATGAGTCTAGATGGCTGAGAGAGCCTGGTTAGATTAGAGCAATTACTAGGAAGTCTGTTCATATGATGTACTCATTCTCTGATTCTATTATGGGTTTATAAAGGTTGAATAATGCACATGCACATATCTTTTTGCGTTAATCATGTATAACCCAAATTGACCATATGGATAAGCAATTTCCTTTTATCTGAGGCTTCAAAGTACAATGTTTTACAATAAGTGGCTTGCAGGGAAAAAAGAATTGATATGTCCTTGCTTCCAAATAATTAATCTCATTTAGTGTTATTATGGTCCCTACTAAGTCTTTTGCATCTCCCATGTGTGTATGTTTCCTATAAAACATTTCCTGTATTGAAGCAAGCTTTCAGTGTATTATAGTTTCTGCCATGACCAGAGTTTTGTTCTTGAAGTATAGGAACAATGCCTGAGAAAATAACTCCCGAGGATCTTTTGAACAACATTGTGGAAACATTTGCTGAAAGTAGTTCAAAACAGAAATCTGTGCCACTTTTTGGGGAAGAGACATCAAACTCAGTCACTTCACAGTTGAACCGGCTATTTGGACGCCAGAAGCCTGTCCACCACCTTTTGGGTGGAGGCAAATGTAGGAACATTATGTTCCAATACATGCTTGAGCATTTTTTTATGCAATTAGAAGTTGTTGCTTCCGCTAATTCTCCTTGCATTGTTTCTCTTTTTATGCCTGAACTATGTAGCTGCTGATGTCTTGCTGTGGAGGAACAAAAAGATATCAGCTAGTTTTTTAACTGGTGCAACTGCTGTCTGGGTGCTCTTTGAATGGCTCAATTATCATTTCTTGACTCTTGTGGGCTTTGCTTTGGTTCTTCTTATGCTTGCTCAGTTCCTTTGGTCAAATTTTTCTGGCATAATTAGCAGGTGACGTCAACATGCTCAGTTTTGAGCTTCTATTTTGCTTGGTTGGGTGATGTTGTGTACAGTAGAGCTGAATGTTGTGATCTGAGTATTGTGTTCTCCATGGTGGCAGGTCCCCATCTGAAGTACCTCGCCTTGTTGTGCCTGATAAATTATTTGTCAATATTGCCATCTCGATTGGTCATGAAATTAATCGAGCCTTGGAATTTATTCAAGATGTTGCACTTGGAGGAAATTTGAAGCAATTTATTATGGTATGTTTGGATGATTATATTCTTTTCATACATATGATTGTATATATCATATACAAAGGTGATCTGATTAAGATCCACGTTGAGGAGCTGGAAGACTTGTGCGTCGGCTGTTAGATTAGATATGAATGACCAGAATAGAACTAATCCACCCTCACTCACTATGCATCTCAACCATCTAAATTTTACCTAAAGACTGATATGCAAGTCCTCAATTTAATTTCTAGAACATCACCATATCTATGTTATGAAAAGCACTCTCTTGGCTTGGCTTTCACTGGTTTCTTGATATTAGCAGTAAATGCATTTTAGGCCTCAACACCCCATGCTATCATGCTTTTACTTAACGTCTTTGACAATTGTAATGAACTGTTGAGATATTATCTCAGGTTGTAGCAAGCTTGTGGGTTGCTGCAGTGATAGGAAGCTGGTGTAATTTTCTTACCGTTTTGTACATTGGTGAGAGATCCAACCACTAATAATATCGAGTCTCTTATGAACTTATTATCTGATGACCATGTGTTCTGTTGATGGTATGGTTAAAGTTTGGGATAACCATTTAGATTATTGGAGTGAATTTTTTATGGTACATAATATGGTTTTTATTAATAATATTGTTATCCTGGTATATATGGAAGAGAATTGACATAGGTCGTTGTTTATTAGGTTTTGTTGCTGCTCACACATTGCCAGTTCTGTACGAGAGATACGAAGATCAGGTCGACAACTTTGCATACCAGGTCCTCGGGCAGCTTCAACATAATTATCGGAAGCTCGATACCGGTGTCCTCAGCAGGATCCCAAAAGGAAAGGTCAATTGGAAGAAGCATGATTAGATACGTTTAGCAACATAAATAATGTTTAGCCATCTCTGCAGTTGATTGGAAAATAGCATGTTCCAGCAGAGGGAAAACAAGGGGTGCAAAAACAATTAAGTATTACTGTTTATAGGGTCAGAAACTGGACAGTTGTGATTATTCCATGTTAGTAAAACCGTTAAGTTATTGTGAAGGTTCAAATTCATCTTCCATTTGATCAATTCTCGTTTTGAGAAGTAACCATTGCAGAATTAGCATTAGCTTAAACCAAAACCAAGAGGTTAAAACCAGATGCAAGGATCAGTTGGGTTGAAACCATGTCAACTGGTTTCAACTTTCATTTTTCATGGAAAGAAGAACGGGGCATCTGACTTTCTTTATTGAAAATCAGGACCACATCATAGTTGGAGTGTATTTTACCATTACCCTGATGAGGAAATCTTGGGTAGTTTATGCAAATGAGTAGCATAATACATCACGGCTGAGAGTCATCCACGCATGTTAGCATATTTCTGTCTTGCCCTAAAAACATCATAACATCCATTACTCTAGTACTAGTGCAGTCCGAGTAACGCCAATACTACCACAGGCACAGGCACTTTTAATCCTTCACCCCTATTGTTACTTTTGTTTTGCCAACGTCTAACAGTTGTGTAAAAACAGGGTTTAAGTCAGAATTTTGAGATTTCAATTACTTGTGGCTAGTAATATGTAGCTATAAGTAAAGTTGAAAATTTAAAGAACAAAAGATGATGAAGTAATTGGTTAATTAACAAGCTTATCCTGATTCTTGATCGATGAAACAACTTGACAATTTGTTGGTTGTGGACCTATTGGTACACTGAAGGAAAACAAGAAAAAGCAAGCTAGACGGCCTGTTGAGAGGTATAGCTCTAAACAGTAAAGCTGTAAAGATAGCATTAAGGTCCAGAAAATCTTGGGAGAATTTTCTACGTTGTATGGCCTACCTTCAGATCAGTAAGAGATCTCAGACATGCACATATAGCTAGTAATGTTTTTGTTTATAATACTCTGCTGGAACTTTTTTAGTACAAACGATTAGGGGAAATGAACTTACACAAATATTCATTGGATTCATTGGATGTACATGGGTTTCGAATCTTTGTTCATATGCGTGTAGATAAAAAAGCTCAACCAATTGAATTACAAAGTTCAACCAACTAAGCTATAACCGCTGAGAATTTTGCTGGATATTTAAATATGTGAGATTTGAGAACCTTAGGTGCTAGAGTCGGTCGAATATTTGTGAGGTAACCATGTGGTCAACTGGTCATTACCTTTTTGTTTCTTTCTCGAGTCAGTCGAATATTTGATCAATTTAAAGAATATTTGTGTGGTAACCATGTGGTCAGCTGGTCATCACTTTTTTGTTTCTTTCTCTGACATGTGCGATTTGGTCAAGATATGTTAGATGGCAAACACAAACCAGATCTTATAATTTTGTATTTGGAACATCGACAAAATAATTAACAAGCGACAGCCTGCAGCTAGCATAAGCAGTGACTATATGTCATGTGGGATTCTCAGTAAGGCTCGGATCCAAATCTAACACAGTACTTTCACATGATGTTCAAGTACATATTGTTTGCTTCTCCTGATTAAATAGTCGAGTTGAAGTCGGCAATTAGCAAGTGGTATTGTGTATTTCTCTAATCATTGAGCATTTCCAGCAATGCAGGTTGGGGGGGGTTTGGGTGTTGTAGGCGTTTCCAGCAACAAAATAGAGCTCGGGCAAGAGGTGGGGGCCAGTAGCCTGAGCTTGCCCGAGGTGGGGTTTGGCCCGAGCGCTTGCCTGCAGGCTGAGCTGACGTCACGACGACGTCAGCGTTTCAGTTAAATTTTTTTAACGTTGGCACGCGCCAACATTAAAAAAGATTTGACGCACTCACTACAGTGCTTGCCCAACAGCTATCTTCCACGTGTCTTCTTCTGGGCTATCCGATCCGCTTTTTCCAGATATCTAACGGCATCCATTTTTTCGCGAAAAAAAAAAATCGAAACTGCCACCCCGAACGGCCCTCTGCCACGTGGAAGCTTCTGGGCTCTCCGATCCTCTTTTTTCCAGCAATCCAAAGGCAGACAATTTTTTGCCCAATAAAAAAAGAAAAAAAATACAAAAAAAATACAAAAAAAAAAAAACTGAATTTTTTTTTTCTATAAATACCAAACAATACTCTTCACTTTTAACACCAACTCATCATACATTTTGTTCTCCTTCTACTATTATTCACTTTCTACTCAATTTTTTTTCACTTTCAAGTTGTTTTTTTTCTCTATCATATTATGAGTTCTTCTAGTGAAACCGGAGGAGGGGCATGGAGCATGATGAAAGATGTTAGCTTGTGTAAGGCTTGGCTCCAAGTTACTCAGTGTCCCGTAACGGGCAATGAGATCAAATTCTGTCATATGTGGAAAAAAATTCATTAGGAATTTTGTGAAAGGATAATTGGTTCAACCCGTACGGATCATGCATTATCTAGTAGATGAAAAATTCTTAATAAAGAGCTGGGAAAATAGATAGATGCCTTGACAAAAGCGATGAACAACCATAGAAGCGGGGAAAACCTTAGCAGTGAGGTAAATTATTTGTAATTTTTGTTTTATTCATTTCTATGTCATATTAAATTTTATTTAAATGTTTCTTACAATTTATATATTTAGTTAATATTTCTTGTATTTCCAATATTAATATGAATGTTTCTTGCAATATTTATATTTTGTTTTGCATTTCTAATAAATGGCTAAAGTTTATTGTGTTTCCATTATTTTTTTTAATACTTGTTGCATTGCCAATATTTTTTTAAGTTTCTTGTATTTCCATTTTTTTTTTTTATACTTGTTGCATTGCCAATATTTTTTAAAGTTTCTTGTATTTCCATTATTTTTTTTTATACTTGTTGCATTGCCAATATTTTTTAAAGTTTCTTGCATTTCCATTTTTTTTTTTTATAGATTATGCAAGCACAAATGTTTTTTTGGTGCTACTGGGTAAGGGAAAAAAAAGTTTCAACCATACCCTATGTTGGGAGATGGTGAAGAATTGTAAGAGATTCCAAATTATTCCAACGGGTCCGACGGTAGTCTTGAACGAGATGCCACTCCATGAGACACCGGCATCAGATTCACCTATCGATTCCCCGATGAGTCAAGACTCACCTATCAAAAAGAAGTCGAGGTCTATTGGGAGGAAGGCGGCGAAGGCGAAGAGAGGGAGTAATTCTACCAAGAATCCATCTAAATATTTGGAGGAGCTTTCAAAGATGCAAGCCATGAGAACTTAGAACGAATGGATGTTATGAGACGAAGACTTTTTCGTGACGATGGACCTAGCAACATGGATTGGTTAAATGATCAAAACCATTAAGTTAGTTTGCTTGCCTTTCATTTCATTGTATTTTTTGTTTTGTTTAAAAAAGTAGTGGTAATTCAAGTATTTTATTTTATGAGTTCTATTGATTTTCTTTTAGTGAATGAAGAAAATATTCAACCAAATTCATTTTTATTCAAAACATTCCATACATAAAAAGCAAACCACAACAAAAGCATAAAAAATAAACAAACCACAACTAAAGCATAAAAAAACAACAAAGCATAACTAAAAATACAACATAAACATAATACATTAAAAAAAACATCTTCACTTCATTTTATTATCCTTCATTGCCTTTCACCGCCCACAAATGCTCCATCAAGTCAACTTGACAGTGTTTATGAATATACGACGATTGCATCTCCGTGTAGCGCTTAATCATACAATGCATGAAACTACCGTCTCTAACTAACGGATCATGTTGCACTGGTTCTCCATCTAGCCCCATAGGTTTTTCATAAATTCGTGTTAAGGCCGTGTCCATGGGATCTGGTTCATACACTTTATCAGTATCGTAATTATACTCATCTTCCACAATCACGTTGTGGAGGATGATACAAGTCATCATTATACTCCTAAGCACCTCCTCATCAAATAAACGCGCCGCGCCCTTGATAATTGTCCACCGAGCTTGAAGGATACCAAAGCACCTATTCACATCTTTTCTGTACCCCTCTTGATAGGCAGCAAAAAAAATTTCCTTATGGGATCGGGGATGTGGAATTGATTTCGCAAATGTTGTCCACCTCGGGTAGATACCATCAGCTAGATAATACCCGTTCTGGTAGACGATATTATTAATTTGATATGTGATAGTTGGGCTTTCACCTCTCAGAACATCATTGAACACCGGGGATTGACCCAGGACGTTCAAATCATTTTGAGAGTTAGCAACTCCAAAGAAGACGTCAAACCCATGTATCAAAACCAGCAACTGCTTCGAGAATGATGCTTTTCTGCCATTTCCGATTGTCATAATCCCCTTGCCAAGCAATTGGAC
The DNA here is from genome assembly GCF_000346735.1 of Prunus mume. Next base: position 15,392,115 of record NC_024129.1, read on the forward strand.
AATTTTTCCATTGCCAGTGCATGCAGTCAATACTACCAATCATCTCAGGAAATCTACGAGACTCAGCTTTTTGTAGAAGCCGTTGCAGGTCCCTGGGCGTAGGTCTACGCAGGTAGTCCCTGGTGTACAGAGTTTCCATTGCATCACAAAATCGCACCAAGCTCTCCAAAATAGTGGACTTCCCCATCCTGGCAATCTCATCCACCTGATCAGCATATGACTCATACGCCAATATTCGTATCACAGCTTTGAACTTTTGCCCTGGAAGAAGCCCCAAATTTCCAGCACAATTTTTCTTTTGAACAAAATAGTCATCATAATTGCAAATATCATGCATGACTTTATTGAACAAATGGGGTTGCATTCTATATCGTGCTCGAAAATGAATATCAGAGTACAGAAATTGTGGGATAAAATAATCTTCCATAAGATTCTTACCCCAAGAATGTCTATGTCTGTCCACATTCGGTGCTCGGCCTTTTCGTGAACCACGGCGGCTCTGGTAGAATGAAGTACATTGCATCTATAAAAGTCGTATGTGTATTATTTCCAAGGCGATATCGATTGCATGGACGGTTATGAATAAAAGAGGACCAAAAATATCAAGATATATATAGAAATGTATATATAATATATATATAGAGCCACCTGTGTTCGTGGAGTGGACATGAGGAGAGAGCTCGAGAGAGCGTGCATGGACTGCTGATTCCATGCTTGGAATGTGCAATGCAGCCACCTTCCATGAGTTTAGCTCACGTAGTGGGCCCTCACCTGCCTTTTGGCACAAATGTGTGGAGCTAGCTTAATATATTTATATCACCTCCCTTTCTCTCCTTTTCACTCATTATACATACAAGATTCTCTCTGAATGCCTTCTCATAATCCTCAAGAGGCATGCAACATGTATATAATACACACACATATCTTCTTTGAATGTTTATTTTCCAAAAGGAAAAGAAAAAATTTTGGAATTTCAAGTTGAGAACTGCCATTGGATGATATGTATATATAATCTTAATCACTCAGAGGTTATTAGAAGGTTCTATAGAGGGCAGGGAAACGTTTGAAAGATTGATGTATATACGGCGATATATTCGTGTCTGCAAACGCATGTATGTCTGAAAGACGTATATTCGTGTCTGCAGGCGCATGTATATATACCTACATATCAGCTACTATCTCTCCTGTGCATGTACAGCACCATAGACATGTATTGGGCATCAATTACAAGCTAATCTCTTTTAGAATCGAACATGGCTTGGACACACACCTTCACATATATGTATACATCTGTTGCTGTTTATTTTTCCATACATATGAATTATGATTCAAACACACAAAATATTATGTTGTGAAATATTGAAATCCTCATTTTTAAAGGGTTCCAAACTAGAAGAAAATTTAGCAATTGCCTTTTTCATTTTGATGCATGTATATATGTATATATTGGTATTAACCCTTAAAACTAGAGATTGCTCTTTTCACATCTTTTATGCGATGATGATACCAAAACTTGAATTTGGTGTATTATATATAAAGTAGTGATGTTTAACAAATACATTAAACTTATGCATATACACACACACACATATGTATATCTATCTATATATGGTACACAGATGCATATATGTAGTTGTCGATATACATTTTTGTAGATATCTACAATATCAATCCGCATATCCACAATCTTATTTTTAGTTAAAGACATGATATCTTATGTATGTGAAGCTAATATCTCCTGCTTAGGGGCGGAGCTAGAATTGTAAGATTTGGGGAGGGGGGGTTGTTTGCGGCGATTAGATAGAAAACACAAGTATATCAAATACATATAAGTAGGGGTAGTTGCGGTTCGGTAACTGCGAATTTTTGTCCAAACCGCAAATCGACCGATTATTTGTGGTAACCGCAAAAAGTGATCAGTTACCATGAATTAGCGGTTTAAAACCGCAAGTTCTTTTTGTGTCATAAAAATCCAATCTTTCACATTTTAGGCTAATTTTGATGCTTCTTTTGAAGCCTTTTGAGTTCAAGCATACTTTAACCCTAAAATATAAATTCACAACCTAAATAAATAAATTCACAACCTCAACTTCTCAAGCATTCACAACCTAAAGAAAATTAAAGTTACAATTCCAAGCATTCCAATTAAAGTTAAACTTCTCAAGCATTCACAACCTCAACTTCTCAAGCATTCCAATTACAAATCCTTTAAAGTTACAAACCAAAATGAAAATGCAATGCAAAATGAATTAAAGTTACAACCCAAAGGAAAAATCCAATTCAAAGTTAATTAAAGTTACAAACTAAACGGAAAATGCAATGCACCAATGTTATAAACTCAAGTGTTGGTGGTGGTGAGTGGATTTGAAGGACCTTGTTGTGTTGTTTGAGCACAAATGCTATCTACAAAATGCAATTTTTTTATAAAAAAAAATATATAGTCGCAGTTTGCAGTAACCGCAAGTTTTGAAAATCAAATACCGTAACCGCAACCGCAAATGCGGTTCGGTTCTTCATACCGCAAATACGGTTTCGGTTTCCCGCGATTGCGGTTCCATTGCGGTAAATTGTCGGTTGGTTTTTGCAGTTTTTCGGTCTAAAATGCCACCCCTACATATAAGTATTCAAAACACATGTTAGAACTAAATTTTTCAAAATTAGTTATGTCTAATTATTTTTAAAGGGGCTATTAATTAAAATTACAAGTTGTCTATTAGTAAGTTGTAAGGAATCAAAAAAATGGGGGGCTCAGGGCCACTCCTGGCATAGGAGTGGCTCCGCCACTGCTCCTGCGTCTTATCTTTATGAGTCTATAAATGGGGTAAGGACTTGAGTTTCATGAATTAAAAACCACTAATTGATTTCTCAAATATACAGGTATATCGATCTTTCGCTCATTTCTATTCCCAAATGGTGATTTTTACCAGCAAGAAACCTGACTTTTCCAAGTTGGTTATGAATGAAGACCAAGTCCCAACTCTCTCTCTTTATACAGAAAATGATGGGGACGATGATGATGACGACGACGATGATGGAGGAGATGTGGCGCCAGCAGCATAGTTATCATAGATTCGTAGTGTTTATGAATAAGAGTGGCTTAAGCTTTGATACTTTCATCAACTTGAGCTGAACAGAACATTTGGCAATATATATATATATATATATATATATATATATAGAAAAGAAAAAGATCAAGTTGATGAAAGTATCAAAGCTTAAGCCACTCTTATTCATAAACACTACGAATCTATGATAACTATGCTGCTGGCGCCACATCTCCTCCATCATCGTCGTCGTCATCATCATCGTCCCCATCATTTTCTGTATAAAGAGAGAGAGTTGGGACTTGGTCTTCATTCATAACCAACTCTATTTTGTAGCATACCATAATATTAGAAGGTGTATGCATGTAATTTAAATAAGCAAAAGATACCTCCGGTGTGCTTATATAGTCATACGCACCAGAGCCATCTGAGAAAAAAGAAGAAGAAGAAGAAGAAAAATTCAGGTGTCTATGTTTTACGACTTTTGGTTGTCTGGGGTGCTCTTCCCCTTATATCATCCTCATCATGAGTCGGGGACAGCTTCTTTTTATTTTGAAAAGGGCCGGAAAGAGAAAAATATTACTTGTATATGATTACTGAGATCATGTATGGCAGCTGCTGCAATATTAAATTTTAATAATAATTAGTGATATCTACTTATTCGGAGTACGTAATATCAATCTCTCTCTCTCTCTCTCTCTATTAATTATGTCTATCTCCCCGTAAGTCCATCCATTAATATATCATGGCATTGAAGAACATGGAAATATATCTTTTAAAGGATTTCTTTATAGAGTTAATTATCTTCTTGATCATTTCAATTTCCCCCTTTCTGTTTTGTATTATGCTCAAGCATGGCTTTATGTTAATTCATATTCCGTTACTATAGCTGAGCATAAAATCCGTGAACTGAGTTTAGAAAATGTAAGTACTGTGTTTTTTCCTTCTTAATTATATTTGGTTGTCTTGTCTGCTAGGGTTTTTCTGATTTGTTGGGTTTATTTTTCTTGAAATAGTTTGAAATATGTGAGGTTTGGTGCTTGACAGATTCAGGTTCACTTGTTTTGCAGCGATCGTCATTCGCTACCTTTTGTTACATTAAGTTCATTTTGAAATTTGAGATAAATAAGGTATTGATTTTTTTTTTTTTTTTTTGTGTGTGTGTGTGTGGAGAATTGCTGAAATTTTAATTTGAGGGTTGTGAATCTGTGATCATAACTTCAGCTTCGAGAACAATGGCTGGAGGAGCTTGAGTACGTTTATTGCTTTATACAAAGTGTTTCTCTACACTTTGCCATATTGGCCAGCTGGGAATATTGAAAACAAGTTGAAGAAAGTGCTTGCCTTGCTTTCCTTTTGTCTGCATCAAAAGGGTAATTAAATTTTCTTCCTTTTATGACTGCATAGCTGCATAGTTGCATAGCCTGGTCCTTTTTTTATGTATTCTGAAATTCGTTGAATGTATGCATACTTTGTGTTTGGTCGCGCACACTTGTACTAATAATATGCTAAGGTGCAGCTTGTTATGCTTGTTCTTTTCAACTATTCTGTGAGCCCGATAAATAATAGTTCATTATTTGTTGCTTCACTATGCCAATATTGCTTGAGGTGAGTTACCTCAAGCAAGAGCATGATCTTGGACTGCAAATTTTCATGGTTATTAAGTTTTAGGTCATTTTAGACCATTAAATAGACATAAAAAGATCTAAATTTCTGTTATGTGAAGAATTATGTCTCTAAATTTCTGTTATGTGATGATTCATGCGATAGGATTAGTGAGCTTCCAAGAAATACTATTGTCATTCAGGTATTTGGGTTGGATTGCTCCTTGTTTTTGTTGTCTTTTGCATTTTACAGTAATTTGAGTACATTTTTATCTTCTATCCAAGCTCAGAAAGCAGAGAGGGATGCTACAGATTTATAAACTTAGAGTTTGGTAAAAAGGTATAACATGAATTGAAGTTTTAATTGTAGTTGATGTGAGTTCCAAGTTGATGAAATAATATATTGGTCTATTATCTCTCATCTTTTGCAGTGGGAGAAGGGAAATAGCACATACACCCAACAACAACTTGATGAAGTGAGAAATGAATGGCCAGAATTTGTGAGTCATCTCATGTACTAGCTGTGTAGTTACCTAGTCACTATTTTGTGAGTTTTGGCTATGGATAGTTAGCCTACCTAAATGTAGTCATCAGGAGTAACGGTATATGTTGTATAGATGTGGTAGGGTTTTGAACTATGACAGAATTGTTAAAGTAAGATGTATCTTAAGCTTTTATGAAAAATGCAGGTTTTTGAGTCTGAATAGTCCATTTGGACCTCAATATCCAGGTTGTATGTAAACATGGGAGTGGGTTTCTTGTTCCACAAAGGTATAAATCATCTTCCCAATAAGCAAATCCAAAATAAAACTGCGATTTAGCTTAAAACAGCGACGTAGAAACAAGGATGGCATGCCAAATTTATTTTAAACATAGACGTAGTAAGTAGAGAACTACGTCCATTTTTATTATCAAATTGACGTTGTAAGATTCATACTACGTCTATTGTTTCAAAGAAATCGACATCGTAAGACACATACCATGTCCAATTTCTTAAAGCCATAGACATGGTACAACCGATACCACATCGCTTCTCAAGTAATACTCGACGTAGATGTTATTCAAAATGTCTATTTTATTTATAAAAAAACGACGTGGGATAATATTTCCTATGACGCTTTTTAAGATATAGAGATGTAGAATGTTGTTTCAAAGTTCGATTTTTCTTCCAATGGAACTTGAATGACGTCGCTTTTGGACAAAAAGTGACGTGGATTAATATATTCCATGGCGGTGAATCACCATCGTGGTTAAGATTTTTAAAGCATATTGGTAAAGTAGACATCACTTTTTCACCTTGAACCACAATGGTTTTCCACCATTGTTTCCATCATCTTCCCAACTGCCTCGATCGTCATCGTATCGATTAGTAACACCAAAAATACATCAAGAACTTGTAGGAGAAAATTAACCTAGCTATATTTCAGAGTCTGAAGAAAGAAAAATAAGATAATCTAATCTTAATACAGTACATTGCTTTTGTTATTATATGCCCTTTTCTTTTACATATAACAACTAGCTAAGGCAATATCTAATCTTTATGACACTTGCTATCATCCTATCATAATGCTCTAACAGAATCTAAGTTTATTTTATTTTATTTTTTCACATGAAACTTACAATAACTTGAGATATCTAAACACATCATTCCACCTCATCCATCTCATACCATTTGAACAAAAGTATTTGTGGGTTGATTCACCATATCTCGTAATAAGAATATATATATATGCATAAAAATGAAGTGTCAATAACAATGTCACAAAAAAATTTGGTGACTAGCTAGGATTGTATTGGATTGGATATGTTGTTAAAGGAGGAAATGAAGGTCGGTGAATGATTTTCTATTCTGGGGACGATTAGGAGGGATAATTTATAAAATGTTGTTATTCTACCATTTTGTGGGGATTATGGGATAAGTTTTCTCTATCTTTTTTAAATTTTTGTGATGACCTTTTCTATTGAGATGAGCAATAATTAACATACTAAACTCACACACACTACACATATGCTAGGACTCGAATCCAAGACCTTTTTTTTTACGAGAGCATTTGCTCTAAACCACTACTAATCGGTCTTTTACAGATAAGTTTTCTTCGTGAGTAATCAATTTTTTACCTTCAACATGATCATGGGTTTTTCATTTCTTCCTTAACATACTTGAAATATAAAGAGTTATCATATTCAGCCCATGCTAACACCAAACGAGCCCAAAGTTTCACCCAAAAAGAAATTGGTATTGATTTCCAAAGACAAATTTGAGTAAGTTGGGTTCAATCTCCAAAATACAAACCAAAATGAATATTTTAGAAAAAGGTATCCAGCGTGGCAGACGAGCTGGAGGTGACAGTAGAGCCTGAGAGCGTGCATGGACTGTTGATCCCACATACCGAATGTGCAGCGCAGGCACTTGCCATGAGCTTAGCATACGTCGACAGACCTACATCCCACTAGGAAAAACGTATGGAGGGCAGCCCTGCCATGTCATCGCTCCCTCCTGTTGGCGCCAAATTTCGCTGCCCTTTTCATGTCAACGTGTCCAATATCAAGATCTCAAACAAATTACAGAGATCGCAGAAGAAAGCAACATGTCTGTTGGAAAGGATATGGAATAAGAATTTGCATATGCGAATATGATGATATTATCCCTTTCCCTATTATAAATATGCAGACATGTACTGGTGCAGTCTGCAACTAGCTTCCGTATACACTGCATGCTTATTAAATTTCTTTGGTCAATTTCTTAGGTAAGCAGGTCCTTTTTTTTTTCTTTTCTATCTAAACCCTATTTTTTATATGTCAGTTGCAATGGTGAATGTCAATAGCAAACAGTTACTTGCTGCTTCCAAGTTGGTTTTTAAGGAGGAGGAGGAGCTGTTCAAGACACAGTTTCATGTTCACCGGAAGAATGATTGGGATGATGATGATGACGACGATGACGATGATGCAGGCAGTGTTGCGCCAGCCGCATAGCTATATATATGTTTATTGGCATTGAGAGAATTTGAAGCACTTCCCAGCCTCCTAGGAGTGAGCTTTGGCACTAGTTGAACAATGTTGAGCTTTGGCACTAGTTGTCTCAGTTAAAGATTATTTTTTGTTTTTAAGGTTTCAAATCGAGTACTATTAGAACAAAAGAGAAAAACAAGTTTCTCGGCTCTCTCAGCTTGTCTTGTTTTTAATAGTACGTTGACAATGTTAATCTAAGCTTAAGTTCATTACAAAATCCGAAGTTATCTGCTTGTCTTGTTTTTTAAGTTTCTAATGTATAGGGCCAACAATATAAGAGCATCTCCAAGGGAGATGTCAAATACCAAACATCAAATTTAAATTTGATGGCTGATGTGGCAATTTGACATTTAGATAGTTTTACACTCCACCCGATATGTCAAATAAATAATTATTGTAACAGTCAAATCATTTAAGATAAAGAAGAAAAAAAATTAAAAAAGGAAAATAATAAATGAAAGTAATAGCCAACTATCTTTTAAAAATAATAAAATATTCATTTGACATCTTGCTTTTGGTATGTCAAAAATAACATATCAACCTCCAGCCTTCATTCCACATCAGTTTTGACATATCGGTTGGAGTGATGTGAAATGTTATTTCTAACCGTTAAAGGTCTATGTGGCACTTTTGACACATCGCTTGGAGATGCTCTAATAAGCCACTTCATTTTGAAGGGCCGAATAACCATGCATATTCTGAGTCTGATGAGGCAAGAAAGCTCAGTAAGATTAAGATATTTTATCAAAGAATCTCAGCATATAGATACGAGATAGTGATTGGTATAATAATTATAACCTTATCACCGACCAATGTTATTTCGAAAGATATATGTGTGCGATCGCGCCTGTTGTGGTAGGTACACTAATCCGTATTGCAATGAGTCTAGCTACTATTCGTCAATAATTAAATCACCATTAGTTTGTCTTTCAAATGGTAGCTTGTTCAACTCAGAAATATAGCATGAAAGATCATTCATTGAAAGGTCATTTTAAATAACCAAGGTGGTTGGTGTGAGTGGTTCGGCACTCTCATTCCTTAAGAGAAGGTCAGGGGTTCGATCCCTGCTCTCGTATGGAGTCACCACTTTGGCCAGCACTTTACCCCTTACGGGCCGACCCGGTGTGAGCGGGGATTAGTCTGGGTTGTGGTTAAGGCTTAAAGGTGCCACCCATAGTTGGGGCCCATCCAGGACCACCTCGTGGTTCAAACCAAAAAAAAAAAAAAAGGTCATTTTAAATACCAAGCTATGGGCACAATTATATTTTTCATGTACTCTAACCACAACCTATATGTCTAATTCCAATATGACCAATTAGATTACCACTGACAGAAACAAAATGACAATGCCTTGCCTACTCAACTAATTGGGGTCTAAATTTCATAAAGATTCTTGGCCGGGTTAGAATTTCTGATATGTTTCCATTCCGAAAGAAAATGAAGTTTTTATAACGAGAGGCTATGTTGAGAAGTTACAATGAGAAGATTCAATCCAACAGTTCAATAATAACTCTACACTAGATTAGACGGCTACTAAGGACCCACCCCCTCATTATAACCCTCTAGCCTTCCTGCACACGAGCGGCCAGAAATGGGCTTCACATTGTACGCATGATCCAGTTTTTCTCCATCTTCTTTTAAAGTTGCCCCGTTAATTAAAGTGAGAACTGGGTTTCTGTTACATTACACAAGGTATAGAAGGGCCCAATTGACATTTCCTAAATGAGCAACTGAATCTGACCGTTAATCTCGGGGATCGAACAGTAATCCTGTTACTAAATCCTGCAGCTTACCTTAGAAAATCCAGACCCAATTTGTCTTTTTTAGGTCGCTCGGCAGGCAAAAGTATCGTCAAATCAGACAATGTGATCTCTGTTTCATCACTCGACGCTGATGGTTCATACAAATCCAGCCGTCCTCGTCCTCAGTTTCTGGGACCTGGAAAGAGCAGCTGACGTGTACCTTCTGAGGACCATGTTTCTCCTCACTCTTTTTAGCCCACCAAATGGTTTGGTCTCTACTGTTCAATTCAATCTTCCATGCTGCTTCAACCAATACCAACTATCTCTTTCCTCATTTGAGTCACTTCTCTTTGACAAGTTCATTAATTTCACAAGTCTTTGTCTCTGCATTTCCAAAATTCTTGGGGGGCTTCTGCCAGAATTCTGGCAATTTAGTTCTGTTTTGAGCTGAAACTTCTTCAATATCAGCAACCCATTTCTTGTTTTAGATTGTTTTCTTTTTTCTTGAACTCAGCAGCTCCAGGGAAAGGAATCATGGCTATGCATGTTAGCAGTGCATGCTTTTCTGTTTTTAGTCACAGGAGAGTTCATAAGATTAGAGCTGTTGCTTCTGAAAATGTGACCACAGAGGATGATAAGGTGAAACTGGGGGGTTCTGATTTGAAGGTGACAAGGCTTGGGATTGGAGCTTGGTCATGGGGGGACACCAGTTATTGGAACAACTTCGAATGGGATGGTAAGTTGCAGAAATAATTGAAAAACTGAGAATCCCTTTTCAAATTGATGCTTTATTTTGGTTATAATTGTGGGTATATTTGTTTCAGATGAATTTTTCAGAGTGTTTGAGACTTTATGTCTTTCCATATTCACTTTTATCACTTGGGGAAGTGTTTTTAATTTTGCTTAACTTTTTACACCTGCAATTACAATGTAAAGCCATCATCAGCTTCAAATTGTACATGAGAGGAAGTGAGCTATATTTGTATGATTCAACTTTATGCAATGGAAATTCTTGTTGGTTGTTTGATGGGTTTTTTAGGTGGGGCAATAAATCTTAAAATTCAATATCTTTCTGAATTGGTTGTATTGGCAGCCTTCTTGTTAAGATTATGAAATGCTTAGGTATATTGGAAAGTGGAAATTATTCAATTGTGTTCAATATGGCAATATGTTTTGTGTAACTTGCAGATAGGAAGATGAAGGCTGCTAAGTCTGCTTTTGATGTCAGTGTTGATGCTGGTATAACCTTCTTTGATACTGCTGAAGTTTA
>NC_024129.1:15419303-15477591 GCF_000346735.1 Prunus mume
TGAGGGATCCCTCAAATAAGCTTATTTGAGGGACACCCCTTGTAGGGCCCACTCCGAATTGTATTTCACTAATCCAAACCGTCCATTTTGTAGATACACATTCAAAGATCATTTTTACAAAAAATCACTTGAATCCGATATCATTTGACCATTCGAATTTTAGTACTTTCTTAAAGTATCGTGTTCATTGATTTTGTATGACACAATTGGATGTTGAAATGGTTTCCGATTTGTCTAATTTTTTGCAATGATGATCTATGAATGTAGACTTAAAAAATAAATGGTTTAGATCGTTGGAAAAAAATTTGTGTGAGATCCTAAAAGGTGTCCCTCAAATAAAATTATTTGAGAGATCTCTCGATATAAGAGGAATATATATGGAGAGTAAAGATATGTATCAAATATGCTTATTTGAGGAACACCTTTTATAAGGCCCACTCTGTATTATATTTCACTAATCCAAACCGTCTATTTTGTAGATACTCATTCAAAGATCATCTTTGTAAAAAAAAAAAAACTTGAATCTGATATCATTTGACCATTCAATTGAATTATTGAAATTTTAATACTTTCTTGAAGCACCGTGTTCATTGATTTTGTAGGACACAATTGGATATCGAAAAGCTTTTTGATTTGTCTAATTTTTTGTAAGGATGATATATGAATGTAGACTTAAAAAATAGATGGTTTGGATCATTGAAAAAATATTTGTAGGGTACCCTAAATGGTGTCCCTCATATAAAATTATTTGGAGGATCCCTCAATAGAAGGGAACTATATGATATGAGTGGTGATTTCCCCACTCCTATTTCTCCTATTTTATCCACTTACACTCCTTTTTTTATAATATATATATATATATATATCATATAAGTATCGATTATTACCATGCCATATGATCAATGTGATGGTTCCTCTCGTATTATTCATTTTCAAGCTCTGACTCCCCTTTCTATCATTTTGGTATTGACCTTTAGGCTCCATTTGAAAGGACTACATGCAATGTGCCAGTGAATCATCTGAAATCCATTTATTTTCTTTATTTTTTTCTTATTCAAATCTTGTCATATATGGATTGTAGTAATCTTAATCTTACAATTTAACCTTAAAATCTAATCTAATCCTTAGATATGAATTCATTCCATCCAAATGAATCCTTACTTTTTCTCTGATTTCTTATATTTCACTTTAACTTTCAAATCTGTTAAGTGTATAATGGCAATGGAAGTCCTATGTGTAACACTATAATTATAATTTATTGGCTAGATTATCTTTAGGAAAAAAAGACTACTTTCATTGTAAACGTTATTGTCATGTGATCTAAATGTCCACTTACGCCAATTTAAATATTTGTGATTTAGTTGATTAGTGCCCCGCATGATATACAGTTTCACGAGAAATATGTTTGATGCATTACACAATGCATGACAAATGAATTTAATTATATATAATAAAGGCTAGATGAAATGGCAAGCGGTGGAGAATGGAGATAGTTGCACGATTCTATCTGAGTAGCTAGACTGATTTTCATCTAATTAATTATATGATTTTTAAGTGCACAAGATGTGCAACCCTTCGAGAGGATATATTTACTAGTGTTGAAAAGATGCGTCTTCAACTTCAAGTATTCATCATACTTGGTATTTTATTAAGACACTTGTCAGGGTCACAAGCAACGGGAATATTACTTCGTTGGATATTAATTCAATAGTTCAAAAAAATTTCTTCAAAGGAGTGCAAGAGTAAGTGAACCGTTGAATTTACATCCAACGGTGAGTGACTACAAATCTCTTAGACCCCTGTAGTCCAAGAGATTGTGATCATCCACCGTTGGATTCAAAAAAGTTTATTAAAAGAAGTGCAAGAATGAGTAAACCGTTGAATTTACATCCAACAGTGGGTGACCACAACTCCTGTAGTCCAAAAGATCAGAACTGTATCGATCAATAATACAAAAAATATATGATATAACTTTTTTACGTGTCATATTGTCATTGACTGAGGATAGCAAAACAGTGCTATTACCGTTACAAGTAAGTTTTTTTTTCCTTAGAATTTCCCTTTTTTGGCTGAATTATGAATGCAATTATAGAATTTCTCAACAAAAAAAAAAAAAAAGCATGTGATGAGAAAAAAAGAAGTTCAAACATACCAAAAAAAAAAAAAGATATTTGTAAATTAGCACCAAAAAGTCAAGATGAGGATTGAATGAGATGAATTGACCAGAGAATTGTGTATGTATAATGTATTGTAGATGCCCCATATTGGTTGGAAGTTGGGTCATGTGGTGTGTTTGTATATAATATAGATAATTCGGTTAGGTTCCACCTATAATTTTAGGGTCCTCTTAGTAAATGATTTCTATTCGTAAATGAGATTGAGAGTGAGTTATCAATCTTGAATGTATCATGTGGTTTTTCAAATCAAGTGAAAGAGTTATCAATATGAAGAGCAAATTACGCAATGCGATAAGTAACTCCATTTGTGCAGTGTTGAATATGAAATTTGGAAAAGAACAAATTGATGAAATTTAACACTTCTCAAACAGCTTTTTTTGGAGTCCCTACGCGAAATGTGACCTTCTACCCTCTGTGTATGTTTATGTGATATATTTTTTCCGTAAGTTAAACAAATATTAATGAAATAATTCAAATTCACGATTGTAACATAAAAGAAAGAAACAATATGTAATTTACACAACAACTTTATAAAATGTATTAAAATAAATATCGCTATTCTTGCATTTTCCTATGCAAAAGTATTAATTAACTTTACATAATGAAGTTTTTCTACCATGTCTTTTTCAATAGATAATATAGCTAAGCCATTTAATCTTTCTTGTGACATAGTTGATGTGATCAACTTCAACTTTGAAAAGATTCTTTCTGCGGAGGCAACCGTGACTGGTACAAAATTATGTAAGCAATACATGCAACTGGGAAACAACCATATAAGTCCTTCAAATAATTCAACACTTGAATTTCCCTTTTTGTATCTTATGGTAAAGTTTCTCTCATGATTCGTAGTTCGGGAAACAAATCATTCCCATTAATAAAGAAATATCATTATGTTTCATCAAACCTTCAAGATTCCTACAATATCTCTTCAAACTGTCATCATTTGCAGTCTTCAACTTCTCCAAATTGAATAAAAATTCAAAAAAAATTTCGTATGTGTGAAATTGTTCAAATCTACTTTTTAACTTAACAAAATTGCTCCCTGTCCTAGCATCCGTATCGTATGTGTCATTTTAGTATACTATCGCCTCTCTCAATATGAATTGTCCTCAAAAAATAGAACCTAATTTATTCTCCGTTAATTGACTTTAGCTAGAAATTTAAAAAATAATTGGGCCTTTAGAGCATCTCAAACGATGTGTCAAACGTGCCACATAGACATTTAATAGCTAAAAATAACATCTCACATCACTCCAACTGATATGTAAAAGCAAGATGTCAAATGAATATTTTATTATTTTCTTTTCTTTTCTTTTTAATTAAAAATGAATCAACACTAAAATGTAATAAAATAATAATTTAATTTGACATATCGGGTAGAGTGTAGAGCTGTGTAAGAGCATCTCCAAGGGAGATGTCAAATACCAAACATCAAATTTAAATTTGATGGCTGATGTGTCAATTTGACATCTTACACAGCTTTACACTCCACCCGATATGTCAAATTAAATTATTATTTTATTACATTTTACATTTTAGTGTTGATTCAATTTTAGTTAAAAAGAAAAGAAAAGAAAAAATAATAAAATATTCATTTGACATCTTGCTTTTGGGATGTCAAAAATAACATATCAACCTCCAGCCTTCATTCCACATCAGCTTTGACACATCGGTTGGAGTGATATGAGATGTTATTTATAGCTATTAAATGTCTATGTGGCACGTTTGACACATCGATTGAAGATGCTCTTAGATGATGCTCTATCTAAAGGCCTTATTTCTTAATTATTAGACCAGGATTAGCCGTTGGATTAAATTATGATGTTTGGTATTTCTCGAAACAACTCAATATCTAATTCACCACCCTAATGAATGCTATTGATATGAACGGTAGAAGAATGGGTCTAACCAAACAAAGAATTAAATGGAATTAAATGAAAATTTGAAAATGCAGTGCACACTGATATCATCCAATGTATATCTGGGAAAACTGTCTACAAGGAAATTGTCAAAATTAAGTTTAATATTTGACACGCCAAGATTAAAAAAATTAAAAACTACCCAAAGTTAGTCAACATTACCCATTTCAGTAAAAAGTAATAGAGATATTCTGCAAAAATAAAAGATATTCTAATTGATGACCTAATTCATTTTACATATACAGCATAAACAGCTCATATCACATACTTCTCCAACGTATTAGGTCATCAATTTATACAATTTTAGACAATATGCCTTTATTTTAATATAATAAAAGGATCGGTTTTTAGAAATGAATAAATAAGGAAGACTGCTTGCAAATTTCAGTTCTGTGACTATCAAGCATGTTTATATTTCAGCTCGGTCAAAACACCAGTCAGAAAATTAACAGGAACAAATCTAGTTAAAACCATCACAAATAGGAACAAACCCGACTTTGTTTGTACTGTTCTCTGCCCTTTTGGGTGGTTTTGCAATGAATTGGAACTTTTAAAAAAATATATATATATTTCAGCCCGGTGACTATCAATATTGAGACTGTTCGCAAAGAAAAAATATTGAGAACTTGGACATAGTCTTGAAAATTTGAAAATGTAGAGAGTGAAGACGTCACCAAATCAGCATCCTAGGAAAGCACTCGTCATCACGTTCGTCTTTGGCATGCTGCATTTTCTATTTTCTTATTTATTTCTCAGCGACATGGCCATGAAAACTTCACGTAATCCAAAAGAAATATGTAATCCAAGTGCGTCATATAAAACCACAAATTTCCAGTTAGAAGACTTGGATCTTTGTTTATCATCATGACGTGTGTTTCTAGGTCATGTTGTCAAATAGCAACACGCCACTTATATTTTATAAAAAAATTAATTTTGTAGAATTATAAAATGATAAAAATTATGATTTTTTTTTTTTGGCATATATATATACATATATGAGTCAAATAGATGTTTTCCTAGACGAAAATAAAATAAAATAATCATATAGGTCCTAATTTTACAAGAAATGTAGGGATGGATTGATAGGTCATCTATTTGATTCAAAAATAAAAAAGACCAACTCTTAGATTTGTAGTTCATAACATACATGGCTTAGCTAAAATAGATGTGGAATGAGTGTCAAATGATTTTAACCCAATAAGTTACGTTGTACAATAGTATTTTGATATAAATATGAAACGGCGTAAATCGGACAAAATATTACTAATATTTGATACGAATATGAAATAATTTAACTTGAGTAATGGGACGGAAATATGGAAAAACAAACTCTACCCCACACGCAATAAGATTATTCATTAGTATTTTATAAAAGGGCGAAAGTGCTCGATGAAATGCCTTAAAAAAACTAAAGTAAACTTATGATTGTATGTATATTCTCGCATTTACGCAACGAGAACAAAAAAAGAATTTTCTGAATTTGCCACTACCCTAACTAGGTAAGAATTTTAATTCCATGCTGCATATGTATAGCAAATTTACTTGAACGTAAAAAAGGAAAATGAAGAATAGGAAACAAAATTCAAAAAAGAAAATTTCAATAATTTCATATCAATATTAAAGGCTGAAAGACCGTACACGGTACACCAATCAATACACAAAAACCGAAAATGCCCCTACTTTGCAAATCCCAGTGTTTGCGCCAAAATTGGAATCACAGTCCCGGTAAATTTCCAAAATATCCCTTACACGTGGCAAGTTGTTCCAGCGAGTACACGATAAAGCGATCTTGGCGAGTACAAAATCGTTTCGTTTCATCTTCCTCGCCATTTGGCTGGCACAGCGTTAGCTGTCTATATAAAGGCAGGGCAACCTAGACGGTGGAAATCAAATTTCGACTCTCCTATTTGTATGCAATTCTGTTTCCATTTCCAAACCAAATACTCACCAAATCCCTAAATTCTTGTGCATCCAAAAAGCAGCCAAATCCCGCGTTTCGATTCCCCGATCTCTCCAGAGCCGCTGCAAATTCCGGCGATTCTGGTGCGTGCTTTCACCGGAGGGAATTGAAATCCGATCGCGGCTGTTTGAATACAAAGAAACGAGAGTGAATTTCGAATCGTCAGGCACAAGAAAGTCGCATGAGCTGGTTGGGAAAGCTGGGTTTCACAAAGAGGAAATTGAATTCCAATTCTAATCACTTCATTACGTGTCTCTTAATCTTCATCCTCCATTATTCCCCCCAATTGCCTCTTACTCTGCTTAAATTCGAGAAGAAAGCCCTCGATCCATTATTATCATTATCCAATCTTAATTTTAATCCCAATTTTAATCGTAATATCAATAACGCTTTGAATCACTATGGCGTCTGGAGCCAAGAGTAATCCCCAATTGCGCAGAGGTCCATTCACATTTTCCATTCTTTTCTCTACCAATTTCTTTTTTGGGTTTGGTAGTTCGTTTTTTTAACGGTTTTACTGCTTTGGGTAATTTCTAAAATAATTTTTTTAATTTTGGATTGAATATTTTTATTTAATAATTTGTACCAATGCAGCTGTGTGCTATTCGAATGGTGACAAGAAGCAGACATCAGGCGGAACGACGACGTCCCCATCTGTAATAGTGATAGGTGGTGGTATGGCCGGGGTTTCAGCTGCACGTGCTCTTCACGATGCCTCAATTCAGGTACCTACCCACATTGAAATTCCAACTCGATGCTTTGTACATTGAAGTGTGCAATTAGGGTTTTTAAATTTTTTGAATTTTGATGGTCAGGTTATGCTGTTGGAGTCTCGAGACAGACTGGGTGGTCGAGTTTACACCGATTACTCATTTGGTTTCCCTATTGACTTGGGTGCATCATGGTAAGCTGAGAATGTGACTTGCTTCCTTGTGTTTGGAATTTGAATTGCTTGTATTTGGAATTTGAGTTGCTTGTATTTGGCATTTGAAGCCTAAATCCTTGATCTTTGTTTATGCTTCAGGTTGCACGGAGTGTGCAAAGAGAATCCATTGGCACCATTGATTGGGAGATTGGGGTTACCCTTATACCGCACGAGTGGGGATAACTCTGTCTTATATGACCATGACTTGGAGAGGTGCATAATATCTCCTTTCAACTAATAGTTCCCTTGTTGTAGGAAATGCTGTGAATTTTAAATGTCATTTAAGTTTTGGTTGTCGATATGCATTGTTATGGTTTTAGTGTGGCTTGGTTTTTGTTGGTTGTTTAGAATTGAATGGTTCGTACTCGTATAAGTTGTTTTATTTTTCCAACCTTCTAGTACAGTGCCAAGATTTGCTTTTAACAGTTTAAAGCACAACAGTCTACAATGTAATATGTATTATTTATGGTCAATCCATTCAAGAATATGCTTTGATACAAATGATTTTAACACATTGCTTCATCTTTCTGTGAAGTTGGCTTTTTGTCCGAGCCTTTATATTGTAGGGTGATATCTGACATTGGTAGTAAATTCATGTTGTCTTTGCAGCTATGCACTTTTTGATATGGATGGGAAGCAAGTTCCTCAAGATTTGGTCACCAAAGTTGGTGAAGTGTTTGAGAACCTTTTGAAAGAGGCAAGTCATCTTATGTTTATTTATTTGTTTTAAGGCTATAGCCTTGTGAGACGAAAGGTATCGCTTCTGTCTTAGCCCTCAAATAGTGGCTTGCCATTGTGGACATTCTTTCACTTCATTTTTTGTTTTTGTAGTGCAGACAGATAAGGTAAGAGAGGAATTTAGTGAAGACATGTCCATCACTCGTGCCTTTTCAATTGTTTTTGAAAGGAACCCGGAATTAAGGTACCATAATTCCAAGCCACATTTATTTTTATTTTTTTTTCAGCTTTTGACACTCTGTTGGTGTATAAATAGTTTACCAAAATTACTTTCATATGTGTCGTACAGGTTGGAAGGAGTTGCACATAAGGTTCTGCAGTGGTACTTGTGCAGAATGGAAGGTTGGTTTGCAGCAGATGCTGATACAATTTCACTTAAATGCTGGGATCAGGCAAGCTTATCATCCCTGAGATTGGCTTTCATTACACATTGCACTGTTTGAATTTTCAGTTCAACTATAGACATTGATATCTTTGTGCTCAAGTATGGCCTGTAACAACTTAATAACCTCGAATGGCCATTAATTAGCAATTTTGTTTCTCTCTTGTATAGGAAGAACTGCTCCCTGGTGGTCATGGCCTTATGGTCAGGGGCTACCTCCCTGTTATAAACACACTTGCCAAAGGTCTTGACATCCGTTTGGGCCACAGGTATGCGTCAGTTTTCTTTTTCATATTCTCCTATATATGTTCTGCAATCTGCTTGTAGCTTAATCAACAAGCATATAACTTTTCTCCTATTCTCAGGGTCACAAATATAGCAAGGCAATATAATGGGGTTCATGTAACAATAGAAGATGGGAGTACATTTGTTGCAGATGCTGCTGTTGTAGCTGTTCCTCTTGGTGTGCTTAAGGCAAAGAGCATATCGTTTGAGCCAAAGCTACCCAACTGGAAGGAAGAAGCCATTGATGACCTCGGAGTGGGCATTGAGAATAAAATAGTGTTGCACTTCGAAAAGGTGTTTTGGCCAAATGTGGAGTTTTTGGGAGTGGTTGCTGAAACATCTTATTGCTGCAGCTACTTTCTAAATCTTCACAAGGCAACTGGTCATTCTGTACTTGTTTATATGCCTGCAGGGCAGCTGGCTAAAGACATAGAGAAAATGTCTGATGAAGAGGCTGCTAACTTTGCTTTTATGCAACTCAAGAAGATCCTTCCAGATGCTTCTTCCCCGGTACTCCTTGTTTCTAACTTCTACTAGACTTTATGTGAAATTTGATGAGTCTTATTTATTTTTGAGCTATAACTTAACTTAATTGATGCCTTTCCAATTATGCAGATTCAGTATCTTGTTTCTCGTTGGGGCAGTGATGTTAACACGCTTGGGTCCTATAGCTATGACATGGTTGGAAAACCCCATGATTTGTACGAGAAGCTGAGGGTCCCAGTGGATAACCTATTTTTTGCTGGGGAGGCAACAAGCGCGGACTTCCCAGGCTCTGTGCATGGTGCATTCTCTACTGGAGTGATGGCTGCTGAAGACTGCAGGATGCGTGTTCTGGAGCGATATGGGGAGTTGGATTTATTCGAGCCGGTCATGGGCGAGGAGGCCATGTCCATCCCGCTTTTGATCTCCCGCTTATAACTTTCAGGCCACACCATCCTTCAGATATATGAATGCGAGTATTGAAGATATGTTCAGGTTGGATTGGGCGACAAACAATATTGCCATTTTGATTCGGCTGTCTGGGAAAGGTCGTGGAAAATCACCGTTTTCCCTTGAATGAGGCAGCCAAGCTCTGGTGTATCTGTTTGTAGTCCTCATCCGTTTGGGCTTATCTGTATTTGCGCAATCATTGGACAATCACTAAATGATATGAATCTAGTCTAATAAATAGCTAGTGGAATATTACAATAAATTGTGATATTAGAGGTCAATATATCTAGTATTGAATTGGTGGGAGGACGTTACAATTTGCCGTGTTCAAATGAATGAGGGTTTTCTCTCTCTTCTGCTCTTATCTTATGCATGCTTGTCTGTCCGTTACCCAGAATTAGAAATGTAACTTTCAACTGATTTATTGTCAGCGTTGGTGGATTCTCTCATTGGATCCATTAAAAACTTTTAAGGCTCTGTTTAAAGAATAATACTAGTCTTATTATTATTATTTTTCACATGATGTGACAACTGATGTGTACATACCATATCATGTAAAATACTAGTTTTTGTTTTTCTAATTTTATTATTAAAATATACTTCATTTATTTAATTGATGTGACATATAATATGGACATGCCACATCATGTGGTATATAAATATGGGATAAAGACATTTTTCTTCCTTAACATTTTTCAGCCATGAACAATAGCCCATAACCCTTAACATGATATAGACATTTTTCTTCCTTTCGAATCCTTTAATTTTCAATGAAACAGTTAGATAAAATCATTCTTTATAAAGCAAAAAGGAAAGAAAAGATGGTTTGCTAGAAATCAAATAAGAATCAACTAAAAGAATGGAGAACGGAGAATGGTTGGAAGGACAAGAAGGGAGGAGGCTGCCGCGGTGAGAAAGAGAAGAAAGAGATGGAGTGGAGAATAAAACGTAAGATCTAATTAATTTTTATTTACTAGGGTTTTTAATTGAAAGATTAAAAAACGTAAAATGAAATTAAATGAGGTGGCATGTCCAAGTAAGATGCCACATCATGTGGTATGAAAATGTGGTATACAAAATGTGGTAAGAGTCGCATTACTCATTACAATTTGTGTATGCAAATATTTTTTATTTTTATTTTTGTTGATACAAACAATACTCTACTTTAATTTAATCTAAACTACGGGAAGAGATATTTGAATTCGGATGCAGAGTAGTGAGTAAATCCGCTATAGCCAACTTAACTAAGCTCATGTATGCATATATGCCAAGATTTGGACAAGAAAGATAGGAAACAAATAAATTTCAAATGAGTCCTAACATGTAGTTATTTCAAATACATTCATATTGTTCTTGTTTTCATAGCAAATTTGGCCTTGTTGCCAAATTTTCTTTCAAATTCCAAATGGGTATTTAAATAACTAGATGTTATATATTTGGAATGAATTTGAAATGACTATCCAATGAGTCATTTGGAATCCATTTGTTTTCTTAATTTCCTTATTCAAATCTCGACATCCAAATGAAGACTTGATATTCTGAGCTACTTTTCAAAATTTAATGTATCATTAATTGATTCGTATTAATATTGAGAAAACTGGACGCATGATAATAATCATGTGATATTAGAGCATCTACAATCATGCTCTATATTTTTTTGTTAAAGTTTAGCTGAAAATACACGAGTTATTTTAGGAACTCTATAAAATTTGAACTTCAATCATATTCCCTAGTTTAAGGAGTCTCAAATACTATAATTATTTTTTAATTCAATATAATTAGTCCATCTCTATACAAAATAGGAAGTATGGTAGGAGTTGTACTTTTAGGAACTCTATAAAATACACGAGTTGTACTTTTTTGTTAAAGTTTAGCTGAAAATACACGAGTTATTTTAGGAACTCTATAAAATTTGAACTTCAATCATATTCCCTAGTTTAAGGAGTCTCAAATACTATAATTATTTTTTAATTCAATATAATTAGTCCATCTCTATACAAAATAGGAAGTATGGTAGGAGTTGTACTTTTAGGAACTCTATAAAATTTGAACTTCAATCATATTCCCTAGTTTAAGGAGTCTCAAATACTATAATTATTTTTTAATTCAATATAATTAGTCCATCTCTATACAAAATAGGAAGTATGGTAGGAGTTGTACTTTTCCAATTCCTCCATAAAATTTGTCTAAAAAGGTGGTTTGGAGAGCCCATTGTAAATGCTCTTACACTTGAGAGAGAAAATGAGAGAATGGAAAGATATACAACTCTAGAAAATGGATCTTTGATTTTCATTTAGATATAGTTGCTCAGTCAAATCACATAAATTTACACAGCTGAGCAAAAGTTGACATATTTAAGCAAATGAATTGCTAAAACCTTGCCCTCCTAAAAAAGAATAAAAGAAGATTAATCTCCGAATATTACAAGTTCTCTGCGTTGCACTCAAAATTTGAATTAGCTTCTATTTCCGTCGCTTTCTTATGTTCTCAAAACATGCTCAAAACATAATTTTCTTTCAACTGATTCTCGTACCTTCCTTCCGATAGATGAATGAGACCTACAAATTTGAATATAAATATCCAACAAAGAAGTTCAGAAGGCTCCAATTTCCACAGCACTATTTTTAGATTGGTTGCCTTGCTTAAAATAAATGATATTTAGAACCAAAAATTACAAAAACGTATACCCTTTAATAGAGGGAGACATCAGAGAATGGAGCTGAAGCTTTCAATAGGATCAGATTCTTCCAGCATGGAAGCTGCCTGGAAGCAGTCGATGGCGTCTGCTATTCGACCATCATCTCTGTGAATCATCCCCAAGTAATACCAAGCCTTTCGATTGTTAGGATCGATCCTTAATGCATCCGAGAGTAAGCTTCTTGCCACAGGCAATGCCACTGAGCCCATCTTTGACAGAAGAGCAGCAATCAAAATCTTGCACGGAACATAATAGGGTTCTAGCAGAAGAGCATCAATATAAGCTGCTAGAGCTTCTTCAATTTGTCCACGTCCTTCTAAGATAACACCTAATATAATTGCACAGCAAGTAACTTAACAGTAAACATACTGCACATCAAAATATCAAATTGCACTGCTATATAAGTAAAAGGCTTTTATGCCATGATAGGCTCCCTAGTGTTAGAAGAGCTTGAAAGTGCTGTTAGGTCATATAGGCCCTTGTTTAAAACTAGCCCTTGAAAATTTGAAAGACATTTTGTCTAAAGTGAGCGTTTTCCACAGGTCCACTGCTTGCATTGTCATGTATATCACTTATCAAGAAGTACAACATAAATGCCTCAAATTCATTACTGTAGTAGATGAATTTAGTACTTGCCTTCCGTGTGCAGCGTTTCTGCAGAGTGCAGCTTCAGTTCGCTGGCTTTACTCAAACATATTTCTGCATCCTTCCAATGTGATAGGCTAGAGTATAAGTCTGCCAAACCATGCCAAACTTCGAATTCATCGACTTTATCATCTTCAACCTATCAAAAAGAAAAGACCAACATTAACTTAAAGGGAACAACTTGTTAATCAGGAGTTCCTACTAGCATATATTTTCATGTTGAGCAAGAATCTTTAACAAATAATTTCCGAGAAAGCAACTTAACCCAGCATTCACTTACAAACCTCAAGATCTAAAAATTCAACTCCATAACACAATCAGATACTTCAAATTTCTAAAATCTAAACTACTATCACATTAAGTTAAACCATTGTAGAAAGAAATGATTAATGGGCTAAACTTCCTCCCAGGACATTGCAGACTCACAACAATACCACTTTCCCACCACTACCAATAATAGCTTAGGGCTACATTTGGCAGAAATTTGAATAGTGAAGAATGTAAAGAAGAAGTCAGAGTTTTAACCTGATTACTAATTCTGAGAGGCCCAAAAGATTTTCTTTGGGCTTGAACCAATGCAAGAAGGTAACGATAAGTTTCAATTGCATCCATGGGTAATGATTGAGAGATTTTCAGCTTTGCTTTAAGCCTGAGCAATGGCCCTTGTTCCCATTTTGCTGTCTCATCCAAAGCAGCATCAGTGACCACGTGAGCCTCTGAATATCGCTGTTGAGCAGACAAAACAAGAGCAAGCAATCTCCAACCTTTTATTATGGAGCCCCCTGTTCGATCAATGAACTGTTTTGCATACCGCAAAGCAGCATTTAGATTCCGATGCTCTGCATATTGAACACCCAACTCAAAAATCAAATCTAAGTTATTCTGCTCCAAAGCAATGGCTTCATTTAGCGATTTCAGTGCTTCAGACTGAAGCCGGAACCTCTCAAAGTCAGAGGAAGAAACTTTTGCTTGTTTCCCCAAACAAAGACCCAACAAGCGAAGACCCACACCCTTTAAATGTTCATCCATCCCCTGAGCACTACTAATAGCCCTTTGTGCATATCCCACTCCCTCAGCTGCAACATGGGAATCCTCACTGCAGGTTTTGGCAGCTAATAACAATGCTGTGAGTTCATCTGGTCGTTCATGTTTGTGTAAAGACTTCCTTAATAGATTCAAAGCCTCGTTGTTGTGTCCTGCTCCACTATAACAAAGAGCTAATGAATTCCAACGATCAACACGGTGATATACTCCAGGCATGATCTCTTCCAGCTGCTTTGCTAAAACTGAAGTTTGGTTGCATAAGGATAATGCAAATGTTAGATGTTCCATAAGCGATGGGTCACATTTGGTTTTACCTAGGGATAACTTTCTCAAAAGGATCATCAAAAGCAGAATTGCTTCCTCCAGATTATTTTTGGGCACATATGAACCTTCAACCTGAACACCTAAACTGGGTGGACCAGCCTCTACTCCACTATACAACAAAAACACAGCAAATCCTTTCTGAATTCTTGCACAGCAGTCGTTGTCAAGGTTCCATTGACTAAGTAGGGCACGCCTGTAAGCAGATATTGCTTCATGATAGTAACCAGCTTGCTTCCAAAGCTCAGGAAGAAGCTCTACAGCTTGGCTGACTGTCTCTTGCAATCTACCATCCACTTGCGCATCATGTATGCCCTGATGGAAAATTTTTTCCACAGCATCAAGCACATTTTTGCATTCACTAGCAGCCTCTGCAGACACATAAAACAAGGTTCCATTTGTACTCTAATTCAAACTTGAAAAGTTAAAAAGAAAGGAAAACCATCATATCAATTGCTGGAACAGTACCCTACCAGTTAATCTCCCAAGCTTTTGAAGAGACTTGGATTTTAAGTATATTGCATCAAGAACGAGACTAGCAGCATGCTGTGAGACTGTATGCTGTGAGTCAGAACGAGATCGGCCCTTCCTAGAAGGTGTTTTCTCAGCAAGAGAAGGTTGCAATCGCTCTATGGCAGCTTGAAGATCGATGCCATCAAACACACGAAGTGCACCTTCTAGGTTACCTCTTTGGTACTCCAGCTTTCCAAGAAGGGCTCTTGCTTCCTGTAGATTATCATAAATCAATGTTTTTTTTTCTTGGATAAGTGATAACCAATCATCAAGCACTACTCTAACTTGTGCATATAGCCGTACAGACACAGATATAATTATGGAAAAGATGGTAAATTCCAGAATAAACCAAGATTTTAAATGACTAATACTAAATGATGAAATTATAAATGAATATCCTGGAATTATTTTTATTATAATCTGAATCAGATTCCAAATTTCTGATGGACTGGGAAACAATAGGGCCGACACCTCAAGTATACTATAACCCCTGTTCTTAAAGGGGAGGAGGTACTGTTAGGTCCATAGGTCATACAAAATTGTTACACAAAAATAAACAGATGATAAGCATAGAATAACCTCAAAATTGAGTGATAATCCTTCTCGTAATGAAGATTCTGCCTCCTGAATATTTCCTTCATCAAGCTTGGCCTGAACATCTGTTGCTTTCATGGAATTCCCATTTGCAGAGAATTCAATCACCATGCCTTCTTCATACTCGCCAGATTCCATGGCGTGGCTTCCTACTCTTCCTCACCTTATTCCACAAGTTTCACTTTTGTCCCAGTCTTTTATCCATTCAACACTTAGCTGACAAATAAATAAAATGCTGCAGTTCTTAGAAATTGAACATACTTTAAGTATAAAAACTAACCATTTGTGTAACAAAATTCAGCAACACATTTCATCTCAATTATGCTCAAATATATGACTAAAACCTATTCCCTTTCCGAAAATTTCTCAGCAACCAAACAGATGGTTTAGTATAACATTAATGATATCTAGGTAATCTACACATTTATGTAACAGAATCCCAGGGGCAAACTACCAATCTTTAGATCCAATGTAATCCAATTAAACTGAAAAAGAAAATTTGAAGTTATAGGTATTGCTGGGTTGCTAAGAAAATGTAAGAATTGGGAAGAAAAGTAATTACAAATTTACAGAGCTTTCACAATGCGGGGTCCAAATAGCAACATTTTCAGTCAATATTCATTGAGGTGACACAAAATTTTCGAAAGAGCGGAAGAACACCAGTTACAAACGCAGCACTCATAATTTCGTTTCAACTCGTTTTCATTACATTGTCTTCCATTTTCTTTCGTTTTTTTCTTTAAATCTTCCCATCAAGCAAACAGCTTTGAAATGCCTAGTGCGTTGTGATTGTTACCTTGCCGGTTGCATCAGATTCAGATCACGGTTGGATGAAAATGACGGAAGCTTGAATTTGCGCGGTGGAATGCGACCGGTGGGGAATCAGCTACAACGACATGTTTGATGTGTGAGAAAATTCAGGGCTTTGTGAGGTTGAGAGACCTGAGAGAGAGAGAGAGAGAGAGAGAGAGAGAGAGAGAGCGATGTGTGATCTGAATGTTAAACTATTCATTTAATGGTTTTTTGGAGCTACAACCATATAATAACGTTCTTCTTCTTCTCCTTCTCCTCCTTCCTCTTTATAATATTTCATTTTGGGGGTAAATCTGAAGTTTAAAATGGATTGTCAGCGGAAAAAAGGAAAAAATTATTAAAATGGGTAATTCCCTAAACTTTTAATTTTATTTTAAATTAAAAAGTATTATTAATTACATTCATCCAATACTGATAACCAACTCACGGACTTAATGAAATAAAAAATATGTATTTAAATGAATAAATAAAATACTAAATAACAATTCAACATAAATTAATAAATGGTATTGGAATATGATCATGTCGTATAAACTCATCTATCTATATTATAACACTTAAATGAGTTATATTATGTAACCGTATTTCAGTATTATACAACAAGTCCAAAGGGCCGTGCATAATGTTTAACTATTTAAAACTTACTTATTAATTTTAAAGAAATCATAAAATTAAAATAATTAGAGTAAAATTGGCAATGTCTTTGACCTTTTTTAGGCTTTACCAAATTATTTTCAATTTCTTCTTTTGCTTTCTTTTTTCTTTAAATCACCTGATTTGATAGAGAGAAGATGCCACAGATGTAAAGCCCAACGTACATCCAAAAGAGCCTGAGCCCAAAGCCCGCAGTTGCCCAGCAACGGTTGGGTTTTACCAGTCGGTCCCGCTTTAAACAAGATAAGATTTTCGTCAAAAATATGCTACGGTCTTCTGCTCCAACAGCTTCTTCAGAAATTCCCTTAAAACTTCATTCATACTTGGCTTTTCTCTGAGCACTTCTGAGAGACGAAACCCAGAAAGGAAATGCCTCAAACCCTTTTCTTAAAGCCCTTCATTTCAGCTCCTTTGGATAATTGGAGGTTTGTTTTCCTTCATCCCCTTTTGCTAAACCCCTGTAAAACCCCTAAAAACCCATACTTTCATTTGAGCATCTGTGTTTTATTTCAGCTTCTGAGTCTGCATTCTTGATGCTCTGTTTGGTTACTTGTATAATTTGGGGGGATAACATTGAATTTTTGAGGTTCAGGGCTGTAGCTTTTTACTTTGAAAGTGAAGTGAATTATTTTACTACATTTTTTAGCTAATGTTTTCTCTCGGCAGCCAAACAGGGGGTTGTGGTTAACCAAATTTTCTGTTTTGATTCAAAATTCTGAAAGATATGAGTACATAGTATGATTTTTCTTGATGGGGTTGAAGGTGAAATTGCTGTTTTTGTATGCCTCTGGAGTATGCTATCATTTTTGAAGACGTGCAACCGTAAATTATGAATGTTTGAGTATAATTAGATTAATTTATATCTACCTAGTTGCATTGTTGTGCAATTGAATTTCTCTGCAATGTGGCCTTTGGCTTGCTTGCTCCCCTGGATGTGCAATTCGTACTTTTACATTGTCATCAACCTAAGTCGGGCTTTTGCATAGAAATGACTAGTTTGAGAACTCTCTGTCTGATGGTTTATGTGTTCATTGTGGTATTGAGAAATAACAATGTGAATTTTGTATCCAGTAAATTGAAAGCGTGCACAAATTCTATTGGTGCCAATGTCAAGGTGCGTGGAAGAGTGGGGGTAGTTTGTATGGGTATGCTGGCACCAAGAAAGTTCTTGCAGAAAAGGAAGAAAGTAGAAGTTTTCAAAGATGCTGCGGATGAAGCTGAGCAGAAGAACTGGAGGAGACTGATGAATGAAATTGAAGAGACAGGTTCTGCTGTTTCTGTGCTCAAAAGTGAAAGGCTCAAGGACAAGACTATTCCTAAGGATCTTGTACTTGGAACTTTGGTCAGATTCAAGCAACTGAAAAAATGGAACCTTGTCAGCCAGGTATGTAGAGGTGCACTTTTTTTGTGCTGCAACAGAAAAGATTTGGTTACTTCTTAAAAGTCAGTTAATTCTTTCTGAGGATGACAAGCTGTAGCCAACTAGTAAATTAATCTATGCTGACGTCATTCTTAGTTTATGTGGAGGAAAAGGGTATTTTCTGTGTGCAATATAGTATGAATATTTCAATTAGTTGGGGCAGCTTCCCTGTAGGAATGGCTTATAGGTTGGATCAGATAAATTTATTGATCAATCATTTAGAACATCCTGCATATTATAGACAAACCAATCAGATAAATTACATGGATAGGATGTTTTATTTTTCTTGTAAATCATTCATTTTCTGAGCTCATTACTTTTAGTGCTTGATTTGCTTTGATGTTCAAATCTCTTCTTTGCTTATGTCCTTTGTCTTCTAGATTCTTGAATGGCTCCAAACTCAAAATTGGTGGGACTTCAGCAAAATGGATTTCCTGATGCTTATAACAGCTTATGGAAAGCAAGGGCACTTCAATGGGGCTGAGAAGGTTTTAAGTTTGATGAATGAGAAGGGAATTCCACCAAGTGTAATATCTCATACTGCTCTTATGGAAGCATATGGAAAAGGAGGCCGATATAACAATGCTGAAGCAATATTTAGAAGGATGCAGTCTTCTGGCCCTGAACCGTCTGCTGTGACTTATCAAATAATACTAAAAATCTTTGTTGAGGTAATATCATCTTTAATTCCTTAGCCAAACTTGTGGATGTCCCTAAACGTTTATATTAAATCTTAACTATAAATTTTCAATTTAGTGCTACACTATTTTGATGATGCTTATATTAGGTCATGTATAGCAAATTTTCTTTTTATTTTATGCTTTAATGAATGGAAGCTGTATTTCAGTAAGTTCTATTCTTTTGAAATATATAGGTACCAATTGAATGATCTAGGTTATAAGCTCAGTGCGGTCTATGTCTGGCCTTAATTTATATAGTTGTTCAAATTTGCAGCAAGATTACGTTAAAGTTTTTTTAGTAGAAATAAAAAAGTGAACATGAAGCAAAGTAGATGATATTTTCTTTAAAATTTATTTTTGAATATACGTTTTTTGTTTCTCTTTTGTCTCTTGAATGATTTGCTTTAGACAAATAGGTGCTGCTGTATCTAGAATATGATTTGCTTGCTGTAATCTTTCTAATAGTTTGTTGAGCAATATGCATGCTTTCATTGGAGAGTCATTCTACCCACCTCACGAGAGTACCTTGAAATCTGCAGGGATGTAAGTTCAAGGAAGCAGAAGAAATTTTTGAGACCCTTTTGGATGAGGGAAAATCGCCTTTGAAGCCAGACCAAAAGATGTTCCATATGATGATTTATATGTATAAGAAGGCCGGGAGTTATGATAAAGCTCGTAAGATGTTCGCATTGATGGCTGAGAGAGGGGTTCAGCAATCGACGGTTACTTATAATAGCTTAATGTCATTTGAAACTAATTACAAGGAAGTTTCAAAGATGTATAACCAGGTAAATTTTGTGAAAATATCTTAATAATTATTCATATGGCTCGCAAGAGCATGCTGAACAGTTCCTATTAGAGTATGCTTTAGAATTGTAAAATAATCTTGCAGCACTAATTGCCTGGTCTGTTCTCTTAAGCATCATTGGTTGAATTATGATCAGGATAGAAGAATGTGCTTCCTTTCTGGTCAAGAATCACACCTTTATCCATTCCTTGCAGCCTTCTTTCTCAAGTCTGCACATTTATCGTGATTTTTTCCAATGGCTTTATTCATGAGGCTTGCTTTGGTAGGGACCTAATCTGTTATCATGTGTACCCGTCAAAGGTTTCCCAGGCCTCAGCAGCAAGAGCTTTGTGGTTCAGTAGTCATGCATGACCTCTTTTTAGTTAGAATTTTTTAAAATATTAAATATTAAAAAAAAAAAAAATCAGTTTTAAATTAAATTGTTTGTAGAGAATGAAAGGGCTTCTCCTTATCCATTGTTCTTGTCGTATATCAGGCATGTAGTTTTTTTCTTTGAAGTGTGCCCAGTTTATACAACATATCATTCAAAGGGCAAAAACTGGCTTACATATATTATGCATATAAATGAAAAGTGGAAAAGGATGCCTTTTATTATCTGCCAGCTTTAACAATGATTTTGAATGGTCGACAAGCACACATGAAAGTCATCCCCTTCTCCATGCTTATCTTGTTAATTTGTTTTCCTGAAATTCGTACCAACTATTCACCTGAAGTTCCATGACCTAAATATCAAGGTTTTCAAGTGATCAGCTTTATTGTTAATTATAAAATTCATCAGAAATTAACGGTAACTTCAAATGGCAGATGCAAAGAGCTGGTCTCCGACCTGACGTAGTGAGCTATGCCTTACTCATTAGTGCTTATGGGAAAGCTAGAAGAGAGGAAGAAGCCTTAGCTGTTTTTGAGGAGATGCTTGATGCTGGTGTCAGGTACTTAGGCTCAATGCTACTTATTCTATTGATACAGGGAGCCAAAGTATTTGAAAGTTGAATATGTGAGGAACTGATTCATATTCTTAATTCAACTTGTTTATTTAATTCAAGCTTGCAAAACTCAATGAAGCTGACATGGTCACTTGGCTCCCCTGCTTGTGTTTTGCGTAAATGATTGTAATGAAATGAATTTTCGAGTTGATGTATCATCATCTACAAAGGTTATATCTAAATTGTAGATGATTGCACTGGCTTCAAACTTGACTGGTTTTGCACCAAGGCGTAGCTGTGGAAAGTAGACACTGTCAGGCCAATTTATGCTACACACAATTTACTTTTGGCTGAATTCTTGATGCCAATTCCTTGCCATTGATGAAATCTATAATCTCAGCCATTCTTTCTGTTTTGCAGACCAACCCCGAAAGCTTATAACATTTTGCTTGACGCATTTGCAGTATCAGGAATGGTGGACCAAGCTCGAACTGTTTTTAAGAGCATGAGAAGGGACAGGTATACTTCTCAGTACCTGCATGTTGATTACGCTACATTCAGAGATGAGTTGCATTTGCTAAAAAATTAGTTTCCATATATTCAAAATTCTTGTTTTGGTTATAGAAAGATTTCTATTGTGCTTATTATTAGTGGCAGTAAATGACAACTGAGTACTTTGTGCGCTCTTTTTAGGATAAGAACTTGTGAGGAAAATTGGATAAGGAAAAGTTTCAACTATAAAATATTTACATAATATATTTTTCTTATCTGCTTTATCATGTTCAGAAGATTTCAAATAAGTGGTTAGTGACATTGATATATTATATTAGGGGTGGACCTGTTAGTTGGGTCCACATATCATAGAAGTCTTGGATTTGAAAGTTATAGTGAATTGATGTTTCCATTGTAGTAGGGGAACTTGGATGATGTCAGTATATCATACTTGTTGAGATATTTAAAAAGTATCATGTGCAAGCATGCTTTTTATGTGACATTTTGTTTCATTTCTTTATGCCCATGTATTCTTCCACCCATCCGCCTGTTTGCCTGTCCTCTTCACCTAGATTTTATTTTTTGGTTATTTTTTGTCTGTTTATATGTGTTCAAGCGTGTATATGAAGTTACTAAATTTTTACATACTGATCACCATTGGGTCAGATTGTAAATTCTACAAACCAGTCAACAACTCAATGTTTGATTGGATTCGATTTGAATCCATCAGTCCATTTCTCTCACTTCTTTTCTCCCTTCACTGATTATCTTCACATGTATTTTCCAAATTAAATACCTAGGTCTTGAATGAACTTTATGATTCTATTGTCTGATAGAACCATGGATTTTTAGGTTGTAACGTCATGTATCTAACTCAACAAGAATGTGGTCTGTTGACAGAATCATTAAAGACATGATTTTGTAGGAGTGTAGAAATAGCCATATTTATGATGGTAATACCTGTCCCTAAAAATGTACTGTCTATGGTCTGGATAGTGAACCCTCTATATTTGTTTGCTTTTCTTCAGGTATAAACCTGATCTTTGCTCTTATACGACTATGTTATCAGCATATGTAAATGCATCTGATATGGAGGGTGCTGAAAAGTTTTTCTTAAGAATAAAACAAGATGCACTTAAACCCAATATCGTCACTTACGGAACCTTAATCAAAGGGTATGCTAAGACAAATAATATAGAGAAGATGATGGAGAAATATGAGGAAATGCAGGCAGCTGGTGTCAAACCAAATCAAACAATCTTAACGACAATAATGGATGCATATGGCAAGAACAGAGATTTTGGCAGTGCTGTTGTTTGGTACAAGGAAATGGAAACCTGTAGCCTTCCACCTGATCAGAAAGCAAAGAATATCCTTTTCTCTTTGGCGAAAACAGCAGAAGAACAGAAGGTAGCTAACCAAATTGTAGGGAATTTGGATCAGTGTAGCAATGAACAAGGAGGTGCGAAGTTTTTGGTGCCTGTTGATGAGAATGATAGCGAGGATGAGGATGCGGATGATGACGACAATCATGATGATGAATTAGATGGTCCTTCACAGGTCATTTCATCATATGATGAACAAAAACATGAACTGATTTATTTAAATGGTGATAATGAGAAAAACCTTGACGGCTTACTTAAAGTGGCTAATTTGTAAATTGCGGGGGGGTCTCTATTTTGTGGTATAGTTACGTTACTCAAGCTTTATTATTATTATTCATGCAAGAATATCAGTTGAGAGTTATTACGTGGAAACGGAATTCTTGATGCCAATTCCTTGCCATTGATGAAATCTATAATCTCAGCCATTCTTTCTGTTTTGCAGACCAACCCCGAAAGCTTATAACATTTTGCTTGACGCATTTGCAGTATCAGGAATGGTGGACCAAGCTCGAACTGTTTTTAAGAGCATGAGAAGGGACAGGTATACTTCTCAGTACCTGCATGTTGATTACGCTACATTCAGAGATGAGTTGCATTTGCTAAAAAATTAGTTTCCATATATTCAAAATTCTTGTTTTGGTTATAGAAAGATTTCTATTGTGCTTATTATTAGTGGCAGTAAATGACAACTGAGTACTTTGTGCGCTCTTTTTAGGATAAGAACTTGTGAGGAAAATTGGATAAGGAAAAGTTTCAACTATAAAATATTTACATAATATATTTTTCTTATCTGCTTTATCATGTTCAGAAGATTTCAAATAAGTGGTTAGTGACATTGATATATTATATTAGGGGTGGACCTGTTAGTTGGGTCCACATATCATAGAAGTCTTGGATTTGAAAGTTATAGTGAATTGATGTTTCCATTGTAGTAGGGGAACTTGGATGATGTCAGTATATCATACTTGTTGAGATATTTAAAAAGTATCATGTGCAAGCATGCTTTTTATGTGACATTTTGTTTCATTTCTTTATGCCCATGTATTCTTCCACCCATCCGCCTGTTTGCCTGTCCTCTTCACCTAGATTTTATTTTTTGGTTATTTTTTGTCTGTTTATATGTGTTCAAGCGTGTATATGAAGTTACTAAATTTTTACATACTGATCACCATTGGGTCAGATTGTAAATTCTACAAACCAGTCAACAACTCAATGTTTGATTGGATTCGATTTGAATCCATCAGTCCATTTCTCTCACTTCTTTTCTCCCTTCACTGATTATCTTCACATGTATTTTCCAAATTAAATACCTAGGTCTTGAATGAACTTTATGATTCTATTGTCTGATAGAACCATGGATTTTTAGGTTGTAACGTCATGTATCTAACTCAACAAGAATGTGGTCTGTTGACAGAATCATTAAAGACATGATTTTGTAGGAGTGTAGAAATAGCCATATTTATGATGGTAATACCTGTCCCTAAAAATGTACTGTCTATGGTCTGGATAGTGAACCCTCTATATTTGTTTGCTTTTCTTCAGGTATAAACCTGATCTTTGCTCTTATACGACTATGTTATCAGCATATGTAAATGCATCTGATATGGAGGGTGCTGAAAAGTTTTTCTTAAGAATAAAACAAGATGCACTTAAACCCAATATCGTCACTTACGGAACCTTAATCAAAGGGTATGCTAAGACAAATAATATAGAGAAGATGATGGAGAAATATGAGGAAATGCAGGCAGCTGGTGTCAAACCAAATCAAACAATCTTAACGACAATAATGGATGCATATGGCAAGAACAGAGATTTTGGCAGTGCTGTTGTTTGGTACAAGGAAATGGAAACCTGTAGCCTTCCACCTGATCAGAAAGCAAAGAATATCCTTTTCTCTTTGGCGAAAACAGCAGAAGAACAGAAGGTAGCTAACCAAATTGTAGGGAATTTGGATCAGTGTAGCAATGAACAAGGAGGTGCGAAGTTTTTGGTGCCTGTTGATGAGAATGATAGCGAGGATGAGGATGCGGATGATGACGACAATCATGATGATGAATTAGATGGTCCTTCACAGGTCATTTCATCATATGATGAACAAAAACATGAACTGATTTATTTAAATGGTGATAATGAGAAAAACCTTGACGGCTTACTTAAAGTGGCTAATTTGTAAATTGCGGGGGGGTCTCTATTTTGTGGTATAGTTACGTTACTCAAGCTTTATTATTATTATTCATGCAAGAATATCAGTTGAGAGTTATTACGTGGAAACGGAATTCTTCCACACCAGCTTAGTGGCATTTAAGCAACTGTTTACTGCTTTTGGCTTCTGATTGCTTGTGAACTATATAGGCTCAGAATTCAGGCCACCTTTGATCGCGCTTCTATTGGCGGTGAGATGGGCAGAGAACAAAATGGAACCATTTGAGTTTTGTCAGGCTTATTAATGTGCATTTTTGGAATTCATAGTTTTGTGATTCAAGTGTGGCAGCTTCTTCTCAAGTTATGTCTTTCAGCAATAGCTAGGTAGTATAGTTCTGAATGTGACATATTCATCAGAGCAGAAACTATTACTGTTCGATTCTGTGAAACAAATAGGATGGTTTTCTTTCCCTTATATCATCAAAATTGGCAACAGTCTGATTGGTTGTACACTATACAGGGGAAGAAGGTGCAAACTTATAGTCTAAATCTCGTTGACCAAGCTATGTCAAAACACAGGAATTCATACATGAACCGCAGGTGAAATCAAGTTTTGAAAACCTCCATGGCCTTATACATCGGTCAGCGAGTCTTGTATTTCTGCTGCTTTCTTCAATCGATCAGCTGCTTTTTCAACCTACAAAAGCATGGTGATTAGTGATAAGTTGATCAAATGCAGTCCATGTTGACTATATACGCCAAGATAAGACAATACTTAATCAAAATTTAAATTACCTCAGTATTCCAATTTGTTCTGGCGGTGAGAATAATTAGAGTTACTGTTTGTAGAAAAACTCCAATAATCATCCCCCACCAAATACCCTGAAAAAGGTAAAAAGAATGCATCATGTTCTATCATTCACAAAGAAATAGCTTTACTAGCACAAGAGTGAGGGAGAGATTGAACTTACTGCTACTCCCATGTTGGTTTTGAAGCCAAGAACACATCCGATTGGAAGACCGATAATGTAGTAGCAAGTCAGGTTAACATAGGCCACAACAGCTTGCCATCCACTTCCAATTGCCACCCCTGAAATTCCACAGAGTTAAATTATAAATGACGCCTCACAATGCCTGCAGACCTGGTTTGTTCATCTACTCCTTTTGTCACATATCAGTACCTGAGAGTATTGGTTGAATGCCATTCAAGAAAACAGAGATGGCCAGCAATGGGGTTAACTCAGATACTGCCACGATAACTTCGGAATCACTCGTAAAAAGCTTGCTTAATCCAACTTTAAAAATCAATACAATTGCACTGAAGACTATGCTAATAAGTATGCTGGTCCCGTTCACAACAAACACTGAAAATTTGGCCACCCTTGCATTACCAGCACCTAGCTCATTACTGACTCGAACACTGCATAACCGATGTCTCGTTATCAATAAAGAAAATTATAATTCGTGATTAAGATATAAACATTCTTAGGAGCATTTTACTTGTCACAAACCTGGCTGCTGCACTTAGGCCTAACATAAATTGCATGTCCCAGTTCAAATAGTTCATGCTGGAATTATATCACATCAGAAAATGTAAAGTTAGACTAACAATGTGAGTTAAACAATTGAGCAAATTGACTGATAAAAGGAAAAGCTTAAATCGAATGCTTTAACACAAGACATACCAAATAGAAATGGAGTCTAGAGCAATTGTAGGATTGGAGAGAAGCCCTGATATCAGCACCAGCCCCTGGTTGTACCATATCTCCAAGCTACATTAATGCATGACCAAACCCAAGAGTTATTGAAAGGTAAAAACAAGTGTGTTTTTTTAGTACAACCGATTGGGGGAGGGGGTTTTACACAAATATTCATTGGGTGTCCGGGGTTTTTGAACTTCTGAACACATGGGTAGAGGTGAAAGAGCTCAACCGAGCTATACCCCACTAGTGAAAGGTAAAAAAAAGTGTTTGCAAATGAGATGTGCAGTTAAAAAAAAGGGGGAGAAAAGGGTTAAAATGTGACACTTACCAGAGCATGATAGCAGAAGAAAGAGTTAACTTAAAATAAGGCCAAATTCCTTTGAAGGCATTCCAAGAGAAGCCAGTCCAAGTTTCCTTGCAGTTGGGGCTTAGAATAATGTAAAGTCCATATGTAATGACAAGAAGCCACCAAGAGAGGCTGAGAGTAAGAGCCGCCCCCAGTAGGCCATATTCCACAACATAAACCACCAACCAAGTGAGAAGAACGTGGATGAGGAAAACCCCCACAGACATGTAAGCCAAAGGGTTCACAATGTTTTGTGCTTGAAGGAACCTCTGTTGGGGGCAGTTGATTGCAAATGCATAAAGCTGAGGAATTATGCCCCTTGCAAACACTTGGCCCTTCAATGCTATGTCTTCTGCCTGGCCTATGGCTATAAGTATTGGACCAGACCACCAATACACAAATGTAAGGAGGACTGCTGCTCCCAAGTGCAAGATGACTGCTTTTTGGAATATGATGCCCATTTCTGGCAATTTTCTGGCTCCAAATGCTTGCCCACACACAGTTTGCACAGCACTAGCCATTCCCAACTTTTGATTCAAAAGCAAGGGGAAAAAAAAAAAAAATTCAACCACAAAATAGAAAAAATTTAAAAAACATAGAGATACATATAACTCATTTGGTACATTAGTTTGGGATACTTACCATAATCCCATAAGCAAGACCTTGAATTCCCACACTAGCAATAGAGGCTCCAGCCAGGTCCAAGGCACTCAAATGGCCACAAAACATGAGGGTGACAAAGCTGAGCATGTAATTAAATATGGAGACAATGATAGATGAACCAGATAAAATCCAGAGCAGCCTTGATTCCCATGCCACCAGTCTAGGCCACCATCGGACCGCCACAGGCCTGTGCTCCAGAAAATCTTCGATGGCAGCGGACGACAAGCCAGGTATCTGGGAATGTGAGTCAAGTCCCAGCAGCAGTGGCTGGTACTCCTCCGCCGACCCCATGGTTGCCACTACGGCTTGAGGGTTGTGCAGCTGAGTGTGTGTGAGAGTGTGCTTGTGCTACTTGGAAGAAGCAGAGTGAATAAATTTATATGATGTTACATTATGTACAAAATTAAGAAGGGAAAGTAGAAAGCTTAGGGTCTTAACTACCTTTCAAATTGTTTGGTACCTACTGGCTCATTCATGCGTTATATTAGCAAGAGAAATTTAGCTGCAACTACCTATTTTTTTGTCTACAAATTACACCAAACCAAAACCCATGTATAATTTCCAAGTCAAATGTGGCATTTAAACTTTGAAGGCTCCGAGCAGTGCTTTGTTAAATGCAAACTGAATATGTCACTTGTCAGTTCCCTGTGGCATAGCCCGATAGTTGGTGGGGCCCATTTCAGTTTATTGTGCTTGTTTGTATTGGATAAAAAGGACATTTTTGCTCACCACTTTAACCCAATGTGTACTCTCACCACCCTTGACATTTGTCCATATGAATAACCATAGTTAATTTTTGGTTTTAAATATTTTAAAATATTTAAAACCAAATAATAATATAAAATAAAATAACTTTCTCCTCTCTCTCCCCCGTCTCTGACCGACTCCCTCCATCCATGACGGCTCAAATTCTAAACCCATCTCTGCTGGCACATTATCCCTCTGGTCCTCCACCTCCGCCCTTGTGCATCAGTCAATTTACTTTATATAAAAATAAAAATAAAGCATAATGCTTTCAATTGGTTCAAGCAGTAATAATAATACCTATCGACCCTTACGGAAGATTACAAACTCACCGAACCAAATTTCCCTAAAATCAAGATCTCTTGGACTACTTCTATCAGATTCTCCTAGGTTTGAGATCCAGTGGCTGTTAATGAGAGTAGGCTTAGAAAAAGTTTGAAGCTTTTGAAAAAAGAGATTGGAATTCAACTTGGGAAATTCGTTTATGTAAGCTATGCAATTCTTCTTCCTCGTAAATTAGTCTTTGAGTCCTTACTTTTTGGCTCTTAAAGGCAAATAGGGCGCGGTGGAGGGTGAACAAGGCGGGGGAGGGAATGGTGGCTGGGTTGTTAGAACGGAATGGTTGGGTTGCTATATGGGGAATGGTGGCTTAGGGTTGCTGGAGGTGGGTCGGGAAGGAGGGAGAGAGAAGGAGAGTTTTTAAATTAAATTAAATTATTATTTTACTTTATTATTTGGTTTTAAAAAAATTAACTATGGTTATCTCATAGACATGTGTCAACTGTTTAGAATGGTGGTGATGGTACACCTTAAGTTAAAGTGGTGAGCAAAAATGCTTCTATTGGATAAATTATTGTAGGGCAATGATTTCCCCACTCCTATTTTATCTACTTACACTCCATTTTTAGTTATAAAAAATGAGTGTAAGTGGATAAAATAGGAGAAAAAGGAGTGGGGAAATCACCACTCTTATTGTATTGATTTTGGAGTGGACCCAGATACCATTGACAAGTTTTGGTTAGGTCAACACGTGCACCTAATATGGCCACTAGAAATTTTTGGGTTTTGTTTCTGATTAGCAGTTAATAATTTCGATTAGGTAAGAAAAGTTTACTGAGTTATGTAGATGGGCACGTGCACCTTCATAAAAGAAATGCTTACTCACATGACAGCTTTAGGATTCTAGGATTCTTGAAGGTAGAGAGAATCTCAGAAGCCATTACTAAATTGAATGGTTTTTACAAAATATTAAGAAATTAATTTTTCAAATATTTAACTACCATAATTGCTGTACAGTTTGATTGAGTTGCTACATATGATCAGATGCCATTTTGTAGTTTCTTTGATTGTAACTTTGGAGTGAGAAGTAAATTGTCATATGTGTATCTTGTTAATTTGTTTTCCTGAAATTCGTACCAACTGTTCACCTGAAGATCCCTCAGAAATTAACTGAAACTTCAAATGGCAGATGCAAAGAGCTGGTCTCCGACCTGACGTAGTGAGCTATGCCTTACTTATTAGTGCTTATGGGAAAGCTAGAAGAGAGGAAGAAGCCTTAGCTGTTTTTGAGGAGATGCTTGATGCTGGTGTCAGGTACTTAGGCTCAATGCTACTTATTCTATTGATACAGAGAGCCACAGTATTTGAAAGTTGAATATGTGAGGAACTGATTCATATTCTTAATTCAACTTGTTTATTTAATTCAAGCTTGCAAAACTCAATGAAGCTGACATGGTCACTTGGCTCCCCTGCTTGTGTTTTGCATAAATGATTGTAATGAAATGAATTTGCAAGTTGATGTATCATCATCTACAAAGGGAAAGTAGACACTTGCAGGCCAATTTATGCTACACACAATTTACTTTCGGCCGAATTCTTGATGCCAATTCCTTACCATTGATGAAAACTATAATCTCCGCCATTCTTTCTGTTTTGCAGACCAACCCCGAAAGCTTATAACATTTTGCTTGACGCATTTGCAGTATCAGGAATGGTGGACCAAGCTCGAACTGTTTTTAAGAGCATGAGAAGGGACAGGTATGCTTCTCAGTACCTGCATGTTGATTATGCTATATTCCGATGAGTTGCACTTGCTGAAAAATTAGTTTCATATATTCAAAATTC
The DNA here is from genome assembly GCF_000346735.1 of Prunus mume. Next base: position 15,449,335 of record NC_024129.1, read on the forward strand.
TTGTTTTGGTTCTAGAAAGATTTCTATTGTGCTTATTATTAGTGGCAGTGAATGACAACTGAGCACCTTGTGCACTCGTTTTAGGATAAGACCTTTTAAGGAAAACTGGATAAGGAAAAGTTTCAACTATAAAATATTCACATAGTTGTTGGAGCATGATTTCTTTCAAGAAGAAATATCTCCACAGGTTCTTGACTGAAGTCCGCACGCTTCCTTGGTTGAAGGAGAACTCCGGATTACGTTCCCGAAGTCGAATGGTGGAAATAGGGTGAGTAACTACAAAAGCCACTCCAACGCTCAAGTCAATGTTTGTGCAACGTACTCTTAGTGTTCAACTGAATTTCTCGTACCTTGGTTGGAGGTCTAGCCGGGTTTTTATAGTGCTTCGAGTTCTTGGGTTTGGCCATACTTCCCTAGCTTTGAGCATCCCGTCCTCTACTTCATGGTAGTGGGATCATATGAGTGATTTGTGTCTCCCTCGCTCCGCATTTCTATAGTGGGAGGGAAGCTCGATCATCCCACGTCTTTTGGTTGTGGCATATGGGTTAAGCCATGATAAATGAGATTTGGTCCCCACAGTGCCCCCTTTTTTTCCTCTCTACGCGCTTTGCAAGTGGAGAGGGAAAAATGATCTAAGTGGGATGGAATAGGATTTCTTCGGGTTGAGTGCATGTCATCCTGATGGGTTCATGGTTGAGCCCCAAATAAGCCATACCCTTTTCCCTTGGGCTTGTTGGTCAAGCCCAAAAATATGATTCCTATTGGCTTATCACCGACTCACGCATGTTGCTTTCACACCTTGCATGCAAAATATTCAAATATGAATTTTCATGCACGTTGCTAACTTCTCAAGTTTCAACTGTGGACTGCTACCCCTATGTGGAGTATCCAAGTATGGACAGCTGATCTCATGCGCAAGTGGACCCTTTTCTTTATTTTGAATTTATGTACCTCTACCGATTAGGTGGGCCCATGCGCATTTTCCTCTTTGCTAACCTACCCCATTGGGGTGCGCTTGGTTTCAAGCTTTTGCCGACCTCGTGGGCCCCCGATCCTTGCTTTCTCTTTGCTAGCCGATCCCAACTCCAGTCGGGGTGCGCTTGGTTTTGAGCTTTTGCCGATCCGGTGGGTCCCATGCCTCTTGGTTTCTCTTTCCTAGCCGATCCCAAATTGATTGGGGTGTGCTCAGTTTTAAGCTTTTGCCGATCCGGTGGGTCCCATGCCTCTTTGTTTCTCTTTACTAGCCAATCCCAACCTTAGTTAGGGTGCACTTAATTTTGAGCTTTTGCCAATCTGATGGTCCTATGCCTCTTGGTTTCTCATTGCTAGCCGATCCCAAATGGATTTCAACGAGTTGGTGCAGTGGTATTTGCCTAGAGTTTGACCTTGGAGGTCTTGCGTTCAACATCTCCACCCTTTATCTTAAAATATTCTCTCTCTCTTTTTTCTTGCACTTGAGCCGTCCATGCGGACCCAAAATCCCATAGTTGTCCTTCCGGACTCGTGTGACGTCGGTTTCTCAATCGGTCCAAGGTGTTCACAAACCTTTTTTTTTCCTTCTCCTTTTTTTTCTCGCACTTGAGCCGTCCACGAGGGCCCCAAAACCCCTTAGCTGTCCTTCCAGACCAGCGTGGTTTCTCAACCGAGCCAAGATGTTCGCGAACTTTTTTTTTCTTCTTTTTTTTTTTCTCGCACTTGAGCTGTCCACGCGGGCCCTGAAACCCCTTAGCTGTCCTTTCGGACCCGTGCGACTTTGGTTTCTCAACTGATCCAAGATGTTCACGAACCTTTTTCTTCCCCTTTTTTTTTCCCTTGCACTTGAGCCATCCATGCGGGCCCCAAAACCCCTTAGCTGTCCTTCCGGACCAGTGCGCTTTCGGTTTCTCCTCTTTGTTTTCACCGACTCCCAAGCGGTCCACGATCTAGTCTTTGCGTGAGGAGGTGAACAAGCATAGCTCCATAGGTGTACTTATTACCTTGCATCACTTAGTGCTTACATCTGTTGCTCTTATTTGTCTTTTGTCGAAACGCATGCAGCTTTCTGTTAGGAAAGCGCATGAGTTGGATGTAAATAATTTTCGACTGGTCATATCAGACCAGGCTTTGTTGCTAGAGCCTAAGGCAAATATCTGAGCCGGCCACACTGAATCTTATCTTCGCTTTTGAAAAACTTCTTCCCGTGACTTCTGTGAATTATTTTCTCAATCTTCGCCCCCTGCTATAAAAGGCTGGTCGATAGAGACATACTAATTCGTAAAACCGTTTATACTTTGATTTTATTCTTCATATATAAGCTCTAGGTGCAAAGGGAGAGGAAAGTGTTTTGTGCGTTTGAGAACTCCGCCGAAGGGTTCTTGTTCTTGCCACCACCTAGTAAGTATTATTTTCATATTTACTATTTTCTTGTCAAGCCACGAGATTTTGCCCAAGTCCAGTGGTCTCCCACCGAACTACGAGATACTTAAGGCTCGCACTAAATGATGTGTTCCCGACAACGTGGGGATCAATCCTCTGCCTTTGGGGTTAGATAATACACTGGTGTCGGTATCCCTCAGGGTTCCTTAATTCTCTCGCCGGCCTACTTAGAGCATGTTAGGTTTCCACTCCATTTCCTCTTTCATATGCTCCTATTCTTCCTGGGCCTTCACCCCATGCAACTAAACCCAAATTCTTTCTTTCCCATATCTGGGTTTCTAGCCGTCGGTTTGAAATGGGGTGTGTCCCTTAGCTTTAAGGATTTCATTTACCTCTATGACTTGGCTTGTGTTAGGGGGGAAAGTCACTATATCTTTTTTACGTCTGGGTCAGGTAAAAAGGTATTTACTTGTAAGCCCACTTCCACCAAGTATTGGAAAAACCAACCTCTCTTAATCACTGGGGAGTGGGCAGCGCCTGAGATGTCTAACATGCCTATCCCGTTGGCATTTGGCTGATCACCGAATTCTAGGCGCCGTTGGTGTTAGACATCTCAGGCCCCGCCCACTCCCCAGTTATTAAGAGAGGTTGATTTTTCCAGTACTTGGTGAAAGTGGGCTTACAGGTAAATACCTTTTTACCAGACCCAGACGTAAAAAAGAAATAGTGACTTTGCCCCCTAACATAAGCCAAGTCGTAGAGGTAAATGAAATCCTTAAAACTAAGGGACACACCCCATTTCAAACCGACGGCTACCAGATATGAGAAAGAAAGAATTCGGGTTTAGTGGGGTGAAGACCCAGGAAGAATAGGAGCATATGAAAGAGGAGATGGAGTGGAAACCTAACATGCTCTAAGTAAACCGACGAGAGAATTAAGGAACCCTGAGGGATACCAGCACCAGTGTGTATATCCGACCCCAAAGACAGAGGATCGATCCCCAAGTTGTCAGGAACACATCCTTTAGTACGAGCCTTAAGTATCCCGTAGTTCGGTGAGACACCACCGGACTTGGGCCAAATCTCGTGGCTCGACATGAAAATAGCAAAGATGAAAATAGTATTTACAAGGTGGTGGCAAGTACAAGAACCCTTCGACGGAGTTCTCAAACGCACAGAACACTTTCCTCTCCCTTTGCGCCTAGAGCTTATATATGAAGAATAAAAGCAAAGTATAAACGGTTTTACAAATGAGTGTCTCTATCAACCAGCCTTTTATACCAGGGGGCGAAGATTGGGAAAATAATTCACAAAAGTCACGGAAAGAAGTTTTTCAAAAGCAAAGATAAGATTTGGTGTGGCCGGCTCAGATATTTACCTTAGGCTTTGGCAACAAAGCTTGGTCTGATATGACCAATCAAAATTATTTCTATTCAACGCATGCGCTTCCCTGACAGAAAGCTGCATGCGATTCCACAAAAGACAAATAAGAACAACAGATGTAAGCAATAAGTGATGCAAGGTAGTAAGTACACCTACGGAGCTAGGCTTGTTCACCCCCTCAACTAAGTACTAGATCGTGTACCGCTTGGGAGTCGGTGAAAATGAAGAGGAGAAACCAAAGGCGCACGGGTTCGGAAAGACAGCTAAGGGGTTTTGGGGCCCACGTGGACGACTCAATTGCATGAGAAAAAGAGGGGGAAAAAAAAAAGGTTCGTGAACATCTTGGATTGGTTGAGAAACCAAAGGTGCACGGGTCCGGAAGGACAGCTAAGGGGTTTCAGGGCCCGTGTGGGCGGCTCAAGTGCAAGAAAAAAAAGGAGAAGAAAAAAATAAAAAGTTCGTGAACATCTTGGATCAGTTGAGAAACCGAAGGCGCATGAGTTCGGAAGGACAACTAAGGGGTTTTGGGGCCCGCGTGGATGGCTCAAGTGCGAGAAAAAAAAAGGAGGAGAAAAAAAGAAAATAAAAAAGTAAAAAAGTAAAAAAATAAAAAAAGATTCGTGAACACCTTGGAGAAACCGAAGGCACACAGGTCCGGAAGGACAGCTAAGGGGTTTTGGGGTCTGCGTGGATGGCTCATGTGAGAGAAAAAAAAAGAGAAGAAAAAAAAAAAGTTCGTGAACATCTTGGATCGGTTGAGAAACCGAAGGTGCACGGGTCCGGAAGGATAGCTAAGGGGTTTTGGGGCCTGCATGGACGACTCAAGTGCGAGAAAAAAAAAGGAGAAGAAGAGGAAAAAAAAAAGGTTCGCGAACATCTTGGATCGGTTGAGAAACCTAAGGCGCACGGGTCCAGAAGGACAGCTAAGGGCTTTTGGGACCTGCGTGGATGACTCAAGTGCGAGAAAAAAAAGGAAAATAATAAAATAATAAAATAATAAAATAATAAAAAAAGGTTCGTGAACACCTTGGATTAGTTGAGAAACCGAAGGCACACAGGTCCGGAAGGACAACTAAGGGGCTCTGGGGCCCGTGTGGACGGCTCAAGTGCGAGAAAAAAAAAAGGTGCACGGGTTCAGAAGGATAGCTAAGGGGTTTGGGGCCCGTGTGGATGGCTCAAGTGCGAGAAAAAAAAAGAGGTTCGTGAACACCTTGGATCGATTGAGAAACCGAAGGCACACGGGTCTGGAAGGACAATTAAGGGGTTTTGGGGCTCGTATGGACGGCTAAAGTGCAAGAAAAAAGGGAGAGAATATTTTAAGATGAATGGTGGAGATTTTGAACAGAAGACCTCCAAGGTCAAACTCAAGGCAAATACGACTGCACCAACTCATTGAAATCCATTTGGGATTGGCTAGCAATGAGAAACCAAGAGGTATGGGACCATCGGATTGGCAAAATCTCAAAATCAATAGCACCCTAATTGGGGTTGGGATCGGCTAGCAAAGAGAAACCAAGAGGCATGGGACCCACCGGATCGGTAAAAGCTTAAAACCTGGCGCACCCTAATCCATTTAGGATCGGCTAGGAAAAAGAAACCAAGAGGCATGCGACCCACCGGATCGGCAAAAGTTCAAAACCAAGCGCACCTCGACTGGAGTTTGGATCGGCTAGCAAAGAGAAAACAAGGATCATGGAGCCCACGGGGTCGGCAAAAGCTTGAAACCAAGCGCACCACAACGGGGGCCGGTTAGTAAAGAGGAAAATGCGCGGGGGCCGGTTCAAAATAAAGAAAAGGGTCCACTTACGCATGGGATCGGTTGTCCGCACTTGGATACTCCACATAGGGGTAGCAGTCCACAGTTGGAACTTGAGAAGTTAGCAACGTGCGTGAAAATTCATATTTGAATATTTCGCATGCAAGGTGTGAAAGCAACATGCATGAGTCGGTGATAAGCCAATAGGAATCATATTTTTGGGCTTGACCAACAAGCCCAAGGGAAAAAGGTATGGCTTATTTGGGGCTCAGTGAGCCCATCAGGATGACATGCCCTCAACCCGAAGAAATCCTGTTCCAAAATTCCACTTAGATCATTTTTCCCTCTCTACCCGCGAAGCGTGTAGAGAGGAAAAAAGAGGGCACTGTGGGGACCAAATCTCATTTATCATGGCTTAACCCATGTGCCACAACCAAAAGACGTGGGATGATCGAGCTTCCCTCCCACTAGAGAAGTGAGGAGCGAGGGATGCGCAAAGCTAGGGAAGTATGGCCAAACCCAAGAACTCGAAGCGCTATAAAAACCCGGTTAGACTTCCAACCAAGGTACAAGAAATTCAGTTGAACACTAAGAGTACATTGCACAAACACTAACTTGAGCGTCGGAGTGGCTTTTGCAGGTACTCACCCCATTTCCACCGTTTGACTTTGGGAACGTAATCGGGAGTTCTCCTTCAAACAGGAAAGCGTGCGGACTTCAGTCAAGAACCTGTGGAAGTATTTCCACACACAACAGTCGACAGTTGATGCAAGCAAGCATAGCTTCTCTTATAGCCTCAGCCTCCATAATTAAGGCCAAGCTGCCATATAATTCCCCCACGCCCTCTGCCTGCAGCTATTAAAGAAGGGGTAATGAAATTTGGATCAGTGTAGCAATGAACAAGGATGTATGAAGTTTTAGGTGCCTGTTGATGAGAATGACAGCGAGGATAAGGATGATGATGACAAGCATGATGATGAATTAGATGGTCCTTCACAGGTCACTTCATCATATGATGAACAAAAACATGAACTGATTTATTTAAATGGTGATAATGAGAAAAGCCTTGAAGGCTTACTTAAAGTGGCTGATTTGTAAATTGGGGGGTTGCTCTATTTTGTGGTATAGTCACGTTACTTGGGCTTTATTATTATTATTCATGCAAGAATATCAGTTGAGAGTTATTACATGGAAACGGAATTCCTCCACACCAGCTTAGTGGCATTTAAGCAAGTAGCAGTTTACTACTATTGGCTTTCGATTGCTTGTGAACTATATAGGCTCAGAATTCAGGCCACCTTCGATTGCGCTTCTATTGGCGGTGAGATGGGTGGAGAACAAAATGGAACCGTTTGAGTTCTGTTAAGCTTATTAATGTGTACTAGCAAAGGTGCTCGCGCGTTTCTGCGAGTTTTAAAGCTTTATATAGACATGGAGATCTAAATAGTGGCATAATGCTTTGTTTAGCAAATTTAAGTTACAAGAAATAGACTTATAATTGTCTTGTTAAAAAATTGACCATATTTTAATAAACCAAGCAGTAATGAAAACATCAAAATAGTAGTAGTTTTGAGTTGCTAATTGTTCAAAAGAGTTTGGCTAGGTCTTACGCTACTCGGTGGTGGAAGGGGATCTATCTCTTGTTGGCTCTGTTGTAGAGGTGGCTTTTGTTTTTCCTTCTCCTCAGTAAGGGTTTTAACTCGGTACAAATTTGCAAAATAGCAGGCGTTAGTGTGTAGATAAGTGGGAAAATTTGAGTGAAAGCAATAACTATTATCACATAATGAAGTTTGAAAATCCAATAGGACAAACAATAGTTTAGATAAATCAGATCTAAGCTTAACTTTGAGATAGAACCCAACCATAAGATTTCCCTATTTATAGGAAAAGTTCCTTCAATTTTTAACTGTTCTTCAGTAACCCTTTTCAGTAGGTAGAAATAACGTAAACAATTGCAGTCTCACCGATGTAGCCATGTTTTAGGCTAAAAGTTCAAGAAAGAATATCACAGAATTTACTGGGTAGCCAAGAAAGAAAAGAACAAAAAGAGTAAGGACAAAATTCAAAATCTATGCTCACAAACACGTGTTGCTAATTGGCATATATTTTTGCCATTATTAATAATAATTGTATAATTTATATTTCACAAAACCATGGGTGAAACCAAGGCAAGGGCTGCCCTTGGCTGTAGCCCAGGAAGGTTTGGGAAAAAAATAAATTAAATACACATATAGCCTAATATTTTAACAATAAATAAATATACAATTTTAACACCAATAGGCATAATCAGGGGTCTTCCACATTTGTATTTGATGTAAAAATTTGTCCCAATATCTATTTTAAAAATTTTCTATTAATTTGTCTCCAAAAGAGAAGAATTTTCCTAAATGAAATTCGCCCTTTTGTGAATAATATGGCTTTAATTTCATTTTTTTTTCTTGTGTTTACAATTAGCATGTAGTGGCATAATGCTTTGTTTAGCAAATTTAAGTTACAAGAAATAGACTTATAATTGTCTTGTTAAAAAATTGACCATATTTTAATAAACCAAGCAGTAATGAAAACATCAAAATAGTAGTAGTTTTGAGTTGCTAATTGTTCAAAAGAGTTTGGCTAGGTCTTACGCTACTCGGTGGTGGAAGGGGATCTATCTCTTGTTGGCTCTGTTGTAGAGGTGGCTTTTGTTTTTCCTTCTCCTCAGTAAGGGTTTTAACTCGGTACAAATTTGCAAAATAGCAGGCGTTAGTGTGTAGATAAGTGGGAAAATTTGAGTGAAAGCAATAACTATTATCACATAATGAAGTTTGAAAATCCAATAGGACAAACAATAGTTTAGATAAATCAGATCTAAGCTTAACTTTGAGATAGAACCCAACCATAAGATTTCCCTATTTATAGGAAAAGTTCCTTCAATTTTTAACTGTTCTTCAGTAACCCTTTTCAGTAGGTAGAAATAACGTAAACAATTGCAGTCTCACCGATGTAGCCATGTTTTAGGCTAAAAGTTCAAGAAAGAATATCACAGAATTTACTGGGTAGCCAAGAAAGAAAAGAACAAAAAGAGTAAGGACAAAATTCAAAATCTATGCTCACAAACACGTGTTGCTAATTGGCATATATTTTTGCCATTATTAATAATAATTGTATAATTTATATTTCACAAAACCATGGGTGAAACCAAGGCAAGGGCTGCCCTTGGCTGTAGCCCAGGAAGGTTTGGGAAAAAAATAAATTAAATACACATATAGCCTAATATTTTAACAATAAATAAATATACAATTTTAACACCAATAGGCATAATCAGGGGTCTTCCACATTTGTATTTGATGTAAAAATTTGTCCCAATATCTATTTTAAAAATTTTCTATTAATTTGTCTCCAAAAGAGAAGAATTTTCCTAAATGAAATTCGCCCTTTTGTGAATAATATGGCTTTAATTTCATTTTTTTTTCTTGTGTTTACAATTAGCATGATTTATATGATTTAATGTATACTTTTATTTCTAGAAAAACTATAGAAATGTAAGTTAAAAAAAAAAAACATTATCATTAGATTTTAAGCTAATAATTTTAGCTAACCCACCTATTGAAAAATTATGTGACAGATGACATATTTTATAAATGACATATTTTTTTAATTTTTATAAAAATATGTCATTTATAGAAAAATGTTTGGTGTTACAATTTTTTTTATATACCAATGCTTTACTATATGAAAAGATTTTTTTTTTTAAAAATACTAAAGCATCACATTTTTAATTCGTTTTTTACGGAATAAATCACATTATGTGACATATAATGTATTAATAATATTAACACGTTAAAGGTAATTCATATAATAAGTGAATACTACTTTCGTACATTAATAATTTGATTTGGTCCCTCTACACGATTATTTACTTGTTTTATAAATATATTTGATATTAAAAAAGTAGGTAAATTCACCTAAATTAGAGGCGAGTTGCTCCACAATGCACAACCATTAAGAGTTGGTGAACTTGGACCAAGATTTCATTCGGGTCATGATCCCCAATCAATAGAGGAAAACCTGGCTAGGCTAACCGTACCAGCATTCATTCATACATATGTTTGTAGCGACAACCACTCGTAACCTCCTCCATTTCATGCAACCATAAAGAATTGTGCTTGTGCGATCTTGCAGAGCCTTTTTACTTTTTAGCACTGCCCATGGATATGTGATGCTTTTCAAAAATGATATGAAGGAAGTAACTTGAAAATGGAAGATTGGAATAATATCAAGCTTGGGTCCCATATTGACCGTCTCATTACATTGTCCATTTCAACTATAGAAAAATGGTCACAAATCAGACAACTAAAACATGATCACATAAACAGATGAAAACTCCCCCTCAACGGCAACCTCCTTTATTTTTGTGGTTTTGAGAAATTGAAAAAATGTAACTAAGAAGAGAGAGAGAGAAGAGAGAGAGAGAGAGAGAGAGAGATGTAGCAGCAGCTTCCATTTCCTTATCAAACAACTTCCCATCCAATGTTAAGCAAGCAATACCAACTTTTTTTCCTTTTTCTCTCTTTTTCTTTTTCTTTTTCTTCAAGTAGCTCTTTTCTGTGAGAAAACTACTGTTTAGGTTGTTGGCAGATGATTTGTTGGGTACTCTCCTAATCTAACTTCACTTGCTCTGTACGTACACTCTTGAGACAATTCTCATACCATCCAATCTCAGTTTCAACTTAATATAATCATTTTTTTCTTCTTCTTTTTTGTCTGTATTTCTTATTTGATCAGCACCACGCTAGCACATTATGGGAAATTTTAGTTTCTTTTCTGCTCTGCCATGCATTCTGTGATGAGTGTCGTGGATGAATGGAACCGATTCCCATTCTCCATCCAATTATCTGAAAACAGAGAACCACACCAAATTTAAGAACCATTATGCCTTTCAATTTAGTCTCAGCATGGAACAAGCGCCGGAGGTCCAAGTCACATGACCACACAGACCCTTGTATGTTCTTTCTTCTTCTTCTCTTTCTCTGCAACTTTGTTTTGCAGGGTGCTGCTCACCAACTTTTTCACACCTTTCAGGGATTTATAAACCGGTGGAGTATTGGCAACTTGATGATCAAGCCCCACAACCCCCAAAAAGACACCATCATGGTTCATCAATTTTCACACTCAAAGAAATGGAAGAGGCAACATGTTCATTCAGCGAAGAGAATTTGCTCGGAAAAGGAGGATTTGGTCGTGTATACCGAGGAACTTTGCGGTCAGGGGAGGTATATTTCGTTCTATAAATATCTTTGAAACATTATGAAGAATCCAGTTTCCCAGCACATTCTGATGCAGACCCTGTGTTTGGGAATTTGCAGGTTGTAGCAATCAAAAAAATGGAGCTGCCACCTTTTAAAGCAGCCGAGGGGGAACGAGAATTTCGAGTAGAAGTAGATATCTTGAGCAGACTTGATCACCCAAATCTGGTTTCTTTGATAGGCTACTGTGCTGATGGGAAGCAACGGTTTCTAGTGTATGAATATATGCAGAAAGGGAACCTACAAGATCACCTAAATGGTTGGATTTCAACTCAATATGCATCAAGTAATTCCCATGTAAAATAATCAGTTTGCTAATCTTCAAATTAATCTTTAATGGTATAATAATAGGGATTGGGGAAGGAAAAATAGATTGGCCTCAAAGGCTCAAAGTGGCACTTGGAGCGGCAAGGGGCCTAGCATACCTCCATTCCAGTTCTGACGTTGGGATACCTATTGTTCACAGAGATTTCAAATCCACCAACATTCTTTTAAGTGCCAACTTTGAAGCAAAGGTAAGAGTTAAACAAGCTAACTTTCACTGAAATTTTGTCTCCTGCTTTTGAACTCTGAGCAAAACGTATAAATTTATTTATAGCTGAAACTTGAGCACTATTTCGTATAGGTATCGGATTTTGGGCTTGCCAAGATGATGCCAGAGGGCCAGGAAATACATGTGACTGCTAGAGTACTTGGTACATTCGGCTATTTTGATCCCGAGTATACATCGGTACGCATATCTGAACATCAATGGTTTTCATTGTTGTACATTATATATGTCGCACCAGTAAATATGGCTGCATTGAAATTTTCTTTCTTATTTGGATATATAATCTATCAAAACTCATGCATTCTCCAACTTCTCTTTGTTTGGTCCTGTTAAAAACTAAGAAAGTAGGGGAATAAAAACAACACATTAGCAAATGAGTATTTCTAGACATTTCATGTGATGCATGGCATGCTGCTTCCTGTAATCTACACTTTTATCATCTAACTCACCACAACCCTTCTCAAATGAATATCTTCGAGATACTTTGATCTTACTATTAAATACTAAACAATGTCACTCATATAACAAAGAAGTGTATTTGGAAACAGACTGGAAAACTCACTTTACAAAGTGATGTTTATGCATTTGGGGTGGTTCTTCTTGAACTTCTGACTGGACGTCAAGCCGTTGACATTAACCTGGGACCAAACGATCAAAACCTAGTGGTACAGGTAGGACATATCCTTTCTCCTTCCTACTTATTCTACTGGTTAAGTACGTTAGGTCGTTACAAATATGACCCAAGTTCATTTGTTTCAGGTAAGGCACATACTGAATGATCGGAAGATTAGATGGTCCTTCACAGGTCACTTCATCATATGATGAACAAAAACATGAACTGATTTATTTAAATGGTGATAATGAGAAAAGCCTTGAAGGCTTACTTAAAGTGGCTGATTTGTAAATTGGGGGGTTGCTCTATTTTGTGGTATAGTCACGTTACTTGGGCTTTATTATTATTATTCATGCAAGAATATCAGTTGAGAGTTATTACATGGAAACGGAATTCCTCCACACCAGCTTAGTGGCATTTAAGCAAGTAGCAGTTTACTACTATTGGCTTTCGATTGCTTGTGAACTATATAGGCTCAGAATTCAGGCCACCTTCGATTGCGCTTCTATTGGCGGTGAGATGGGTGGAGAACAAAATGGAACCGTTTGAGTTCTGTTAAGCTTATTAATGTGTACTAGCAAAGGTGCTCGCGCGTTTCTGCGAGTTTTAAAGCTTTATATAGACATGGAGATCTAAATAGTGGCATAATGCTTTGTTTAGCAAATTTAAGTTACAAGAAATAGACTTATAATTGTCTTGTTAAAAAATTGACCATATTTTAATAAACCAAGCAGTAATGAAAACATCAAAATAGTAGTAGTTTTGAGTTGCTAATTGTTCAAAAGAGTTTGGCTAGGTCTTACGCTACTCGGTGGTGGAAGGGGATCTATCTCTTGTTGGCTCTGTTGTAGAGGTGGCTTTTGTTTTTCCTTCTCCTCAGTAAGGGTTTTAACTCGGTACAAATTTGCAAAATAGCAGGCGTTAGTGTGTAGATAAGTGGGAAAATTTGAGTGAAAGCAATAACTATTATCACATAATGAAGTTTGAAAATCCAATAGGACAAACAATAGTTTAGATAAATCAGATCTAAGCTTAACTTTGAGATAGAACCCAACCATAAGATTTCCCTATTTATAGGAAAAGTTCCTTCAATTTTTAACTGTTCTTCAGTAACCCTTTTCAGTAGGTAGAAATAACGTAAACAATTGCAGTCTCACCGATGTAGCCATGTTTTAGGCTAAAAGTTCAAGAAAGAATATCACAGAATTTACTGGGTAGCCAAGAAAGAAAAGAACAAAAAGAGTAAGGACAAAATTCAAAATCTATGCTCACAAACACGTGTTGCTAATTGGCATATATTTTTGCCATTATTAATAATAATTGTATAATTTATATTTCACAAAACCATGGGTGAAACCAAGGCAAGGGCTGCCCTTGGCTGTAGCCCAGGAAGGTTTGGGAAAAAAATAAATTAAATACACATATAGCCTAATATTTTAACAATAAATAAATATACAATTTTAACACCAATAGGCATAATCAGGGGTCTTCCACATTTGTATTTGATGTAAAAATTTGTCCCAATATCTATTTTAAAAATTTTCTATTAATTTGTCTCCAAAAGAGAAGAATTTTCCTAAATGAAATTCGCCCTTTTGTGAATAATATGGCTTTAATTTCATTTTTTTTTCTTGTGTTTACAATTAGCATGATTTATATGATTTAATGTATACTTTTATTTCTAGAAAAACTATAGAAAATGTAAGTACAAAAAAAAAACATTATTATTAAATTTTAAGCTAATAACTTTAGCTAGCCCACTCATTGAAAAATTTCTGGTTCCGCCCTTGCACAAAACTAAATAAAGATCTCGAATAATAATATCATTAAATAAGAAAAAACAAATGCAAAGATGGATAGGACGATATTTCACAAAAAAATTCCCTCTATCTTGAAATCCAACACACCAAATTTGAAATTTAGCTAAGGATTCAGGTAGAGCATGTTATGATTTTTCCAATTTGATAAATAACAACCACAGAAAGGAGGATTTTCAAATGCCACAGTATTTGCAAACAAATTAGCAACAGCTACCATGCATGGTCTTTTAAAAAATGAATAGAAAATTAACCTGTAATCAGAGAAGCTATCAAATACTTCCCAAAATAGGTACACAAAAGCAGAACAACACCTATCCAAAATACAAAGGCAGAAAAACAAAATGAAACAACAATTAGGCAAGAAGAACCAAACCACCAAAAATAACTTGGTAACTACAAAATACACACTAAAAAACACTTCAAACACATGGCTTGTAACATCCCGTCCCGAAATTTAATTTAATTTTCAAAATTCTAAAGTGAAGGGATGACTTTAAGCTTAAGGTTATTTGGCGGTTGAGGCTTGACTTTTTGCTCAGGGCTAGTTTTGGAAATTTTCTTGGTTTCTTAGCTTAGTGCTCGGGCTCACGAATTTGTAAACACGTGATGAGCCCAAATCGGAGTTGAAACAAAGACGTTTTGGTCAACGGAAGTATAATAATACAACCATAATTTTTGCGAAGTTAAAATTTAAATACCCAGCTCTCTCTCTCTCTCTCTCTCTCTCTCTCTCTCTCCTCCAGCTGTGATTCTCTCTCTCTCTCGTTTCTCTCTCTCTCTTCGTGCAAACAGACCAGCCGCTTCAGAAGGCGATTTCTCCCAACTTCGGCGACCGTTTCAGGCGAGATCGGTCCCAAAATCTTCGGCTCGACGTCCTCCTTCTACGCTAAGTCATTTTCGCAGCTCGAAAACCCGAAGATTTTGGGCTGGAACGACGTGAAGTTTCGGCTGAAAGTTCCACCGTCGCCATCGCCAGCCACCTCATGCCGCGCCATCACCTGGATCAGGTTCGTCTCCTCACCCTCTTCCTTTCCCCTAGGTTGTGCAACACCATGGTTGGCCGTAGAGGCCAGCCTGAGCTCGAAAAGCTCCGCAAAAATTTCATGAGATGTAGAGAGGGAGAGAGACAGAGAGACAGAAAGACAGAGAAGAAGAAAAGGAAATCATAAGAGATTAGCTAGAAAATAGTATTAGAATGAAGTAAAGGCAACAGCAAACCTGCTGAGTGTTTGAAAATGCATGTCCTCTATTCCGGCAGACATACAATCCTGTCATAGAGCGGAGAAGAGCACGCAGGCCTGTGCCACATGATTATATCTCAGCACCAAGCTTTAAATATACAATATATTTCTAGAAACCAGTGAAACAAATATGTTTCACTTGTTACCTGGTTCACTTATTGCAGGGCAAATGGCCTCTGTCATATGTAACTGAACCTCAAGCCCAAATGGACTGTTCAATTCAGTCCTTTGCACTGTGATCTGGTCATGGTCACAAAGTCAAGAAAGATGCAGTAACACAGAGCCCCTCACCCCAACCCCACAAAAGGAAAATAGAGATAGAAGGAAATAGTGATCTGATCTGATGCACAAAGATTAGCACATTACTTAGAACAAATAAATGAACTTTTTGTCACTGGAGAACTCCCGTGCTTCCTTAAGATTTACAACCTGTTACAGGACATTTGCCCTTGAACTTATCAACTCTTGAGGTGCTTTCTGCATCTTCTAATTATTTGAATGGGAGCATTCCAGATATTTTCAGCCAGCTGACAGAATTAACAGAGATTCGATTCGCGGGCAATTCTCTGTCTGGTATGATTTGATTCCACCCTCCATCTTCAATCTGTCTTCTCTCATAAGATTTTCTCTGCAACCAAATGAAATCCAAGGTACTTTTCCCTCAAACTTATGTATTTTTTCTCCAAGTCTCCAGTATTTTGACATTGCTTCTAACTAGGGCTGGGCATTTGGACCCGAAACCCAGCCAACCAGCCCAAACCAAACTGATGGGTTGGTTTGTTTTTTTTGCAATTTTTTTGGGTCATCGGTTTGAATCCAAATCAAACCAAAATATATGATTCGGTGTACGGTTTGCAATATTCAAAACCACGGTTTAACCAAAGCAGAAACTGTTACTGTTCGATTCTGTGAAACATATAGGATGGTTTTCTTTCCCTTATATAATCAAAGTTGGCACCAATCTGATTGGTTGTATACAATACAGGGGAAGAAGATAAAATCTTCCTAGTCTAAATCTCGTTGACCATGCTATGTCAAAACACAGATATTCATACGTGAACCGCGGGTGAAATCAAGTTTTGAAAACCTCCATGGCCTTATACATCAGTCAGCTTGTCTGGTATTTCTGCAGCTTTCTTCAATCGATTAGCTGCTTTTTCAACCTACAAAAGCATGGTGATTAGTGATAAGTTGATCAAATGCAGTCCATGTTGACTATATATGCCAAGATAAGACAATACTTCAATCAAAATTTAAATTACCTCAGCATCCCAATTTGTTCTGGCGGTGAGAATAATTAGAGTTACTGTTTGTAGAAAAACTCCAATAATCATCCCCCACCAAATACCCTGAAAGAGATAAAAAGAATGCATCATGTTCTATCACTCACAAAGAAATAGCTTTACTGGCACAAGAGTGAGGGAGAGATTGAACTTACTGATACTCCCATGTTGGCTTTGAAGCCAAGAACACATCCGATTGGAAGACCGATAATGTAGTAGCAAGTCAGGTTAACATAGGCCACAATAGCTTGCCATCCACTTCCAATTGCCACCCCTGAAATTCCAGAGAGTTAAATTAGAAATGATGCCTCACAATGCCTGCAGACCTGGTTTGTTCATCTACTCCTTTTGTCACATATCAGTACCTGAAAGTATAGGTTGAATGCCATTCAAGAAAACAGAGATGGCCAGCAATGGGGTTAAATCAGATACTGCTGCGATAACTACGGAATCACTCGTAAAAAGCTTGCTTAATCCAACTTTAAAAATCAATACAATTGCACTGAAGACTATGCTAATAAGTATGCTGGTCCCGTTCACAACAAACACTGAAAATTTGGCCACCTTTGCATTACCAGCACCTAGCTCATTACTGACTCGAACACTGCACAACCGATGTCTCGTTATCAATAAAGTAAATTCTAATTCGTGATTAAGAAATAAACATTCTTAAGAGCATTTTATTTGTCACAAACCTGGCTCCTGCACTTAGGCCTAACATAAATTGCAAGTCCCAGTTCAAGTAGTTCATGCTGGAATTATATCACATCAGAAAATGTAAAGTTAGACTAACAATGTGAGTTAAACAATTGAGCAAATTGACTGATAAAGGGAAAAGCTTAAATGGAATGCTTTAAACACTAGACATACCAAATAGAAATGGAGTCTAGAGCAACTGTAGGATTGGAGAGAAGCCCTGATATCAGCACCAGCCCCTGGCTGTACCATATCTCCAAGCTACATTAATGCATGAGCAAACCCAAGAGTTATTTGAAAGGTAAAAACAAGTGTTTTTTTAAGTACAAACAATTGGGGGAGGGGGCTTTACACAAGTATTCATTGGGTACACATGAGTGGAGGTGAAAGAGCTAAACCAATTGAGCTATACCCCACTAGCAAAAGGTAAAAAAAAGTGTTTGCAAATGAGATGTGCAGTTAAAAAATAGGGGAGAAAAGGGTTAAAATTTGACACTTACCAGAGCATGACAGCAGAGGAAAGAGTTAACTTAAAATAAGGCCAAATTCCTTTGAAGGCATTCCAAGAGAAGCCAGTCCAAGTTTCCTTGCAGTTGGGGCTTAGAATAATGTAAAGTCCATATGTAATGACAAGAAGCCACCAAGAGAGGCTGAGAATAAGAGCAGCCCCCAGTAGGCCATATTCCACAACATAAACCACCAACCAAGTGAGAAGAATGTGGACGAGGAAAACCCCAAAAGACATATAGGCCAAAGGGTTCACAATGTTTTGTGCTTGAAGGAACCTCTGCTGGGGGCAGTTTATTGCAAATGCATAAAGCTGAGGAATAAGGCCCCTTGCAAACACTTGGCCCTGCAATGCTATGTCTTCTGCCTGGCCTATGGCTCTAAGTATTGGACCTGACCACCAATACAGAAATGTAAGGAGGACTGCTGCTCCCAAGTGCAAGATGATTGCTCTTTGGCATATGATGCCCATTTCTCGCAATTTTCTGGCTCCAAATGCTTGCCCACACACAGTTTGCACAGCACTAGCCATTCCCAACTTTTGATTCAAAGGCAAGAAAAAAATAATAGAGTTAAATCAACCACAAATGGTGAAAAACAAACATAGAGATGAAATTTTGGTAAATGAATTATTTGGTACATTAGTTTGGGATACTTACCATAATCCCATAAGCAAGACCTTGAATTCCCACATTAGCAATAGAGGCTCCGGCCAGCTCCAAGGCACTCAAATGGCCACAAAACATGAGGGTGACAAAGCTGAGCATAAAATTAAATATGGAGACAAGGATAGATGAACCAGATAAAATCCAGAGCAGCCTTGACTCCCATGCCACCAGTCTAGGCCACCATCGGGCCGCCACAGGCCGGTGCTCCAGAAACTCTTCGATGGCAGCGGACGA
The DNA here is from genome assembly GCF_000346735.1 of Prunus mume. Next base: position 15,467,725 of record NC_024129.1, read on the forward strand.
CAAGCCAGGTATCTGGGAATGTGAGTCAAGTCCGAGCAGCAGCGGCTGGTACTCTCCGTTCGACCCCATGGTTATCTCAGCCCGCCGTGCCACTACTGCTTGAGGGTTGTGCAGCTGTTTGAGTGTGAGAGTATGCTTGTGTTACTTTGAAGAGGCATTGTGAATAAATTTATATGATGTTACATGATGTTACGTTATGTACAAAAATAAGAAGGGAAAGTCGAAAGCTTAGGGTCTTAACTACCTTTCAAATAGTTTTTCGTACCTTTCAAATAGTTTTTCGAAAGCTTAGGCTCATTCATGCGTTACGTCAGCAAGAGAAACTTAGCTGCAACTACTTATTTTTTGGTCTACAAATGACATTTGAACTTTGAAGGCTCCGAGAGCAGTGCTTTGTTAAATGGAAACTGGATATTTTACTTGTCAGTTCCTGTGGCATAGCCTGAAAGGTTGGTGGGGCCCATTTCAGTTTCTTGTGCTGTTTTGTTTTGTATTGTATAAATTATTTGTATTGATTTTGACAGTGGACTTCGACAAAATGTCTATTCTGGGCGGGTTAGGTCAACACGCGTACCTAATATGGTCAGTAGAAATTTAGGCATTTTGGAGTGGACCCAGGCACCTTCATCTTCCGCATATTTTTCCAAAAAAGTTGTGGGCATTTTGGTCAGACGCCCCCATCCTCACATCGTCTTAAAGCTACACCATAATCGGTTTTTCCAATATATTTCACATTTTGGAATAGAGCCGGTATCTACTCTCTACACAAAAATATCGAAAATAAAGTAGAAGTTGGAAAATTAAGTATAAAATAAAAAATTTATAAAAGTGAAGTAAAAAGAAATTAATATAGGATAAGGATAGAATAGTAAAGAGAAATAACAAAAAAGAACAAAATTGATTAAAAAGTATTTAAAAATAAAAGGGAGTGTAAGTGGAGAAAAAAGAGTGGGAAAATCAACTGTCATTAAAATTTGGGATTTGTTTCTGTTTAGCAGTTAATAATTTTGATTAGGTAAAAATTGTTTACTGAGTTATGTAGATGGGCACGTGCACCTTCACAAGTCACATGACAGCTTTAGGACTCTGGGATTCTTGTATAAAAAAAACCCTACTTGAAGGTGGAGAGAATCTCAATAGCCAGTGCTAAATTGAATGGTTTTTAGTTATGTAGATGGGCACGTGCACCTTCACAAGTCACATGACGGCTTTAGGATTCTAGGATTCTTGTATATAAAAAAAACCCTACTTGAAGGTGGAGAGAATCTCAATAGCCAGTACTAAATTGAATGGTTTTTACAAAATATAAAGAATTCAGTTTGTCCAATATGTAACAGCCATAATTGCTGTACAATTTGATTGAGATTGCTACATATGGTAAGATGCCATAGAGATTGTAGTTTCTTTGATTGTAACTTTGAAGTTAGAAGCAAATTGTTGTACTTTTATTTGATCGTCAATAATATACGTACTATCGCTTACTTTCAAAAAAAAGAGAGAAAAAGAAGCAAACTGTCAAGATCAGATAGTGGACAAAGAAGAAAATAAAGCCTTCAACCAAAAAAAAAAAAAAAAAAAAAAAAAAAAAAAAAAAAAAAAAAAAAACAGAAGAGAAAAGCGCCTAGTCAAAATCAGAGCCTTCATCTATGTCTATGTATAGCTTAATTTGGAAGGACTGCTCTGGTAAGAATCAATGCAACACATCCAGCTTAATGAGATGGCTAGTACAAAATTAGTGAAACATATGCAAGAGAAGCTAATAAGATGTCGTCCAAGTTGCTTTTTAATCAATGAAAGAATTTACTTAATAAAAACAGTTACAAATTAATCAGAGCAATCCACAGAGAAAGTGGGCTACAGAACAATAGTTAGAGTTCAACAAGCCTTAAGACTATCAAACACAGCAACAACTACAGAATTGTTTCATGAGGGAAGTCTCCAATTGCATTGAGGATCTGTTCATCGTGATTTGGATGATAGAAGAGGTAGAACATCTGTTGATGTAGATGTAGAAGCAACATCCCAAGGACCAGTCACTTCATTTCCAACATATCCAATCTCTTCATGATTTTGTTCCACATGAGAAGCTTTCACTGCTTTTTGAGTCCCCTCCAACTCCATTGCAACTTCTTTCATCGTAGGCCGTCTCTTTCCATTTAAGTCCAAGCATCTTTTTGCAAGGTTAGCAACTGCCACAATTTGGTCTTTACTTCCCTCCTTCATGACTCGAACATCAACGATATCAAACAGACGATTCTCTTCCATTGACAGAATGAAATATGTAGCTAGACTTCTGCCCTGTTCCGACCTTGTAAAAGAAATTGGCTTTTGACTTGTTAAGAGCTCAACGAGGACTACTCCGAAGCTATAGACGTCACTCTTTTCTGTGAATTGGCTTGACTGGAAGTACTCTGGATCCAAGTACCCAAAAGTGCCTTGTACTATTGTGGTTACATGAGTTTGATCAATGGAAATTGATCTTGAAGTTCCAAAGTCAGCTACTTTTGCTCTGTACTTATCATCTAAAAGTATGTTTGTGGACTTAATGTCACGATGATAAATTGGTATGGAAGCTGCAGAGTGCAGGTAGAAAAGAGCTCCAGCTACCTCTATGGCGATCCTGACACGCATATCCCATGTAAGTGGAAACTCTTCATTGTCTTCATGGATATACTCAAATAGGGTTCCATTGGGAACAAATTCATAAACCAGTAGAGGCACCTCTGTCTCCAAACAACACCCCAAGAGCTTCACCACATTCCTGTGGTTGAGTTGTGAAAGAATGACAATCTCATTAATGAAAGGCCTAAGTTTCCCTTCATCAACTACCTTGGACCTTTTTACTGCAACAATTCTTCCATCCGTCAACATGCCTTTGTAAACAGTACCTTGGCCTCCTTGTCCAAGTATTCTATTCACATTGAAATGGTCTGTGGCCTTTTCTAGCTCCTTTGGATCAAATAATTTTATTTTCTCAACATTGACTTCACCCGAACTTAATTGTTCTTGAAGCAACAAGCCACCGTTTTGTTTGAAGAACTTCGCTCGCCGTTTAACATTGTTTCTTTCCTTCCCGACCTTGTATAACCACCATGCACCAGCAAGTACAAGTAATAGCCCCAAGCTTGCTCCAATACCTGCATAACTCAACAAATTTAGAAATAAGTACTCAAGCCTCTCTTGAAATTTCAGGGAAAAGTACAACTTTTGCCCAGAATTCACTGGAAATTATTCCAGGGCAACTGAAGGATAGAAGCAATACCTATAAGCACCGGTTTAACTGCAGATTTCTTCTTCTCTGGAGGACCGTAAAAGTGGCATTCATAACTCCCCTCAGTATTTTTACAGGTAAAAGTAGGTCCAAGGTTTTCTTGTAAACAAGGGATATTCTTCGGGTCCGCGCATTCATCAATATCTGAAACGAATTAGAAAAGTGGAAAAGGAATGAAGATCGAAATGGTAGAACAGTGAAAAATAATGAGCAAAGATCAATTATAAACAAGCAACTAGTGGAGATATTAGCCCTGCATTTTGAGGCCGGTGCCTCCAACTGGTTTACCATGTATGAATATGGATTGATGGGGATCTCTGATTCAAAATAAAAACAAATTCATCATTTAGATTGCGAGAAGTTTACCTAGACATCCTTCAGGAAGATACGGATTTCCTTCGTATCCCCTTTTGCAAGAACACCGAACCACTGAGGTCTGGTTACTAAAGGAGGTGCTGTTGATAAGAACTCCACTTTCACACAGAGTTGAATTGTTAAAGGAAATTGATTTATTCGTTACAAGCGAGTCATATTTCCATCTGTCTATCCTCCACTCAAGCACCACAGGAAAGTTATCCCTGTTTTGTATGGCTGAGGCTTTTGCTACTCTTACATTGGACTCAAACCACTGTTGGTCTACTAAGAATGCATACTTGCATCCCTCTGAGTTTTCCCTGGCTTCTATGTTCTCTATCGTTGTATTGAATGCCTGTAGATCGGAAGGGATTGTTGTCTGGCAACAGTCAATGCCATTGCAAGTAGTACTACTTCCTCCTGTTGAGCCACTAAAGCAGAATGATAAGCACCCACCAATGGTTGAACCATTCAGCAATGTCATTAGAGCTAAGTTGTTGCATCCCACACCAGTGAATCTATTATCAGCTTGGGAGAAAACAAAAGGGCTTCCTTCCATGCTCATCACATTTGCACTGCTTCTATCACCACAAGTTGAATTTACCGGAAAGTTGACACGAACAATTCCTAATTCTGTCGAAACTTCCAGAACTTCAAGTTTAGTGCTATTTAAGAAGGGCTTGGGAGGGTTAAAAGTTTCATTGCAGGAAATGGAAAACCATTCATCAACATAGCAGTTGGCTCCAATTCCAAAAGGGTATGGAATGGTAACATTTCCACATTGTGACTGGCAACCAGACTTAGCTAGAGCTGGTGATTGAGCTAATGCAGTACTTATTTTCCACAATAACAAAACCACCTCAAAAAGTTGGAGCACCATTTTCATCTCTCTCTCTCTCTCTCTCTCTCCCCCCCCCCTTGAGGGTCATGGAGTAAATCCAAATTCTCAGTACATGCTTTATAGGAGGAATCAGGCTAATAAAAATGTCTCTCTTTGCCCATGTGGGAATTCTGTGCTGAAATTTCCTGAATAAGTTGTCCACCAGAATGATCAAAGTCAAAAAAGACACATTGAAAGTTTGATTAAGGTTTTGGATTCTAGCAACCATATTTGACAAAAGAGAAAATGCTAACTACCACTCCGGCCAATGATGCAATCACAAGTTTTTGCATACCAATACCATGTTTTCCAACAATGTGCCGTCTTTTGACTATATTACTATATTAAGAGCAAATCTGTGTCTGACGGAAGTATTACTAGACATTTCATTTCCTCTTTTGGCATCTTACTCTTCTTTTGCTTTTCTTTGAATTTTCATGGAAAGGGTTTACATTAGCAGATTAATTAGTTCATACAGTTACAGGTTTATTCAAGACTCTTACCGCGGACCGGTCATCTTTGGAGCCTGCGTCCTCTGTAACTTTGAAAATTATTTTCCAAGTGTCCTTTGACAGTTCCGTGTTTAGAATTAGGATAACCAATTATGCACTTTAATTAGACATCAAATAAAGTTAACAGTCAAAGGAAAAGATAAAATATGTTGAAGGGCCAAGCGTCAACCTTCTTTTAATGAACACATATTTATTCAACAAAAAGCTGGTGGAAATTAAACAGCTAAAAACACAGAGAGTTCGACAAACAAAACAGCAGTTTAGAGTTTAGACAAACCTCAAACTGGAAAACACAGTAAACAGATATCACAAAACAGACCAGAAAAGAAATAAAGAAACAAGGAAATCTCCAATATAGCTAGACGAATGCTAAGAACTTATGTGACCCCTGCATTGAGAATTCTTGTTCATCCTGATTCGTCTGATAATATTGATAGTACATCTGTTGATGAAGCAGCGCCCCTATCCCAACCTGACCCTGTTGAATCTGTTGATGTAAAAGCATAATCCCAAGGACCAATTACTACATTTGGGACATGTTCAGCCGCTTTGAGATTGAGTTGCACATCAGAAGCTTTCTGAATCCCCTCCAACTCCACTGCCACTTCTTTCATCGTGGGGCGTCTTTTTCCGTTCATATCCAAGCATCTCTTTGCAAGGTTAGCCACTGCCAAAGTCTCTTCCGGTGCACCCTCCTCCTTAACTTGAGCATCAAAAATATCAAGCACATTATTTTCCTCCATGGAATGATTGAAATATGAAACTAGGCCTCTGGCTTCTTGTGAGCTCGTTAGAGAAACTGCCTTTTGTCCGGTCAAGAGCTCAACAAGAACCACTCCGAAGCTATACACGTCACTCTTATCCGTAAACTTACTTGATTGGAAGTACTCTGGGTCCAAGTAACCAAATGTGCCATGCACTAATGTTGTGAGGTGCGTTTGGTCAACTGAAACTGATCTTGAACTCCCGAAATCTGCTATTCTGGCTCTGTATTTTTCATCCAAGAGTATATTAGTAGACTTGATGTCACGGTGGTAAATCGGGAAAGAAGCTGCCGAATGCAAGTAGGACAGAGCTCCTGCAATTTCTAGAGCAATCCTCAAGCGCATTCCCCAGGTAAGAGGAAATTCCTCATTTTGGTCATGAATATATTGATAAAGTGTTCCATTGGGTATGTATTCATAAACCAAAAGAGGAACTTCAGTCTCTAAACAACAACCCAAAAGTTTAACCACGTTTCTGTGGTTAATTTGAGAAAGAATGACAATTTCATTGATGAATTGTCTGACTTTGCCTCCACTAGCTATATTTTTGGACTTCTTTACAGCAACAATGGTTCCGTCTACCAACATTCCTTTGTAGACGGTACCTTGGCCTCCATGGCCAAGAATTCTATCTACATTAAACTGGTCAGTGGCTTTCTCTAGCTCCTCTGACTTGAACAACTTGGCTTTCTGAACATTAACTTCACCGGAAGATAATTGTTGCTCCAGCAAAATACCACCATTTTGTTTAAAGAAGTTCTCCTTGCGTTTAATGGCTTTTCTTTTCTTGATGACTTTCTGCAACCACCATGCACCAATGACTACTAATAACAGCCCAATACCAATGCCTATACCTGAACAGCTCAAAAAAAAAAAAAAAAAAAAAAAAAGAGGAAGGGATAATCAAAGGTAACCAATAGCTTACAGAGGAAAAACAAAAGTGATTTTGAAGTTGGTTAAAGTCGGTTGAGACTTTAGTAATAGTTTATTGGTTAACTTACCGAGTGAAATATTAATCAAGAGAGGAGATTGGCTGGAGTTGTATTTTATGCAACCTGATCCAGTTTTCAGGCCATCACCTTTGTACCCTTTTGGACATAGACAAGAATAATTTCCAGGTAGATTTAAGCACTCTGCACTGCAGGGATCTGAGACCTCACACTCATCAATATCTGAGAAGAACGCAGCAGTAGAATGCATCACAATTGGTGGTAAAAACCTCAATCTTCAGCTTTTAATCATAACAAGTAATTAATAAGTAATATATGGACTTAATAATATATATTATATATGGGGATGTTTGGCGAAGTTATGTTACCATTGTATCCTTCATTCATAATCTATGGGCCTGCTAAATTACTATGCCTTTATGTGTGGTGTTAATAATTTATTTAGTCATCTAATTATGTCCATATATAGAATGTACGAACATTATATTTAACAATTTCCGACCTAATAGATTCATCGTAAGGATGACAGTTTCACATACAAAGTGATAGGAACCTTGTAGTTCTTATCAAAAGAGATCACTCTTCAGATTACTCGAAAAGAATATATATAGTATCATGTCAACAGCGTATCAGTAACTTGTCGATAAATATGCTAGCGATGTGTTAAAGGGGGAATTGTAGATGGAGTGCATAATGTGTCTAGGACAGTTTGGGATTGCTGTTACTTTTTAAAAAAGTTGTTTGTGCTGTGCTTTAAAAATATTTAGTTGTAAAGTAAAGCAGCTCCATGTTTGGTAAATAATATTTTTAAAGTGCTATTAGTACAAAAAACAATGTCAAAATCGTTTGGTAAATTTTAATATAAAACTATTATAACTGTGAATAATGACTAAAATAGAAATTATGTTAAAAGCGTTATGCGCTAATCATATGGTGGTAATGCTGGTGGAGGTGGTGGTGAAAGAGATGTAGGTGAAAGTGGAGGTGAAAGAGGTGATGTTGGTGATGAAGGTGGAGGTGGTGGTTGTGGTAGTGATGGTGGAGGGGATGGCAGTTGTGGAGGTGGAGGTGGCGGCGTGGTGGTAGTTGTGGTGTTGGCGGTGGAGGTGGAAGTGGAGGTGGTGGAAGTGGAGGAGGAGGAGCATGTGGTGGTGGTTTCGGCAGTGGTATTCGGTGGTGGTGGAGTTGCATGTGGAGGTGGAGGTAGTGTTATTTTTAAAAATTAATGATGGCATTTTGGGAATTAAAAAAATTGATCAAAGGCTCATCACTGCTTTTTTTGAAAGCAGCTTTGAAAAACAATCTAGAGCCTGCTTTAAAAGTTGCTGTCAAAATGTATTGCTTTTAAAATAATTGAGATATTTTATTTTTGCTAAACACCTTAAATTGCTTAACTTTAAAGTGAAGCAGGCTTTTGGAGAAAAAAAAACACAAAACAAAACCAAAAACAAAAAAAACAAAAAAACAATCTCAAACGGGGTCATGATTACCTTGGCATCCATCTGGGTGGTATGGATTCCCTCCATAACCTGGCAAGCACATGCAGAAGTAACCAGATGAATTGGTCCGGTTGATACATTTGCTATTTGCTTTGCATGAAAAATTGTGGCTCTTCTCAGCTGCAGCACACGGCTGATCTCCGATTTCCCAGTTAATAACCATTGGAAGCTTTGTTGCCTTCGCCATTTCTAGAAAACTTGCATTGGAGAATTTGAAATAGTTCTCTTCCACAATGAAGGCGTAGCTGCAGCGCCAGTCTCCATACGAATCATTTTTATATCTACTCACAGTCACAGTATGATTTTTCAGTCCACTAGGGATGAAAGCTGTGCAGCACCCAATGCCAGAGCAAGACTCGGGAACGCTATAAGGCCTACCACATAAGGACAGGCACCCCGATTCGTACCTTTCTTCATCCTGCCGGTAACCTTCAAGTATTGCAAAAGTGTCACAACCAATGGAAACCAACTTGTTTCTGGTGTCCGAGATGGTGAAAGGAGAAACCTGGAGCGTGTACGAGACCGAGTTGGGGGAGATGTGTATCACACCCTTTTTGTCATTATAAAAACAATCATGGGACACACGCTGCAATATTTGCAATTCACCGTCAAGGGATATATTAGTAACAATGTTATCACTTCCCATCAGATATGCTGTTGGGATTTGAGTGAAGTTACTAGTCGTAGTATTGTTCTTAGTAGTACAGTTGATAAAAAAGTTTTCTCCCAGGTAACAACTTTCAACTGTCCCAAATGGGTATGGAACTTTCAGATCCCCACAATAGTCAGGGCATCCAGGCAGGGCTTGAGCTGCTGCAGCGGTGGCTGTTGCAAGTGTCGCTAAAACAAATATCGTTCCGGCCAACCTGAGTGACCTTAGAATCAGCATCCCATGTAAGGCCATGGAGTTCTAGCAATTAGTAAGAGGAAGGGAATTTCATATGTTGTTGTATTGTTTTGTGAGTAAAGACCATGATATATATAATATATAGCCCCGTCCTTTGTAGGCATATGAAAAGTAATATACTTGCCTCCTCCTCTGAAAATTTCCTGTCAATCATAGTTGTGCTTGTGTCGATTAATTTTCTTTTTATGTTTTCAAACTGCAATTTGTGGGAAGGAGGAATGGACAGAAGCTGGTGTGCCGTGGCACATGGGCTAAGGGAAAATGTGACAAATGGCATCCTCTAGGGGGATGTCCGCAACTTCCCTAAGTAAATGCAAAAGTCAATGCTTGATCAGCTCCCATGCCAAATAAACAAGATTAATGATGACCACCTAATCCTATGTTTTTTCTCTTGATGCAAGTGATTGGCTTTTAGAAAAGACAAAGATAAGAAGTAAATTATTATTATCGTCTCTTCTTTTTGTTCTTTTGCTTTTGGCTGTAAAGCAAGTATGTGTATAGTTGACTGACTGAAAGTAAAGTATGTGTAGTTGATGTCTCCTCTGTGGTTACTCAGTTTAAACAGACTAGTCATCTCACTCCTCACAGAGTCAAGAAGCTCAACATCTTAGTCGGTTATAAGAGAGTATAGCTGTCAACTGTCAAACGTTAATTGGTTGTGTTAGTTGTGGTGAATCCAGATTTTCTTGGTAAGAGCAACTCCACCCATTTGCCCTTAGCCATGGCAAGG
>NC_024129.1:15478180-15491287 GCF_000346735.1 Prunus mume
CAGTACCCCCCTCGTTTTGGACCTCAGGCAGAAGTTGTCTTCGGGCCAGCCCAGGTTTGGTGGGTCCCACACCTCCCCCGGGCTTGGGCTGTCCGCTGGAACACCTTTTTTTTTTTTCTCCCCCCCAGCCTCGGGCTGGGCTTGTCCGCTGGAAAAGCTCTAACCAAACACCTTTCCTTGTGTTCTTCTTTAATTAATATTGCACAACAGTGAATATATTGATGCAATCCCAAGTCTTTGCATAACATGTTTCGAGCAATATGTCATTTTTTAAAGAGTAAATTACCATACACCTTCCGAACTAGGATTCCAATCGAACTTAACCTCCGAATTAAAAGTCAGTCAATTTAACACTCAAATAAATTAAAATGACTAATTTAGTCATTGCCGTTAAATTTTGTGAATTTCATCCAATTTTTCTTTTTGTAAGGTTAAAATTGTAATTTCAAGTAAAATAAATAATAAATAAATCAGGCAAAAAGAAAATAGATAATAAAAAATAAGAAAAATAGTATGACATTATAATAAAAAATTCCCCATTCTCCCTCCCTTCCTTACCCTATAAAATCCTAGGAAAAATCTCTTGCCCCATCTCTCTCTTCCAATTACCCAGAGAAAATACAAATTAATAACCATGAACAACAGAGCAATCATTCAATGATGCTGATACAAGTGATCACATAGCCAAGGCGGAAGAAGTTGAAAGCAAGCAAGCCGAGCGTTAATGAAAATTCAATTAAGTTAAAATCATCAACCGCAAATGTTGAGAATTTCCCCCCTCCCCAGCTTTTCCTCTCTCCCACTACTGTATTCATGAAGGTTATACAATAACCCAGAAAACCAGAAAACACATTATTCAATCTCGTGGAAGCTGGCGAGATTAGAACCCAGAAAATCCACAACCCGGGGACTCTCAGAAGGCGGGATTGGACTCTGGGTTGATAGTTTTTCGATCTCGTGGATGTATTTGTGAGACAAGGGGTGGAGTGAAACGATGTCACGTTCGGAGTGCGACATTTTCTTGTTTTGTCGTCGGATTTGGGAAATCGACAAAACAACCCACCAGTCGTGAAGGAGAGCCTAGGATTAGGGAAATCAAAGCCGCCTCTGGCCCATGGCGTCGGAAACAGCAGGGGTGGGAATTCCGGGAACTATGGGGGTTGGGACGATGGTTTGAAATCATCGAACGATTTAAGGAGGAACTAGTCGACCGGTGACTTTAGAGGTGGAGGTGGTCATGGTGGTGTGGTGGATGGAGCAGGCATGTAGGTCAAGGTCCACAAATTTAAATATTGGGGAGAATGGGGCTCTTCGCTCACTGTCGAAACAGAGAGAGTGGGGAAGAGAGAGAAACATGGAGAATAGGGGAAGGGTAGAATAGAAAAGAGAGAGAATAAAAAAGAATAAAATTAATTAAAGAGTATTAAAAGCAAAAGAGAGTGTAAGTGGAGAAAATGAGATTTTTTAATTGTTCAAATATTAGCTTTATAATAATTTATTTAAAAAAATTAAAATAATAAGTCATGTGCCAAGCATGTGACTTTTTAATCGGAATAGTAGATGAAATTCGAAAAAATTGGGCTAAATTAGCTATTTATATAAGTTTAGATGCTAAATTGACTGAAAAGTTAGTTCAGAGTGTTAAGTTCGATTAAGGTTATAGATCAAAGAGTAAAACCGCTGAAAATCCTTCTTATGGGACTATATTACTGTAATAGCAAACTTGTGTCTCACGGAAGTGTTACCAGACTACTCACACGGTGAAAATTATTTCCCTAGCTAGTGCCCTTTGACCTTTCCATTCGAAGTCAAAGTAAAAAGGTAATTTTTTTTTTAGGTTTTTTAGGTTTTACACATAAAAAAAATTTCACTTTTGGAAAAAGCCAAAACTTTTTCAAAAAAGACAAAAAAACCACTCAACTTTCAAATCAAAGACATGCAAATGTATTGGATTCTTTAGGAAATCTAAAAATAAATAAGGGCATTTTTGTCCATTTTTGCTTCTTTTAAAATTTTTCTCTCCCCTTTTGCTTTTTCCAAAATGTCCCTTTTTTTTTTGAAGGCCAAGTGAAAATTTTTCTTTAGATAAGTAAACAGATTTATTCAACAAAAGTAGGTGGTGGAAATTAATTACCAAGCAAATAGAAACCACAGAGAAGTGGAGAATAGAACTGTAGTTTGGAGTTTAGAGAAACCTAAAACTGTCAAACACATCAATAGTATTACCCCAGGGACATAAAAAAGAGAACATAATATTGAACAAAATCAGAAAATAAAAATAAAAAAGTTCTACAGGGAACCTAAAAGCGAAGATTGGTAATGCACCGATTGAATGGAGGATTCTTGTTCCCTGTGATTACTAAGATAGTAGTGGCAATGAATCTTTTGATGAAGCAGTACCGCCATCGAAACCTGATCCTGTTGATTCAGATGCAACATCCCAAGGACAGTCACAAATTACTTCGTTTCGGACATATTCAACCTCTTCCTGATTTTGTTGCAGATTAGAAGCCTTAACTGATTTTTGAATCCCCTCCAACTCCATTGCCACTTCTTTCATCGTAGGTCGTCTCTTTCCACTTAAATCCAAGCATCTCTTTGCAAGGGTAGCAACTGCCAAAATGTCTTCCGTTACACCCTCCTCCTTAACTTGAGCATCAACAATATCAAACAGACGGTTCTCCTCCATTGAAAAATTGAAATATGCAACTAGGCCTCTGACTTCTGGTGACCTTGCTAAAGAAACCGGCTTTTCTCCAGTCAAGAGCTCAACAAGAACAACTCCAAAGCTATACACATCGCTCTTATCTGTAAATTGACTAGATTGGAAGTACTCCGGGTCCAAGTAACCAAATGTTCCATGTACTACTGTGGTAAGGTGTGTTTGATCAGTGGAAACTGATCTTGAAGTCCCAAAATCTGCAACTTTTGCTCTGTACTCTTCATCTAAGAGTATGTTTGTAGACTTGATGTCCCTGTGGTAAATTGGAAAACCCGCTGCTGAGTGTAAGTACGAAAGAGCTCCTGCAACTTCTGCTGCAATCCTTAAGCGCATTTGCCATTTAAGTAGAAACTCCTCATTTTGTTGATGGAGATACTGATGGATAGTCCCTTTGGGAATGAATTCATAAACCAAAAGAGGAACTTCGGTCTCCAAGCAGCAACCCAGGAGCTTAACCACATTCCTGTGGTTAATTTGTGAAAGAATGACAATTTCATTGATGAACTGTGCAACTTCACCTCCATCAACTACTTTAGACTTCTTTACAGCAACAATTCTTCCATCCGTCAACATTCCTTTGTAAACGGTACCTTGGCCTCCCTGGCCAAGAATTCTATCTACATTAAAATGGTCTGTGGCTGTCTCTAACTCCTTTGAATTGAACAACTTAATCTTCTCAACATTTACTTCACCAGAAGACAATTGTTGCTCCAGCAGTAAACCACCATTTTGTTTAAATAACTTCGCCTTCTGTTTAATGGCTTTTCTTTTCTTTATGACTTTGTACAACCACCAGGAAGCGATGAGCAGAAACAAGAATCCAAGACTGCTGCCGATACCTGAACAACTCAACAAAATAAGAAAGGATAACTTCAACTTGGTCAAGTAGATATTGCTTGCTATTACATATATAACCAAAACTATTTTACTTTTTTTTTTCCTTTATGAAGGAGAACTAGTGGAGCAGATGCTAAGATCTCAATCTCTGGATTATGTTGAGTTTCATTATGCTTCTGGGAATTGTTATATGGTTTCTCTTCTATTAATCCAAATCATCTTGGCAATTCTAGATTATGCATTCTTATATCAGAGGGTGTAGACTTTGTGGTGCAGGGGCATACCTATAAAGATGACTTTAACCTGCGAGTTGCTCTTTGGCGGGTAGCATCCGTAGCCCCCAGCCGAATTCACACATATGAAGTGTTCAGAACAGTGCCGGTCGGGAAGCTCACATTCGTTGATGTCTGGATTAATATGTATTCAAACAAATTTAAATTGATGGTAAAATCAACTGCCATTAGAGATTATTTCTATAAAGCATGTATAATGGTGTTAGAGGTTTACCTAGACATCCGTCAAGAAGATAGGGATTTCCTTTATAGCCTCCTGGGCAGGAACATTCAAGCCTCGAGGATTCATTGATGGAAGAGCTGTCATTGTAGCTTAGACAATAAGCACGGCCTGGGCCAGAAGATCCAATCGTGAAATTTGGTTTAAAAAAGGTTCCATACACATCGGTTGTGGAGTGAAATAAGCTCCATTCTAGCATCACCGGAACATAGTCCATTTCTCTGATGGCAGAAAAGTTTGTGGAATTATTGCCAAACCAATCACGGTCTGCCAAGAATGCGTAGTGACATGAACTCCGTGTACTATAATTTCCATAATCCTGGAAACTGGTACTGAAGGCAGAGAGAGATGAAGGGAGGGCTGCCTGGCAGGTATCACTCCTATTTGTTGAAATGTTACATTCGGAACTGCATCCACTTGAAATAATGTAGCCATTTGAGTTTGAGGTGATTGTGGCCATAACACCACAACCCACTGCAGTGAATATGTTCTTCTGGGAATATACAAAGGGGGTTCCCTCCACGTTGGCTGTTTGGCGGCTGATTGGCTTGTTGCTGCAATTAGAGAAGGTGATTGGGTTTCTGACCTTTAATGTGCCTTCTTCCACTGAAATTTCTAGCACCTCCAGACTGGCACGATTCAAGAAAGGTATCGATTTTCCAGTAGAGTTGTCACACATTATTCGAAACCAGCTGTCATTAATGTGACAACCTGTTCCAATTCCAAAAGGATATGGGATTTCAATGCCGCCGCAATTCGATTGACAGTTAGGCTTTGATATGGGTGGTTGTGCTAGTACTGGACTACTCATAGACCAGCACAACAGACTAAACAGAGTAATATGGGAAAGCAACTGGACAACCATTCTGCTTTTTCTTCCTCTATTTTTTACCTATATATCTGCAGTTTCTAGTAGGAAGCTTGGAGTTAGCTAGCAAAGCCAATGATTTTCAACTCCCAATCTTCCGCAGAATAAATATAAAGAAGGTGTAGAGAAAGCAGTTGGTTCTCTGCACTTTCCTTGTGCTTGGATCTCTTCATTTCATACCAGATCAAAGGAAACGGTATTGTACTTGGTCTGACTTGTCTCTTTGAAATTTATATGGCATTCTAGAATGCCAAACCTTTTCTCTTTCTTTCCTGCTTTAAAAAATATTTCTTTTATAAACCTACACTCATCCTTTGATTTGATTTTGATTAACAGTCAATCTCAATCAAACTTGGAATAGAGTGAAATGAAATGATATAGAAACAGGACAAAATCCATTGCTCTGCTTTTTCCTTACAATTTCCTATACTCTGACTAGTAGGAAGCTTGGAGTTATAGCTAGAAAAACAAATGATTTTCAAGTCTCAGGCTTTTTAAGAATAGAACTAAAAGAAAAGTTCTTTTATATATTGTGTTCAGAGAGTTATTTCCACCTTCCTTCTCTACACTAATTTCTAATAATATTCAAGGAAGACTTGTGAACCTCAGGATACAAAGTACATGGCTTTCTCGAAATTCTTCTTCTTGCTTGGAGGCTAAGTCAAAATTTATATTATAGATTCTTGAATGGTTCCAAACTCAGAATTGGTGGCACTTCAGCAAATGGATTTCCTGATGCTTATAAAAGCTTATGGAAAGCAAGGCACTTCAACGGCGCTGAGAAGGTAACATCTCATGCGGCTCTGATGGAAGCGTATAGAAAAGGAGGCCGATATAACAATGCTGAAGCACATAGAAAACTAGATCTTTTTCTGTAATTCTTTGGCCAAACTTGTGCCTGTTCCTAAAAGCTTATACTAAATCTTAGTGCGAAACTATTTTGATGATGCGTTGAACTTTCAAGGAAGATAAGAAAAGGTTTATATGAGCAAGTATACCGGTCATCTTTGGAGCCTGCTGCTTCCTCTGTAACTTTGAAAATTATTTGCTAAGTGTACTTTGAAAGTTCCATGTGAATAATTAGGCTGCCGAGGTAGAAGATAATTTTTTTTTAAGGGCCACGTGACAAAATTGTTTCAACCAAGTAGGTGGTGGGAATTGCACAGCAAATTAAAACCTCAAAATCAAAACACATAAATTATTACCGGGAAATCATTGTACAAAATCATTTTAAGAAAATAGAAAATCTCAAGATGAATTCTTGTTTCAAAAAATACACCGGAAAATCTCCAAAAAAACATATAATAAATGCTAAGAAGCTTAATTGCATGGAGGATTCTTGTTCATCGTGATTACAAAGATAATAGTGGCAATGAATCTTTTGATGAAGAAATAACACCCTCCAAACCTGATCCTGTTGATTCAGATGCAACATCCCAAGGACAGTCACCAGTTACTTCATTTCGGACATATTCAACCTCTTCCTGCTTTTGTTGCAGATTAGAAGCCTTAACTGATTTTTGAATCCCCTCCAACTCCATTGCCACTTCTTTCATCCCAGGTCGTCTCTTTCCACTTAACTCCAAGCATCTCTTTGCAAGGGTAGAAACTGCCAAAATGTCTTCCGTTACACCCTCCTCCTTAACTCGAGCATCAACAATATCAAGCAGACGGTTCTCCTCCATTGCAAAATTGAAATATGTAACTAGGCCTCTGGCTTCTGATGACCTTGCTAAAGAAACCGGCTTTTCTCCAGTCAAGAGCTCAACAAGAACAACTCCAAAGCTATACACATCGCTCTTATCTGTAAATTGACTTGATTGGAAGTACTTGTGAAGAATTAAGAACAGAGTAAAAGAAAGGTTGGAATTGTATATTTCATTGATACTTGTACAGTGAGAGTACCACTGTTTATATACACTTGAAAAGAATAATCTGGAATAGAATTGGTTACAAAGAATATGGAGATGATGACAGGTGTAGGATGGATATATGACTAGTAAGTTCCTTCTCTTCTAGAATATTGCTGAGCTGGAGATTGTATGCATTGGATTTGCTGTGTATTTGCACCTATGATTGTGTACTCTGTTTATCACTACTCTGGGTCCAAGTAACCGAATGTTCCATGTACTATTGTGGTAAGGTGTGTTTGCTCAATGTAAACTGATCTTGAAGTCCCAAAATCTGCAACTTTTGCTCTGTACTTTTCATCTAAGAGTATGTTTGTAGACTTGATGTCCCTGTGGTAAATTGGAAAACCCGCTGCTGAGTGTAAGTATGAAAGAGCTCCTGCAACTTCAGCCGCAATCCTTAAGCGCATTTTCCATGTTAGTAGAAACTCCTCATTTTGTTGATGGAGGTACTGGTAGATAGTCCCTTTGGGAATGAATTCATAAACCAAAAGAGGAACTTCGGTCTCCAAGCAGCAACCCATGAGCTTAACCACATTCCTGTGGTTAATTTGTGAAAGAATGACAATTTCATTAATGAACTGTGAAACTTCACCTCCATCAACTACTTTAGACTTCTTTACAGCAACAATTCTTCCATCTGTCAACATTCCTTTGTAAACAGTACCTTGGCCTCCCTGGCCAAGAATTCTATCTACATTAAAATGGTCTGTGGCTGTCTCTAACTCCTTTGAATTGAACAACTTAATCTTCTCAACATTTACTTCACCAGAAGACAATTGTTTCTCCAGCAGTAAACCACCATTTTGTTTAAATAACTTTGCCTTCTGTTTAATGGCTTTTCTTTTCTTTATGACTTTGTACAACTACCAAGAAGCAACGAGCAGAAACAAGAATCCAAGACCACTGCCGAGACCTGAACAATTCAACAAAATAAGAAAGGATAACTTGGTCAAGTAGATATTGTTTGCTATTACATGTATAACCAAAACTTTTTTACTTTTTTTTTACTTTTTTTTTTCTCTGAAGGAGAACTAGTGGAGGAGATGCTGCTAAGATCTCAATCTCTGGATTATGTCCAGTTTCATTATGCTTTTGGGAATTGTTATATGGTTTCTCTTCCATTAATCTAATCATCTCGGCAATTCTAGATTATGCATTATTATATCAGAGGGAGTAGACTTTGTAGTGCAGGGGCATACCTATAAAGATGACTTTAACCTGCGAGTTGCTCTTCGGTGGGGGGGAGCATCCATAACCCCCATTAAAATTTATGCATATGTTGGGTTCAAAACAGTCCCGGTTGGGAAGCTCGCATTCGTTGATGTCTGGATTAATATGTAACAGAAAAAATTAAAATTATGGTAAGATCACCTGCCATTAGAGATTATTTCTGTAAAGCATGGACAATGGTGTTAGAGGTTTACCTTGACATCCTTCAAGAAGATAGGGATTTCCTTCATAGCCTCCTCCGCAGGAACATTTAAGCCTTAAGGATTCATTTATGGAATAGCTGTCATTGTAGGTGTCACAAAAAGGCCGGAATGAGTTCATCGTTGCATTTACTTCCAAAAAGGTTCCATACACATCGGTTGTGGAGTGAAATAAGCTCCATTCTAGCACCACCGGAACATTTTCCATTTCTCTGATGGCAGAAAAGTTCGTTGAATTGTTGGCGAACAATCACGGTCAGCCAAGAATGCGTAATTGCATGAACTCTGTGGTTGATTTTCATAAAACTGGAAACTGGTATTGAAGGCAAAGAGAAATGAAGGGAGGGCTGTCTGGCAGCTATTTTGCCCGCTACTATTATTGCATTCGGACTTGCATCCACTTGATATGGTGTCGCCATTTGAGTTTGAGGTGATCATGGCCATAACACCACAACCAACTGCAGTGAATATGTTCTTCTGGGAATATGCAAAAGGCGTTCCCTCCAAGTTGGCTGTTTGGCGGCTGATTGGCTTGTTGCTGCAATTAGAGAAGGTGATTGGGTTTCTGACCTTTAATGTGCCTTCTTCCACTGAAATTTCTAGCACCTCCAGATTGGTACGGTTCAAGAAAGGTTTCGGATTTCCAGTAGAGTTGTCACACATTATTTGGAACCAGCTGTCGTTAATGTAACAACCTGTTCCAATTCCAAAAGGATATGGGATTTCAACGCCCCCGCAATTCGATTGACAGTTAGGCCTTGATATGGGTAGTTGTGCTAGTACTGGACTACTCATAGACCACCAGAACAGAGTAAACAGAGTAATATGGGAAAGCAACATGATAACCATTCTGCTTCTTCTTCTTCTTCCTCTTCTTTTATCTATCTCAGTTTCTAGTAGGAAGCTTGGAGTTAGCTCGGAAACCCAATGAATCTCAACTCCCAACCTTGTGCAGAACAAATATAAAGAAGGAGTGGATATAGTAGTTAGTTCTCTGCACTTTCCTTGTGCTTAGTTTTCTGCATTGCTTGAATACTTTTCCCTTGAGTTTTTCAAAACCTACACTCATCCTTTGATTTGATTACACCCACCCAGTCAATTCTCCATCAAACTTGGAAAATATAATATCAATGCTGTTTTCCTATGTTCTCTTCACAACAAGAGAAGGACCGTATAAAAGTCATGCTGTTTCTTGTTGTTGCTTGTCTTCTAAGCAGCCGTATGACAACGAAATGGAAAAAAAAAATAACAAGGGAACTTTGATAGTGAAAGGCTGCCTTTTTTTTGGAGAAGTTCCATTGATAGTCAAAAAAATTATATTTACAAAAACTGTCCCCAAAAGAAAAATTATAAGGCGCTCAGCATGCTTTGAATTTATAATCAAGTTTGCGTTGGCTGGAAGATGTACCAGTTTGGCTTGATGCTCTGTCTTGTGATTTTTTAATGAAATATGTCAATTTTTTAACCCAAAAAAATATGGATACTACTTGTCTCCTTATACTCCTCTTTCCTGTAAATCACAGTTTGATACAAATACAAAAATAATTCATAAAAAACACAAAAAGAAAAACTTATACACATATGTCACACTGCTACCAAAATTATATACAAAACAAAACCTACATTAAAGGCCCATATGAGCAAGTAGGGCCAATAGCAAAACATTACCGAGCCCAAACAAGCAAAGGCTCACATAAACACAGCAGAACCCAACAAAGTACAAACCGGACACAAGGATGGTGGGGGTGGGAGAACACCCAAGCTCACACTACGTCCACGGTCTTAATAATTCGGACATTTTCATATCTTCAATATTTTCGAAATCAATCATTATCTTCTTCGCCAGAAGATAAATTTTGTAGCTCCACGAATGAACCATTATTATGCATACATTCACCACCAATAAGTAGAAATAATAGCCCGCCACCACTGCCAGGATGCCATCACCTGCATATATTGCCAATACAATAAGAAAGGATTTTTAGTTTTGTTATTTTTTGTTGTTTTAGATTAATTATTCTATAGACAGGACATTCGTTCTTTAAAAACCGTGTTGAGAAAACCTCATTTCAGCACAAAGTTGATCCACTTGTTGACATGATTGATTGTCTATGGTATAAAATCACCATTTAGAGCTTAAACTTTATGATGGCTTCAATTTTAGGTTTTACGTTTCATATCTGATACTTCAAATCTAAAATCGAAGTTTTAAAAGACCATCATGTACCATTAATAATCAACCTTGTTAAAGTTGAATAAAATTGATTATAAGTAAGATTTTCTCTACACGTCGGTTCATTCTTCGTGCAGAGACAATCTCTAATCCATATATTATGTAAAAATGTAAGTTATTAGTAAGGGTCAAAGAAATTTAACAGCATAGGTTTCTTTAATAATATAAAAATAGATTGTACATATTGTAAGGGGACAAGGGCATACCTATAAGGATAGCAAATTAACCCAGGAGTACGTGCTATGTGGGGACTGGTATTCATAATACCCAACATGATTCTTGCATACGGTGTCTGCAGGACAAGAGTTCCCAATCTCGCACTCATTTTCGTCTGGAATATTATTTAATTAAAAGATCAAAATTAATCATGTGAAATATAAATCACCTGCTCACTAATTCAAAATTTGTAAAATAGAGAAGAAAGATATTTGCCTGAATAATTTTCATTGAGTCAGAGGGTGTAACTTTATACAAGAGATTTCCTATAATGATGCTAAGCTATTCTAGGAATCTAAATTACAATAGGAAAAGAAATATTCTACAACACATAATTACATATTTGTTTCCTAATCCATCCTGTGAACATTAGGAAATAATTGACCTTCTTAACACTCCCCCTCAAGTTGGAGAGTGAATGTCGAGAACTCCCAACTTGCGAATCATGGTAGGAAAGGGTTCCTTTCCCAACGGTTTAGTGAATACATCCGCAAGTTGATTTGCCGAAGTAACAAACTTGGTTACAACCGAACCATCCTGTATTTTGTCCCGAATAAAGTGGCAGTCCATTTCTATATGCCTGGTTCTCTCATGGAAAACGGGATTGGCTGCTATATGTAAGGCTGCTTTGTTATCACAATGTAGCAATGCCGGTTTCATATGCAATATTCGTAAATCCTTCAATAATGAACGTAACCAAGACAACTTACAGCATTTACCTGTTATGGCTCTATATTCGGCTTCTGCTGAAGAGAGTGACACTGTTTTCTGCCTCTTTGTTCGCCAAGAAACAAGTGAAGATCCTAAAAAAAACACAATAACCCGTAGTGGATCTACGAGTCATTGGACAACCAGCCCAATCCGAGTCACAAAAAGCTCGCAGAAACAAATCATTTTGAGAAGAGAAAAACAAGCCCTGTCTTGGAGCACTTTTCAAATAACGCAACACACGCAAGCCAGCTTCCATATGTGGTCTACGTGGTGCATGCATGAATCGGCTTAATACATGTACCGATTACATGATATCAGGCCGAGTAATAGTTAAATAAATTAGGCGTCCCACAAGTCGCCTATATTGAGATGGATCTCTAAGCAATTCACCTATATCGGAGAGCTTTATGTTTTGCTCCATGGGAAAGTTCACAGGTTTAGCACCCAAAATTCTACCATCCTTCAGAATTTCCAAAGTGTATTTCCGCTGTGAAATAGAAATACCTCTCTTTGATCGAGAGACTTCAATGCCCAAAAAATATTCCAAATCCCCCAAATCTTTAATTTGGAAATGACTATGCAAAAATTGCTTAAGAGTGGATATAGCCTTGAGATCATTACCCGTAATAAGAATATCGTCAACATATATCAACAGGGTGGTAAAGGACTTTCCATTCCGACATGTGAATAATGAGTAGTCCGCTTTGGACCGAACATATCCAGCAACTTGAACAGCTGTTGAGAACTTGGTAAACCATTGACAAGAATCTTGCTTTAAATCATACAACGACTTGTTGAGGCGACACACCAAGTTCTCCCCCTGTCGTTGAAGACCAGGAGGTAGAGACATATAAATTTCTTCATGGAGATCACCATGAAGGAAAGCATTGTTGACATCTAATTGGTGAAGGGACCAATCCTGAGCAGCTGCCAGAGCCAATAAACAACGAACAATAATCATTTTAGCAGTGGGAGAAAAAGTGTCATGATAATCGATACCTCCCAACTGTGTGTAACCCTTGGCCACCAAACGAGCTTTATAACGTTCTATGGTGCCTTCTGAGTGGCGTTTGATTTTATAAACCCAGCGACATCCAATGGGTTTATTACCATGATGGAGGGGAATGAGAGACCAAGTGTGATTAGCTTCTAAAGCTGCCAATTCAGATTGCATGGCGTCCTGCCAATGTGAATGGGAAGCTGCTTCTGTACAAGAGCTGGGCTCAACATCCTGAGTAATAGTAGCAACAAAAGAATGATGATGTGGTGAGTAACGATGGTAAGAGAGAAAGTTACAAAGAGGATACCTTGTACCTTTGGTGGAACCAGACGACGAAGGCAGCGACGGTTTGGGAGACGTCACTTGGTTGCAAACATAATCACGTAAAGCATGTGGAGGACTGTGATGTCGTTGAGAACGTCGTAAAACTGGTGCGGGAGGAGGCTGAACGGCGCTGGCAGGAATGGGTTGATCAAAAGTGGAGGTTGACAAGACCCGCCCCGAAATTTCCTCGGAATCTGGGACGGACCCCGTCTAATTACCGACATCAACCCGATGCCGGGCCCACTTACTAAAGATTGAGACTTTCTACCAAAAATTTGGCAGAGTCTCCCCTGTAAATTGAACATTCTCAAACTTCAACCTGTTCAAAATTTACAGTTAA
>NC_024129.1:15491473-15514542 GCF_000346735.1 Prunus mume
ATTTAACTGAAAGGAAAAAGTACCAAGAGTCTCTAAGAAGACTCGAGTTCCAAGATGCACCCGGTCCGGCTCAACTACAGAGCTCAGTCGCTACTGGCTGGGGGCGCAAAACAGAAAGTTGTGAGTGGACAAAAATCAAGTTCAGTTCAAGTGAAATCAAAGTAGTATAACCCCCACCTTATCAAAAACATGCAATGAAACCATAAGCTTAACAAAACCAACAGAAACAGTATATAAACATATACTAACACATATATACCGGATCTCAAATCCGTAATCCGTGAATAATGCTTCACGAAACCCACCACTCAACTTAAGAGTCCCGAGAGATTAGACTCTCGTAAACGTACTCAAAGGTACGACCGGCGAGGAAATGTCCTTACCGAGAAATAGAACGAAAGAACATTCATATATATATATATATATATATATTTATATATACAAATACATACATAATAATAATATGATATAACATAATAATAATAATAATAATAATAATAGTATATAAATATAACCAATATTTAATTGTACCGGGGAAACAATCCAACCGGGGGACTGTTTGACTAGTCCACATGGCAGAGCCATTCCTCAATTCACCATGTGTCTAGGGAATGAGCCGTCCAACTGGGGAACGAACTTGCACTCCAAATAACAGATCAAACATTACCTTTCCATAGCTCATATTAACCACCAAGTACCCCATGCATAGCCGCATGTAAATATAGCTTCTCAAAATTCAAATATCATAATAAGTTCTACGAAAACCTCGAATTCCCATTCGAGCGTATATAAATAATTAATAGACATAATAAAACAATATGCCATATTCCCATGAATAAAATCATACTGAGTTTCGAAAGAAAAGTCCACTCACAAGTAGATGGTCGGAACATATCGAACCCAAATAACGCACAATATGCGATAATCCGTTCGATAGTCAAACGACCTCGGAATCGAGATCCGCGAAATCCTATGCGCTCGCTTCAAAACATAACCTTAAAATAAAACTCTAGCTTCCCGGGAGTTCCTATAGGTTTTATGAGGTCTAGGATACACGTCCTGTAAGTTTGGTCCGAAACGGACGGTTAGATCGCTCACGATCGCACGATTGGACGGTTACTGAAACCTTCACCCTAGGGTTGGCATTTCCGGAGTATCCGGGACTCCGTTGTACGATCCGTCGAATCCTACACGATTCTAAGGGTATCAGGAGGAACATACAACCTAGATTTTCAAATAAGTTTCTACGCATCAAATCGATCCAAACCTACTCAAAGGCCAGCTAGAACAAATAAAAAGAGGAAGAAACCTCACTTCAATCACCGGAAATGGACGGCAATAACTTAAAGATCACATTGGAACAGTTTGCAGCTCCACCATACTTGCCCACACGCCGCCACACGCGCTGGCGGCAAGCGGGTGTGTAGAGAAATTCCGACGACGGAAAATCTTCAAATCACAAGTCACCCTTCCTACCCTAGATACTACTCAAGGCAAGGATCATTTCATTCAACTACGGGGAGGTCCAATTTGGACGACAACTGGCCGGAATTTCACTTTGAAATCCGGCCAAAAACCTAGGTTTTCAAATCGGTTTCTACGCATCAAATCGATCCAAACCTACTTAAAGGCCAGCTAGAACAGACAAAAAGAGGAAGAAACCTCACCTCAATCACCGGAAATGGACGGCTAGAGTGGCGGCGCAACGATCGGAGAAATCCCGATTCGAACCAGTCGCAACCGTCGTCAATTCTTGAGTTTTCCGGCTGGGAAAACCGGTAGGTCTTAACCGGGACGTCGAGCAGATACGAGTCGAACGGGACCGGTCTCGAAGGCTGGGGTGGCCGGATGTGGCAGCGGGACGGTAATTTTCATCTCGATGAACAATACCGATGCGAACCAGAGAGAGAGAGCACGCGAGAGAGAGAGAGAGAGAGAGAGAGAGATAAAACGGAAAAAAAAGGAAAAAAATCTGATTTTTAACCCCATCCCTTCTCAAATTAATTACGGTTTTGCCACCGAAGGAAATTTGATCGCTGAAACCTCGTTACCATTCCGAATCGAGTCCGCCACATGTCCACGGACTCACCTATCGCAACCGCCGTCGATTCTTGAGTTTTCCGGCGGGGAAATTGGGTGGGTCAGGTCCGGGACTTCACTACGAGTCGAACGGGACCGGTCTCGAAGGCTGGGGTGGCCGGATGTGGCAGCGGGACGGTAATTTTCATCTCGATGAACAATACCGATGCGAACCAGAGAGAGAGAGCACGCGAGAGAGAGAGAGAGAGAGAGAGAGATAAAACGGAAAAAAAAGGAAAAAAATCTGATTTTTAACCCCATCCCTTCTCAAATTAATTACGGTTTTGCCACCGAAGGAAATTTGATCGCTGAAACCTCGTTACCATTCCGAATCGAGTCCGCCACATGTCCACGGACTCACCTCAAAGCGATCAATCCAAAATAAATATCAAACACTGCCCCAAACTCCCTCTCTGGATTAAGAAAATGATCGAACTACCCCGCCCCAAGGGTAATTCCGTATGTTCGCATTTAATTAGATTAAATACTTTAAATTGGAAATTTACTTGGAGTCGGGGTGTTACACCCTAAATAGGTGGCTAGATGCGGAGACGCAGAAGGAGAATCTGGCTGGGTCATTTCTAATGGAGGGACGGGAAGGGGCTGAACGACGCTGGCAGGAATGGGTTTATCAAAAGTGGAGGTGGCTGGATGCGGAGACGTGGGGAATGAGTCAGAAATAGGAGGGTCAGACATAAAATGAGGAAGGACGGGGGCTGGAGGTGTTGGAATGGATGGAAGGGACACATAGGGAAAAATAGTTTCATGAAAAACAATGTCACGACTAGTGAAAAATTTATGAGTGGTAAGGTTATAGAGCTTGTAGGCTTTTTGACTGACCGGGTAACCAAGGAAAACACAACGTTTGGCTCTATGAGCGAATTTATGAGGGACATGCACATCAGTAGCATAGGCAAGACACCCAAAAACCTTAAGATGGGAATAGGAAGGGGTCTTACCATAAAGGCGTTTAAAAGGAGTTTGTTGGGAAAGAAGTGGTGTGGGCAAACGATTAATCAAATGTATAGCGGTGAGAACACATTCTGCCCAAAAACACAAAGGGAGATGGGCTTGAAAGCGAAGGGCGCGGGCTGACTCAAGGATATGACGATGTTTGCACTCTACAACCCCATTTTGTTGGGGTGTATAGACACAAGAGTGTTGGTAAGTGGTGCCATTTTGTTGAAAAAAATCTTTCATAGAAGAGAATTCCCCCCCATTATCAACACGAATGTTAGCGATGGATGCAGCAAATTGAGTTTTGACAAAGGAGAAAAAGTTTGTAAGTAAATGTTGTGTTTCACTTTTGTGCTGCATAAAGAATACCCATGTGAAACGAGAATAATCATTCACAATTGTCAAAAAATATTTAGCACCAGAAAAAGAAGGAATTTTGTAGGGGCCCCAAATATCACAATGAATTAACTCAAACGGTCTAATAGACGAAATTGAACTAGCAGAAAAAGGAAGTCGACATTGTTTTGCAAGTGCACAAACATCACAAGCATTATTGGATTTGAAAGGAAAATTGAGCAAATTTTTTGCCATAAAATCTAATCTAGAGGAAGATAGATGCCCTAATCGGCGGTGCCACAAGTCAGTGGAAGAGGGGACATGAGAACAAGATGGATGGCTAGCAATGGCAGCGGAGAATCTGAATTTAGGGCTCGATGTTGCTGACGCCAATGCGACCAAGTAATAAAGTCCGTCTCGTTGTTTACCCAAACCAATCGTCGTCTTCGTCGTCAAGTCCTGCAAAATACACCAAGAGGGAAAAAAGGTTATAGAACAATTGAGACTTCTTGTAACTGGACTCACAGACATCAAATCCACCTTGAAAGATGGCACACCAAGCACATTTTTCAGAGAAATAACAGAGTTCAAAGGTAAGAAGAAAAATTCAGACGGCAAAAAAAAAGAGAGCTAGGGTTTGTCTTCCTGCTCTGATACCATGTAAAATAGGGAAGAAAGATATTTGCCTGAATAATTTTCATTGAGTCAGAGGGTGTAACTTTATACAAGAGATTTCCTATAATGATGCTAAGCTATTCTAGGAATCTAAATTACAATAGGAAAAGAAATATTCTATAGCACATAATTACATATTTGTTTCCTAATCCTTCCTGTGAACATTAGGAAATCATTGACAATTCAACCCAAAAAAAAAGAGAGTACAAAATTGAAAGACAGTGTTTGTTTGTTGATCATTATAAAACAAATTAGAAATAATTCCAAGTAACCAAATGTGCCATTTAGTGCTCTAAGGTTGTTTACCTTGACATCCCTGTAGAAGATATGGATTTCCCTCATACCCGCATTGCAGGAACATTCAAGCCTGCTTGAGGATTTATATATTGAAGAGCTGCCATTATAACTTCTGCAATAGAAGGAGGACTCAGAATCCACGACTATGGGATTTACTTCTACAACGGCTCCAAATACATCGATCGTCGAATGGTATAAGCTCCATTCTAGCTTCACAGGAACATGTTCCATATGACGGATGGCAGAAAAATTATTTATTGAATTTCTGGCAAACGACTTGAACCGGCTGAAATGGTATAGCCATTTGAGTCTGAGGTGATTGTGGCCATAACGCCGCAACCCATTGCAGTGAATATGTTCTCCTGGGAGAACACAAAAGGGCTTCCCTCCAAGTTGGCCGCTTGGAGAATTGGCTTGTTAGCATTGTAGTTAGAAGAGATGGTGATTGGGTTTGCTACATTTAGTGTACCTTTAACAGAAATTTCTAGCACCTCTAGATTGATGATGTTCAAGAAAGGTTTGGTTGAGTTGACACATTTTATTTGAAACCAGTCGTCAATGTAGCAACCTTCTCCATTTCCAAAAGGGTATGGGATCTCCACGTCACCGCAGCGCGATTGACAGTTAGGCTTTGCTAATAAGGGTACTGCTTCTGATGGTGCTGCTAGCATTGCACTACTCATACACCACAAGGACAGGGTGATATGACTTAGAAACAGGACAACATCCATTGTTCTGCTTTTCCTTCTTTCTTCTCTCTTTAATTTCCTATACGACTACTAGGAAGCTAGAAAAGCAAATGATTTTCAAATCTCAACCTTTTTCAGAAAAAAAAAAAATTAGGCTTTTTATTACAAAACGTCCCTGACGTTTGCGAAACTATTAGATTGCATCCTTAAAGTTTTTTTTGTATCACTTATGGTCCATAACGTTAATATAGGTGCTCTTAAATAGTCCATCTGTTAAAAAAACTGTTAAATCCAGGGATATAATCGTCAAATCAATCCAAAATTATAAAATATATATATAATTTTTTTTTTAATTTCCTTTCCTTCTCTCTTTCTTTCTTCTTCTTCTTTCTCTCTGCCAGATTCCTTATCTCCTCTCTCTCTCTGTTTCAGTCCATCGTTAAGCTCGAATGGACCTTCTCTGGGTCGGTCATGAGACTGCAACTAAAGTTCATATCAAATATCAAATACTGATTGGTTACTAAGAAACTGAATGGAAAAACAATATAAAAACTCACGCTTGTCATGTTTCTTTCATTGCTGGTTTCCCAGTGAACGAAAAGAAACAAAATTCCAAACTCAAAATTTTGTTGGCATAAAAGAGATAACAAAAAGTAACAAAATTCCATTCCCACCTAAAATATACATATATAAAATCTACATATATATGAACCTACCTAAACTCTATTCCCATCTTATGAGCCCATCTTGCCCAAAACTCCATTCCCACCTAAAATATACATATATAAAATCCAAATCGATTTAGTAGTTTTCAGTGTAAAGAAAAAAACTTCAAAATCAATTTAATTTAATTAAGTTTCCCCAATTGAGAAGCTGTCAGTGAACTTACAGCAGCACCAACAGATAGAGCAAATGTACCCAATATTTCAGACAAAGGCACATTTCCACCCTACATAGAAAACAAAATCACCCAATTCAAAAACTCAACCAGAGAAGATAAAGTTCGTAACTTTTGTGGTTTAGGGAGCAGAAAGAAATTGGGTACCTCCATTTGCTAGTAAAATCTGTAATAAACAGCCATGACAGCCATGGAAGTTAATACCAAAGCTAGACATCATCGCAGCAACAAGATAAGTGAACCTCTCCGATTTCTTCCTGGACAACTTCTCAGCTACACGTACGGAAGAAAGAAGAAGAAGAAGACAAGACAAAGAGAAAGAAGAAGAAGGAAGAAAGAAATAGAGAAGGGAAGGAAATAAAAAATATATTTTTGTTATAATTTTGGATTGATTTGATGATAATATCTCTGAATTTAACAGTTTTTTTAACAGATGAACTATTCAAGAGCACCTATATTAACGTTAGGGACCATGAGTGATACAAAAAAACTTTAAAGATGCAATCTAATAGTTTCCCAAATATCAAGAATGTTTTGTGATAAAAAGCCAAAAAATTATAAGAAAAGTTGTTTTATATATTGTGTTCAGAGTCAGAGATAGTTATTTCCACCTTCCTTCTCTACGTTAATTTCTACCAATATTCAAGGAAGAATTGTACACACGGCTTTCTTGAAATCTTCTTGTTCCCCTTAGGAAGAATTGTTCTACAGTATTTTTTTTTTGACTTCGAGAATATATATTGTGTTTACAAAAGTTTGGCGTTGTTAGTCTCCCAATCAGACTTTCCAAAATAAAACCCAGAAAAATGAAAAAAGAAAGCATTTCCTAAGTTCCAGGTAATCCCTAGTCACCGTCTTACACGCACCAACCACCGCCACTCCGAACCCACGTTCACACCTGACACCTTTTAAATGCTCTTATTTTATCCGCATTTTCACACGCAAAACGTGCCCCAAGTCAACATTTTGTACAAAACGCCATGTTATTCTAGTCCACTCATCGCATTTAATTTCCAACCCAATTCCTGATCAATTTACAAGTGTCTCGAAGATGTCTAGTCGGTTTGGAGTGTTTCTAAAGTGTCTAAAAGCAAGTTCTGGTAATTAAAAGCGTTTATAATAGTGTTTTGCATAATAATTTATAAGTATTTTTGGGTCACAAAACACTTTATAAGAACACCTTATAACATAAGTGCTTTCTTCAAAAGTATTTACAAACAAAACCTTAATTAAATAAGACTTAATTTCCTTAATCATTGCATATGATAGATAATCTCCTCTCTTATTCTAATGTGGACAGCCAATGACATATGCTCATAATATAATAAGGGGTCCCATTTTCTCAATCCCAATCCAAATTTTCAATCTTGTGTTCACACTAGTGTTTCCGTTTCACACTGGTGTTTCCACATCATGCTGACAAAAGATCAAGGGTTTTTGTAAGTCTTTGATCATCCTCATGTTTACGTATCAGTAATGAGTATGAGAGGAAAATGAATGATTTTCATTCCTTACTTCCCCTGCGTTTACTTGCAATTAGGAATGAAAAAAATAAGTGGACCCTACCTTAAAATCCGTAATCACATCATCTAAAAACTAGGTATCAGATCAACTAGGGAGAGTAGTCAATACGTTTCCCATTTTTGTTTTCTCTTAATAATTTCCAAAAATACCCTTACTACTTTACCATAATTCCAAAACACCCCAAACCCTGAAAAAAAAAAAAAAAAATACTCACGCCAAGAAGTTCCAAGACACTCCAACTTCTTTTTCACGTTGCAAACACAACCTCCCAGAAGTAGGAGCTACATGTTGTGCCATGTAAATCATTCTATCTATCTTCTTCTTCTATCTTCTATCTTCTGTCTTCACATTCATCACAAAACAAAATATGGTCATGGATAAAGACTTTTGTGGAGATTATATATCTCTTTTTTTTGGTAATATGAAGATTATGCAGGTTATTATTATTTGATTGTTTGCTAGTTACGTAGGTGAAAGATATATATTTATTGGAGTTTATTTTTTCGTTTGAAATTGGCTCTGGACAAAGGTGTTATTAACATTATCATTGAACTGGGCTCTTGCTATTCATCTTGTTCAACATATTGATTCCTCATGTTTACACCGCCTTGCTGGTTTGCTATAGGATTAGTTTGGTCTCCTTAGCCAATTTGATAATTATATATGTGCTGTGGTGAAAATGTGTAGGGGATTTTAGTAATCAAATTAATTTGGATTCTAATTCATGAAAATTAGTAAACAATAACAATGGGAATCAACCTCATTCCTTTGCTAATTTCATATGTTTAGTAAACAGCTTAATGGGAATGATTCTTCCCATACCAATTCAATAGTTCCCCGATTCCTAAATTCTCTGATTTCTTACTTTCTTCATTACTGATATGTAAACATCTATAGAGAAAATTGTAGCTTTTAACAAATTTTTATCCTTCAGAACTGCATCCCAACATGCTCTACATGAAAACGCCGCTGAAATGAAGTTTGAACACTTTCATGGGCTCATACATAGACCACCAAGTCTGAGTGATCTGCATCTGCAGATCTCTTCAGTCGATCAGCCGCATTTACAACCTACCAAAAAACCCACGATTAAAATCATTGGCGACAATGTGACCAAATGCAGTTCATGTTTACTATATCTGATCATATGATAGTTTCGTCAAAATTTAATCACCTCGGCATCCCAATTTGTTCTGGCGGTGAGAACAATTAGAGCTATTGTTTGTAAAAAAACTCCAAGAAGCATCCCCCACCAAATTCCCTGAAAAGGCCAAAAATTCATCATGTTCTATCACAAATCCTCAATGACTTTATTAGCAAGATAGAGGGATGAGAGGTTCAACTTACTGCCACTCCCATACTGGTTTTAAACCCAAGAACACATCCGATTGGAAGACCGATAATGTAGTAACAAGTCAGGTTAACATATGCCACAACAGCTTGCCATCCACTTCCAATTGCCACACCTGAAATTCCACACAGCTAAATTTAGAAAATGATGCCTAGAGGGCTAACAGTTTGTGCAGATCTGGTTTGTTCATCTACTGCTTTTTTCATATATCACCATACCTGAGAGTATAGGTTGAATGCCATTCAAGAAAACGGAGAGGGCTAGCAATGGAGTTAAATCAGACACTGCCTTGACAACCTCGGGATCACTTGTAAATAGCTTGCTCAATCCTGCTCGGAATATCAATATAATTGCACTGAATATTATACTAATCAGGGTGCTTGTTCCGGTCACTACAAACACCGAAAATTTGGCCACTCTTGGATTACCAGCCCCTAGCTCGTTACTGACTCGAACACTGCATAAGCCCAATAATCTCGTTATGATCAGAATACTTGTTTTGACTCCGTCACTATAAAACTTTGAGCATGTAAAGGATAAATTTCAAATTCTGGGATATACCTGGCTGCCGCACTTAGGCCTAACATAAATTGCAAACTGAAGTTCCAGTAGTTCATGCTGGAAAGATATATCTCATCAGAACATGTAAAGTTAGAAAGAAACCTCGGTTAGTAGAAGGTTAAACAGATTGCATTAACGAATTCCATACTTACGAAATCGAGATTGAGTCTAGTGAAACTGTAGGATTGGGGAGGAGCCCTGATATGAGCGTTAACCCCTGGTTGTACCATATCTCCAAACTACATTAATACATGATCAGGCATAAATTATTATTCGAAATTATTCGAAAGGGAAAAGATATAAAGACCACTTTTTTATACCACATTAGTGGACCACCTTATGTGGTACATGAGATTGGGCCTCACTGGTGGGTGGGCCATGACGTGACTGGAATAAGTCTGGCATAGAGTCCCGCCCTTGGGGAGGGGACTTATTTTCTCTGACTTGTCGAACAATTACCCAATTTAATGAGTCCAGTTCCATCATCGTCAAGTTTACCAACCATATGACCCAGGACACTTATCCATTTTAGTTGAACTTGTCATGTCCTGACCCGCCCACCAGACTAGGCTACATCAATTATAGATATCACCTTCAACATAATAAGATAGTTGACTAATGAGGTTTGGTAAAGCTGTTGCTTTAGCCTTAATGTCCACACCTACCATAGCATGATAGCAGAAGCAACAGTCAGCTTAAAATAAGGCCACATTCCTTTGAAGGCTTTCCAAGACAAGCCAGTCCAAGTTTCCTTGCAACTGGGGCTTAGACGAATATAAAGCCCATATATAACGACAAGAAGCCACCAAGAGAAGCTCAGTGTAAGAGCAGCCCCCAGTAGGCCATAGTCCACAACAAAAACCACCACCCAAGTGAAAAGAATGTGTAGTACGAAAACTGCAACAGATATGTAGGCCAGAGGGTTGACTATGTTCTGTGCTTGAAGGAACCTCTGCTGAGGGCAGTTTATGGCAAAGGCATAAAGTTGAGGGATTATGCCCCTTGCAAAGATTTGGCCCTGCTCTGCTATTTCTTCTGATTGGCCTATGGCTATAAGTATTGGACCTGACCACCAATACACAAAGGTAAGGAGGACTGCTGCTCCCAAGTGCAAGATGATTGCCCTTTGGCATATAATTCCCATTGCTGGTAAGTGTTTGGCTCCATATGCTTGCCCACAAACAGTTTGCACAGCACTCGCCATTCCTAACTTTGAATTGAAAGGAAGAGTGTAACATATATATGTTAGATTATATATAGAAAAAATGCTCTCTTGCTAGATAGTCTAACAACATAAGATACTTTTGTTGCAGGGAAAATGACCATTGATCTGGTTGGATCTTGCTCGAACATGCGAACTAAATTCACAGCTCGACAATATAAAACTTGGGCAAGAAAGCATTATGCATAAGTTGATTTCTCAGTCCAAAAAAGCAAAAACGTTCAACCACCATAAATAAAATAAAATAAAATAACAAAAAACAAAAACAAAAACCATAGAGATGAAATTGTTCTAGCTACATGAATTTTGGATGCATACCATAATGCCATAAGCAAGACCCTGAATTCCAACACTAGCAATAGAGGCTCCAGCAAGCTCCAAGGCATTCAAATGCCCACAAAACATAAGGGTGACAAAGCTAAGCATGTAATTGAATATGGAAACGGTGATAGATGAACCAGATAATGTCCAGAGGAGCCTTGACTCCCAAGCAACTAGCCTAGACCACCATCGAAGTTCAACAGGCCGCTGCCGTTGCCCCAGAAACTCTTCAATGGAAGTGGATGACAAGTCAGCAATCCGAGACTGCTGGTCATCAAGCCTGAGTAGTAGCGGCTGCTGGTACTCCTCCGCTGATCCCATGTAGTTAATTAGTATGTCAGCTGCTGTGCCGCCACTACTCGAGGATTGCAAAACTTTGTGTTTTACTTGGAGAAAGCAGTACTTGGAGAAAGCAATGGGGACATATATTTGTATGAGGTTGAGGTCATAGTCTTATATAAACAGAAGTATCTGTATCATCTGACAGTCTTACCACCGTAAATGTTAGGTACCAAACAAGCCAAAAAGCAGGGAAAGTTTATTTTCTTCATACGCTTACCTCAGCAAGAGAATAGCTAAAGTTTCCTATTTTCGCGTACAAATTCCTCCAAACGTTGTACAATTGGAAGGCAAAAGTGTGACACGGAAATCAATCACTGCGTTATAATTTTGTTACAATACAAACTAACGATGTATGCAGCTGTGCATTTAAGATGGTTCCATTGTCAAAACGTGCTGCGTTAATTCCTATCAGTGTGGGACTCCATTTCAGCGTCTTTTTCGTCTCTTAGTCTAATCACGAACCTCTGAATCGGTAGTATGCTTCTTTTTTTGGTCAAAATCTGTTCTGCCTTGATTTTCTCTAAATGTTGGTAGCTTTGTTAGATATAAGCGTGTGTATCTGAAGGTCAACATTGCATTGTGACCTTTAGGTTTGTTTGGCTCTATTTCTTTTGGCTCTCTTGTTTCTAGTTGTACAAACTTAATATATTTCCGAGCGGCCTTAAAAGGGGGGGGCTAAACTGTATTATATTAATAATTTGCACAATGACCCAAAAAGTTAGGCAAAGCCTGTTGGGTTGACAAGCCAGCTGACATACAAAGGACTGATCACCTAAACAATCTGCTTCTTGGTCCTATGTCCCTTTTTCCATAGTGCTGAAAATTTTTCCTTGTGAAAATTTTAGCATACAATATTGCACATGTGCCAATGGTTACTTCAGTATTAATTTGTTTTATTCACGCCACTGCTATAAAATTTGAATATTCCCGTGTCAGAATCATAGTATGAAATATCAATAATATTTCGGTTTTTTTGAATCACGGATATTTCGGAACATATCCATTCATATACATATCGTATAAATATCGACAATATTGACGATAATATCGGAAAATATCGATGTAAAGGGAAAAAAAAAGGAAAAAGAAGAAGAAAAAAAAAAGAAAAAAAAGGGAGGAAAAAAAAATACAAAGGGGGATTTGAACCCCTTCCATTTTACTCCTCCAACACCTTAACCACCATATATCACTTATGTTTTAGTGATAATATGCTAAAATATTTATATTTATATGAGTGACATGTTAACAATTACATGCAAAACTATTTTGGGGATTTATCATTTGATGAATACTCTTCACAATACATTTACTCTACACATAGAGATGATGAAGATAGTGAAAAATTTGGTATTAAGTCATTCATGTATCTTACCATGCAATGTATAAATAACGTGTAAAATATTGTAGTAAATCATTATATATAAATGATTATGGTGTGTTTAATCTTTTTTCAATTAATTACTACATATTTACTACGCTCATAGTGTTTGCCAACTCGCTGTATAATTAACTTAAATCAGTTAAATCCATCATGTAATGCATTTCCTTCTAATTTTTTTTTATTTTTATAAACTAATAGATAATTGACTAAATAAATATTCTCCAAAGTTGCAATAAAAATTTCCAAGTTTTTCTTACAATTTCCGTGGTTTTTATTCAATTTTTATCGATATCGATAATACCCCGATATTTCCATCAAAATTTTCATGTTTTTGGACTACCGATATTTCCGATATCATTGATATTTTAGACCATGGTCAGAATCATTCTGGAAGGCAACTTGAATATGGCTTTACATGACAGAAAGATTATTAGGCTCTCAAAAATACTACTTCTATTGATTTTCAAGCACAACTAATAACATAAACTTGAGTGACAGTGCTTTATATGACGAAGTTTAGGAAAAAAAAACATGGATTGGATAGAAATTGTTTCTTTGTGCCATCCAAAGGGGAAAAAAAATTATTTGTACTATCTCGACTCGTATCGTGTATAATTTATGTACTAAAAATATGAGATGTGCTGCCTGTGTATGATTTATTTATGTGAATTCAATCCAACCTTTAAAGGATTAAAAATAATACCAATAACTGTATGTCAAAACTCTCCTAATTAGTTCTTGAAGGGTAGGTGAAAATTTATCATGCATGTTTAGCAGCCATACTTGACCAATGGAAAATATTAGGTGACTTGATAATTAAAGGCTGAATATGATATCCACTTCCACACCATGATTTATATGGCAGCAGCCACTCTATTTTTTTGTTTTGGCCGCTCTATTAATAGTCAATAAATTTCAAATAAGCTAGCGGCACAATTTCAAATCAGCCATGCTAAGCGAATCTGCTTTGGATTGTAGAGATATTTCAAATCAGCCTAGCATTATTACCCATATATAAAGTCAATATAAAATTCCTTCCTTTGTCTTTATGGTTAAAAGAAAACAATGATGAGAGAATGAACATCACTCTAGAACTCATCATAACCAAAATTCTACAATTTACAATAAATAAATTTGTTCTCTGTGTCCTGATAAACAGTAGTGCTACTATTGGTATTAGGAGATTTTAGCAAACTAGATGGCTTGCCAAAGGCAAGGTCGTTCAGTTTTTAGCTTATGTTGAGATATAGGTCAGTATTTATTCCTAAGGTGGTGGGATATACTGTGTTTAAAATTGTGGGATTTGAAACTAAGAGTATTCATTTTTTCAAAGGGGATAATTGGCCTAAAAATTGGGCTAAATCTTATCAGCACTTGCAAATTTCAAAGTGTGGCTTGCTTCATCTGTCTCATCTTGTTTTGTCTATTTAAAGGTGACAAAAAAAAAATAAAGGGGAGAAAAAAGAAAAAAGGAAAGAGGAGGCAATGGTAAAGTTTTTACAGGAAGAGAGGAAAATACAAGTGGCTGGTTTTCTTTGTTGAAGAGAAAGCACATAGACTCGGACAAAGCAAAATAATGGTGGCCAGCCAAAAAGGAAAAGAAAAGACGCCAGCCAAAAGAAAAATGAGTGAAAAAAATATTAACAAAAGGGAAAAAATGATTG
The DNA here is from genome assembly GCF_000346735.1 of Prunus mume. The sequence goes on from NC_024129.1 coordinate 15,505,771, forward strand.
GCACCTCTTCGTAGCTTCCGGTAGTATTTGTATGTTTTCTCCTCTTACTTGCGAAAAATCTGTACCAATTGTGACTTTTTGTGTAGTCTTTTAAATGCTTAAGAGATTTATAGTGATTGCTCTCAATTTGGATTGGTCACGAGTATTCCAGATAAATAGGGGAATGCAAGGTTTGGTTTTATTTGGAAATAAACTCTAGAAGAGTTGATAGCGATCAGGTTGGCTTCAATCGCTGGATACCAAAACTTTCCTGATGTGGACTCCTTGCTCATGGCCTAACTTATAACAAATATCAAAGACTTGAAAGAGATTCATGGGTTGTCAAAAATTATTGCCCATTAATTCTCAAAAGTCCATAATGTTTAGTGGGTGGTCCGAATAAACACTCATTGAATTTACAAAGGAACAAATTACCTATTATATGATTAATAGATGTTGAGGCCCAAAAATCTAAGGGGCTAAGCCCAAATTAACCCTTAGCCCAATATGAGTGATTGGATGCAAAATAAGCTCAATCGGGATAAAAGAGAATTTATAAGGGCCGCCAACACAAGCTACAAGCCACAAATCATGCTAAACAAGCACGTGCAGAAGGAGCCAAGGACATACCGATATTACTAAATCACGCTCACATGCTCATTCGGCACTACTTGGCCCAACTATAGCCTATCATGGCATAATAAAACCCCAAGCACGAGCATATAAATCATGCGCATTCTCATACCAAGCTACGTCACGAGCTTAAGTGGGCCCAAGCCACAAAATTAACCGGGGCTTACTGAGAAGGTTGTGGTATGGAGGGAAACAAGCAATCACGGGGCCCATTGAGGGTTCAAGGAACGTAGGTTTCAAAGCCACTTGGGGGCTTTGGAACTCAAGCCCGTTCCTAGAACCCAAGCATATGGGTTAGCATGAGAGAGAGGAGAAAAAATTGACCCATGCTCTAGGAAGACACCAAAGAACCTACCAAGATATCACGGCAAGACCAGAGGAAATCCATGGGGATGAGAGAAGTGTCCATCAGACAAAAGGCTCCATCTCTCCCCTTTTCCTCTGTAAACTCTGCCTTGGAGAAAACATAAGGAAAGCAGGTGGCGCCTTCCCCTCTATGGGAAAACCCAGCTGCGTCAAACCATTGGAACCATAAAGGGTTCCTTACCCATGCTCCTTGGATGGAGAAATTCATCAAAATAGGGCTAAGTAGGAGCTGCCAAGGAAAAAGGAAGAGGAAAACCAGACGAAATTAGAGCTCCTAACGCCTATAAAAGGAGACTTTTGCTACCCAGAAAAGACATCCACAACTTAGAAAAGACATCCACGACTCAACGACCCAGAGCTTGACCAAGCTTTGTCAAGCAATCTGGAATTTACTCAAGCCACCCAATCCCCTTTCTCCGTTTTTTTCTTCTTCCCTTGAGATAAAACCTTGCTAAGTTTTCCTTCGTTCTCAGTTTAGATTTGATCCTCTGTAAGAAATTCATGTTGTTCTCTCTCTCTCTCTCTCAAACTGCTAAACTCATGAAAGCTTAGCTCTCATGCCACATACTCCTCAGACTGAGCCATTAGCGAAATCCTCATGCTTATTTGGGTGTTAGTGAAGTGATCCTGAGAGTGTTCTTTTAAAATCCCATTAGATTTTCTAAAAACTCTCTTGGGAGCTTGTTTTTCGAACTCAAGCATTTGGGGGATTTTGCTCGTTGTCTTCTTACAGCAGCCCAGGCCTATTCGTTAGGCTGCTGGAACAAAAAACCCCCTACATAAATTGGCGACTCTGCTGGGGAACAAGCTGCCATTTTACTGATGCCTCATTATTTTGTAGAAAATTAATGGGTTTATTAAAATTGCTCATTATTTTTCTTGGACATTGACAATAAGAAAATGGTACAAAACCATCCAATTTTTCCCATGAGTCATCTACTACCTATGAAAATCTTAAAATCTCCAAATTATCTTAAAGACACAAATTCTAAATTAGTGGGCCACACTTACCCATTAATTTTCAATTGTTTGAACTACGTTAGTTTGATCCTATCAAGAGTACGTAAGCAGTCTACCATCCCAATAGACGCAACCGAAACCAAATTTGAAGGAAACAAAATGTACATACTTATAAATATCAACAAAATGTACGAACTTACACGTGGAAAAGCACCTTCGGTGATAAACAAAACAAATGAGATAAAAAAAAAAAATTTTAACTAGGAAATTTCTTTTTCTTTTTCTTATTTTTAAAAAAGAAAAGTGGAAAAATAAATAAATTGAAACATGAGGCTCACTGGATCTAGTGACAGGATGACAAAATTAAGCATCTTAAACTCAAACCAGGGAGGAGCTGTCACTATATCCTCCTGCTCCCCCATAGTTGTCCTGACTGTCGTAGTGTGGGGTCCATTCAGATCTATCTGAAACTGATATCCCAAGAGGCCATGACGACGTCGTCTTCACAGTGTTGGCTACGCTGCTGACTCCTCCAGGCATAGAGGAGGAGGGCCACACAAAAGCGGGTTTAAAAGGCGGGACTCGGGGCACCGGAATCGACCCGGAAATGATTTGGATAATGGCCTGGGTCTTGGGACTCTCGTTGGCAATAGCGTGAGAGCAGGCCAGCCCAAGAAGCAAAAGCCTCTCAGCTTCCTCTGCCACGTAATCACTCCCAAGCATAGTACTCTTGTGTGGTCTCATAATCTTTCATTTTGATATTTTCTAGATCTCTTCTCAAAGTTTGTACCTTAACTATACGTACCTTGACTTTTTCTTGAAACTCCTCATTCAAAGTATCCCATGCTTCCTTTGATGTTGTGGCTCCCATGATTCTTGGAAAAATAGTGTCATCCAAAGATTGTTGCAGGGCAAATAGAGCCTTTGCATTCTTCTGTTGATATTTCTTTAGCCGCCTCAGCTGCTGCACGGTTGGATTTTCTCGAGTAGAGAATCCGCTATCAACCATGTCCCATAAATCTTGAGACATAAAATAGGTCTTCATCTTGATGCTCCATAAATCATAGTACCTAGTTTTCTTTTGTAAAGATTGGAAATGGGATAGAAATTTGGCTAGCGGTAAACATGATGGATGACTATATTGAACCCTTATGCCCAAGGTGACCGAACTTTGCTTTGATATCACTGTTGAGTTTTTAGAAGAACAATAGAGTGATTTTATTTATTCAACAATAGGATGGACACAAGGCTTAGCTATTTGGCCTGTTGGTTGTAGCTATTGGCCTTTATCACTAGCTTAATTACATGTGGGCACTGGGCAGCATGCATATTTATAGAGTTGGTTAACCGGCTATCTAAGTTGGCAAATAACTAGTCATCAAGTCGGTTGTGCACAGTAACCGACAAACTTTAACTTAGTAATTTTCTAAATTATTCTAGAAAATCTGCTGGCTTGATTTCCACCAAATGTACGTTATTTTTCAACAAATAAGGTGATGGTCTAAAGGATTCCCAGTCCAGAAACATAGAAAATTACAAGAAATATTAGGAAGACAATAGTGGTTCGTCATCCAATGAAGAACATACATCACCATTGATACAAGATGACCCTTTTGATGCAGAAACAATGTCTCCATGCTCGGTTATTTCACATCGAACATATTCAACATTTGCAAAAGTTTGTTGCATATCAGAAGCTTTAACTGACTGTTGAATTCCCTCCAACTCGACCGCTACTTGTTTCATAGTAGGTCGTTTCTTCCCCTTTAAATTTAAGCATCTTTTTGCAAGGTTAGCAACTGCCACAATCTCGTCCGTTCCACCATCCTTCATAACTTGAGCATCGAGAATATCAAACAGACGATTCTCCTCCATGGAAAGAAGGAAATAAGCTGCTAGGCTTCTCCATTCTTGTGAACTCGTCAAAGAAACTGGTTTTTCTCCGGTCAAGAGCTCAGATAGGGTCACTCCAAAGCTATAGACATCGCTCTTGTCTGTAAACTTACCAAATGTTCCTTGTACTTTGGTGGTAACATGTGTTTTGTCAATGGACATAGATCTTGAAGTCCCGAAGTCTGCTACTTGGCTGTATATTTTTCATCCAAGAGGATGTTAGAAGACTTGATGTCTCGATGGAAAATGGGAGATGAAGCTGCTGAGTGTAAGTATGGAAGAGCTCCGGCAACTTGGAAGCGCATTTCCCATGTAAGAGGCAACTCCTCATTTTGGTAATATACTCAAAAAGTGTTCCATTGAGTATGAATTCATAAACCAAAAAGGGAACTTCAGTCTCTAAACAACACTCCAATAGTTTAACCACATTCCTGTGTGAAATTTGTGAAAGAATGACAATTTCATTAATGAACTGTCCAACTTAGCCTCCATCAACTATTTTTGATTTCTTGACAGCAACAATTCTTCCATCGGTCAACATTCCTTTATAAACGGTACCCTGGCCTCCCTTACCAAGAATTCTGTCTGCATTGAAACGGTCGGTGGCTTTCTCCAACTCCTTGGAATTGAATAACCTAATCTTGTCAACAATAAACCACCATTCTGTTTAAAAAAACTTCTTTTTGCGTTTAATATGTTTCCTTTTCCTCATGACTTTGTGCGACCACCATCCCCCAATTAGTAGAAACAATTGTCCAAGAACACTGCTCGGAACTGAATTGCTCAATCAATAAAATAAGAAAGGATGAAAAAATTGGTCAAGAAGACGATTCAAATTCTAATTGTGTTTATCAATTTAGTTCATCAACAATCAAGGTTATCTGAGTCTAAGATTCAGTAACTGCAGGGGCATACCTATAATAGCTAAATAATTAACCTGTGATGGTCGATGATCGGGCATTTAGCACATAAACTTCCCGGGATAATTGATACAAATGCCAGAACCACATCTATTTGGGAGGTCTGGATCCTCACATTCGTCGATGTCTGGAATTTAATGACAAATGGAAAACTAAAGTTTCAATAGATGGAAATAAAAGAAATGAATATAAGTTGTTATATATTTTTGAGACATTTTGGAAAAAGCAAAAGGAGAGAGAAAATTTTTATAAGAAGCAAAAATGGACAAAAATGCCCTTATTTATTTTTAGATTTCCTAAGGAATCCAATACATTTGCATGTCTTTGATTTGAAAGTTGAGTGGTTTTTTTGTCTTTTTTGAAAAAGCTTTGGCTTTTTCCAAAAGTAAAATTTTTTTTATGTCTAAATCCTAAAAAACCTTAAATTTTTACCGCTCATCATTAATATTTTGGCATATCTATATATATAAAGCAAAAGGCAGAGAATGGTAAAACATTCAAAATATCAGGAAAATGCAAACATTAAGAATTGAAATTATTATACAAATTTATAAATAAACCCAATCCTAGACATGTATTTATAAAAAAACCCAAGCACTATTTAAACATAGAAACACACCCAAAATCAACCCCAAAGTCAACTTTTTGGGTGTGTTTATAAATGGGTTTTGAGTGTGTGTAATGATGAGTTTTGGGTGTGTTTATAAAGTGTTTTGGGTGTTGGATTTTTTTATAATTTCAACCTCAATTTTGGGTGTTTTAGTGAAACTCCCAAATTATTAATTAAATGAGGATACTATGGTAAATTCACACTTTTTCATATTTAAAAAAAAATAAAAGAAAATTCAGATAATGAATTTTATTTTTATGGAATGCAACTACCCATTATCTTTTTTAATTCTAAAATAAATTTAAATTTTTTTTTAAAAAGTTTTCTACGCCTGTGGAGAGGCTAGTATGAATAGTGGTGAAGATATTAAGAAATCAGTTACAAACTAAACCCCAGCACTATAGGGACATAATCCATTTCACTAATGGCAGAAATGTTTGTTGAATTTGATGTAAACTAATCATGGTCCACTAGGAATGCAAACTTGCATGCCATTTGACTGTCAGCATTTAAAACTGCTCCAAAACTAGTATTGAAGCCACTGCAACTATTCGTTCGGAGGACGCTTGTTTTAGTATGATCGCATATGGACAAGCAGCCACAAATTGTTGACCCATATAAGGATGTCATCAATGCAATTCCACCGCAACTTATTGAAGAGAATCTGTTTTTCTGGGAGAACACAAACGGGCTTCCTTCCAAGTTGGGTGCCTGGCGGCCTAAGGGCTTGTTACTGCAATTGGAGAAGGTAATGGGACTTGTCACCTTTAGTGTGCCTTCAACAGAAATTTCTAGCACCTCCAGACCGGTAACGTTCAAGAAAGCTTTTGGAGGGGTGGCTGTGTGATCACAGATTATTTGGAATCAGTGGTCAAGGTAACATCCTGCTCTGATTCCAAAAGGATATGGGATTTCAGTGAGTGCTCCACAATGCGATGAGCAATTAAGCTTAGCTAAGGCTGCTTCTGATGCCGCTGCAGAGCATATGAACAGAGTAATATGAAGTAGAAACCGGGCAATGTCCATTATTCTGCTTCTTCTTCCTCCTCTCGTTAGTTCCTTATCTTATCATGTCTCGTACAAAGCTTGGAGTATTTAGTTATCAAATTAAATGATCAACTTAGCCTCAATCTTCTTGAGGATAAAACTAAAAATAATATATGGAAGGAGCAGAGACATATAGTTCTTGTACCGTCCTGCAGCTGATGGGGAGGAATAACTGCTTCATCGACGTATTTTATAAGTCAAGTCCGCTCAACACAAAAAAAATTCAACTAGGAAACATTTCAGAACGTGCTTAATTGGGAGTCTTTGAAACTGTTAAATTTAATGCACCCTTGTCTTGAAGAATTTAGAAAAATCTAGAAAAAAAGTAGAAAACTCAAGAAATGTCCACCAACTTTGACAAAGTTAAGCTTTGAGACATAATTGTTGTAGGCATTCTAGAAAAGTCCTAATTAATAAAATCTTGTGACAAGGTAATAAACAGGTGTTGAGCCCTGTCCACCGACTTGGACAATGGCGGCAGCCTGTATCTATAAACAGGTGTTGAGCCCTCTTGCATAAGTGAACTAAGAGAGAGGAGGCCAGTAAGCCAGAAAATAGGAAGGAGGCCAATAAGCCTAGTAAACATTTTCTAGTTGTAGAAGCCAATAAGCCTAGTACTCATCTAATTACAGGGAAAGGAAGGAACCATTCTTTGGTCAGGACTTTTGTTGTCACTGACTTGTGGAAAATACATTGCTGTTTAAGCAGCCACCTAGACGTGATAAAATACAAACCTAACGAGGTGCATGCGTGTATAATTCACCAAAAGAAGAACATAACATACATGGAACATGCATTTACAATATAAAAATTAAGAAAATATTCTGTTCACAGTGACTTGCCGAATCACCATCCAGAACTGGTCCTGTTCCCGTTGAACTTGAAAGCTGACGCTTTCTAATAGATGTCACGAAATTGTTTCTTTACTTGACGTTTTTTTAAAGACGTCAAAGTTATACTTCATTAGCTGACGTTTTTTTTTAATAAAATGTCAAGAAAACAGTTATATAGTTGACGTTTTTTAAAAATTAAACGTCAAAATTTAGTAGAATAGTTGATGGTTTTTCAAGAAACATCAACTATGAAGTGTCAACTAAGGCATGTTTTCTTGTAGACTTCATTCTAGATTGTTCTAGTTTTACTTGTGCAATATTATTTCTATGAGCTGGGCTTTTACTTTTCTTGGGCTGCTTTATATGTTTGTGGGTTGGGGTTGATATTTTAACAGCACCACCAGAACGAATTTCAAACTAAAAATTTCAAACTCTTGATCCAACTAAAATTTTCAAACTCTTAACACTTTCAAAATACCCAGTCGCTCTAATCACTGTAGCTAATCAGCCGGACCTCACCTATGACCTTCTGGATTGGAGTTGAACCTGAATTCACATTTTGACCGGAAAAGTTCAAAAAAGGAGCAACACATAACATTTATGGAACATGCATTACAATATTACAATTAAGAAATAATTAATTATTGTTCACCCTCCTTCTCATGTATAGGTCTGCCAGTGTTCACCATGACTAGAGGAATTTCATGTAATGATGAAGAAGGACCACCATCCAAACCTGGCCCTGTTCCAGTTGAACTTGAAGCAACATCCCAAGGCTCAATTGATTCAGTTCCAACATATTCAACCTCTTCATAATTTTGTCCACCATTAGAAGTTTTATCTGACATTTGAATCCCCTCCAGCTCTGCCGTGACCTCTCTCATTGTAGGGCGGTTTCTTCCACTCAAATTCAAACATCTTCTTGCAAGGTTAGCAACTAATATGATATCTGCTTTAGACCCTCCTTTTACAACTTGAGCATCAAGAATTTCGAACAGGCGATCTAACTGCATCGAAGTAATGAAGTATGTGGCAAGACTTTTGCCTTCTTCTTGTGACCTTCTAAAAGAAATTGGTTTTTGCCCTGTCAAGAGCTCAACAAGGACAACTCCAAAGCTATACACGTCACTTTTCTCCGTAAATTGGCTTGATTGAAAGTACTCTGGGTCCAAGTAACCAAATGTTCCATGTACACAAACTGATCTTGAAGTTCCGAAGTAAGCAAGTTTTGCTCTGTATTTTGCATCCAAGAGTATGTTGGTAGACTTGATGTCTCTGTGATAAACGGGAAAGGCAGCTGAAGCATGTAATAGGAAAGAGCTCCTGCAATTTCCATGGCAATTCGTAAGCGAACTTCCCATGTAAGTGGGAACTCCCATTCTGCTCATGGATATACTGGGAAAGGTTTCCATTAGGTATAAATTCATAAACCAAAATGGGAACCTCCGTCTCCAAACAACAACCCAATAGTTGAACGACATTTCTGTGGTTGATTTGTGAAAGAATGACAACCTCATTGATGAAATCTGAA
>NC_024129.1:15516890-15581692 GCF_000346735.1 Prunus mume
GGTGGCCGGCCTCCATTGCTGTCGCGACCCAGCGGAGGGAGAGAGGGACGCGCGCGCGAGAGAGAGAGACAGACGGGGGCAATTCCATCTTTTTAACCAAAAATCCATTTTCCAAATATTTACGATTATGCCACTGAGCTTCATTTGACCATATCTCTCTCGTTACAACTCCGATTCGAGCCCACTACGTGTCTACGGACTCATCTCACCGTGCTCTACGCAACGGTACAACCGAAATTCCCAAATTCCTTCCGGGTAAGAAAATGACCAAAATACCCTTATCCCACGGGTAATTTTTCAATTCCACTTAAATTAATTAAACATGGGATAAATTTGGGGTCGGGGTGTTACACTGAAAGTTGGCTTTCGTCCATTATTTTAGATTTTTTCACAGCAACAATTCTTCCATCAGTCAGCATGCCTTTATAAACAGTACCTTGGCCTCCCTGGCCTGACATCTCCAACTCCTTTGATTTGAATAGCTTGATTTTCTCGACATTAACTTCACCTCTCTAACAACAATCCACCATTTCGCTTGAAGAACATCTCCCTGCGCTTCATGGTATGACGTTTCTTTAGGAATCTGTATCCCCACCATGCACCGATAAGCAAAAGTAACAGTCCAAGACCAGCACCAAGACCTGCAATATATAACTCAGTAAAATGATAAATGATCACAAATTGCAAACCAAGCTTATGTCTTGTGCCCATAAAATAAACTGTTGATGGCAATATGCAAAAGAGTTTATGTCTAAAATTCCTGGACACTTAGGCAGAGTTTATGTTCAATAAATAATTAAGTCCAGAGACCTCTAATATAGTGAACAGTGAAGAATGACCAAACTAGCTCTGAACTGTTGATGGCAATTTGGATTGTAATTTGTAAGTAGAATTTTCCCAAACCAAATGTTTGACTATATGTTTGAGTTTAGGTTGTTACCGGTTGATGACCATATGTCTGACCATATTTTTCACATTAAATGAAATTACAAATTAAGTGACCATTTGTTTGACCATATTTTTCTTTTCTTTTTAAAGAGAAATCAACTCTGTTTAATTCCAAAATCGTATACTATGTACGATGATATATGCATGGCGTTTGAACCCCAATAATACCTCAAAAGGTTAAGAAAACAAACAAAACAAACGCAAAGAAAAATAAAACGCAGAGACGGAAGCTAGATATAGTTAATTACATACGTACCTTGACAAGTTTGAAGAAGATAGGGATTTCCTACAAAGCCTTCTCGGCAGAAACAATAAAGCGCTGAGCGATTGTTGGAATCAAAAGTGTAGATATTGCAGAAGGGTACAGCGTCAAATAAACTAGTAAAAAATGAAATAAAATTCTCTGTAACGTGTCTTCCAAATAATGCGAATGAAGAAGTAGAGTTGATTATATTCCATTCTAGCACCACAGGAACGTGGCTTCTACTCTTGACTGCATGAGGAGAAGATTTCTCAAACCAATCCTTGTCAACCAGAAACGCATAGTCGTCGCAATCCGCGTTTCGAGTTTCACCTTTTGTATAGAATGGAGGCGCTCATCATTGTGAGATATGGAGGAATGGTAGTCTGGCAACAGTTGATACCAATATCACAGGAAGCATAGTTTTGATTACCACAAACTGACCTGCAGCCACCAACCACAAACTCAGCTGATTCCATCGTGGCAAGGAAGCCGCAACTAACCGCAGTGAATCTGTTTTTGTCCTGAGAGTAGACGAAAGGGCTGCCCGTCAAATTAGCCATTTTGCTACTTCCATTTCCGTTGCAAAAGAAGGTAACGGGGCTGTTCACTTGAAGCGTGCCTACCGTAGCCTCAGACGCGCCTCCAATAGAAATATTCAGCACCTCCAGTTGGGCTCGCTTCAAAAAAGGCTTAGAAGACTGGTTGCTGCACTTGATTTCAAACCAGTCGTCTAAGTAGCAATCTGCGCGTCCAATTCCAAAAGGGTAGGGGATCAAGACGCCTCCGCATTTCTCTTTGCAGTCCGGCTTCGCTTTCGGATAATAAACTTCTGGTGCTGCAGCTGCTGCACATGTATATATGATCAACAACACGAGGAATATTAATAATAAAATCATCATATGAAGTGCTTGCGATTGCATTGTTCCTATGCTCGGATGAAAGATTATCAAGCAAAAGTTTTCTTTGCAACTCAGTGCTTTGTACCATATATAATAAAGACAATTTGTCGACCGAAGAAAAGTGGGTTCGAATTGAAGGCTACTTTCCCTTTTGGAATGTGAGTGGAAATTGTAGGGTTCAGGGTTCAGGAAATGCAGTACATAAAAATAAAAATAAAAAACCAAAAAACAAAAAAGTTGACTGACTTGCATATATTATCTTGTCGTTTTCAAGTAGATAAAAATGTTGTGAAATCAAATCAATGATTGCATATATAGCTGCCCTCAAGTCAATGATTACTAATCATAGAGCTCAGCACGTAACATTAATTAACTAAACAATATAATATTTTGAAAAAATAATGCAACCCTCCACTTGAAGAAACAAAGTTTTAAACTAAACAATAATATTTGGTTTTATTTTCACTGTATAAAGTCTAATGATTTTCTCGAGTGATCTAGTCGTAATTAATTTCTATATATCCCTTGATTTGTGTTTAAATGGCAAACATTCAATTTAGCTATGATATTCTTGGTTGAAACTCTAGTCGCATTCTGACCGGAAAAGTTGACTTGAGAAGGAGAAAAACATAACATATATGGAACATGCATTACAATATTACAATTAAGAAATATTTCATTATTGTTCAGCATGACATGGAAGGTAATAGTGGAACTTCATTTGAAGTTTTTTCAAACACCTCCAGCTCTGCAGGTGACCTCTCTCATTATAGGACGCTTCATTCCACTCAAATTCAAACACCTCCTTGCTAGGTTAGCAACTGTGATGATATCTGCTTTAGACCATGTGGGAACACAAGGTTTGGCATCCAATCACAAGGTGTAACGTACTAACGTGGATAGTGGAATATTCCTTAGGTCAAATAATTGAGCTAATTAAATCTGATTTAATTAGCCAATTATTCCTGATTTACGATAGGAATATCTCCCCCCGATTTCCAACAAATCTTGGATCCAATTTCCAAAAAATCTCCTTTATATTATCTTATCATTTAAGAAAAAGAATAATTCCATTCCATATATTTATAGAGGGAGCTTCGGTTGAGAGTTCCCTCAAATATGCTAATTTGAGGAACACTCTTATAGGACTCGCTCCATATTTTATTTCACTAATCCAAACAATCTATTTTGTAGATATTCATTTAAATATATCTCTACAAAAACAAAAACAAAAACAAAAACAAAAACAAAATCATTTGCATCCGATATTATTTGACCACTCAATTGAATTATTGAAAATTTTTGTACTTTCTTGAAGTACCGTATTCATCGATTTTGTAGGACACAATTGGATGTCGAAACGGTTTCTGAATTGTCTAATTTTTTGCGAGAATGATTTATGAATGTAAACTTAAAAAATAGATAGTTTGGATCGTTAAAAAAAAAATTGTAGGGAACCCTTAAGGGTGTCCCTTAAATAAAATTATTTGAGGGATCCCTTAATAAAAAGGGATATATATATATATGTCAAAACGTAATTTGCCACATAAGTGAAACTGTAATTTGTAGAGGAGTATGTCCTTTTAGGAAAATAGGCAAACAATATCCATATGTGATTGAATTCGTGTGAAAAGTCTCCATACTTGACTGCCATCTCAACTTGCTATAGTTTATTATCATTTTTTTTTTTGGTCTGAAACTATAGTTTATTATCATAGTCGACTTAATGATGGAATTAAAAAGTTATAAAGCAAAAGTTTTCTTTGCAACTTAGTGCGTGTACTGTATAATGAAGACCCCCCCTTGTCCATCGAAGAAAAGGAACAACACACTGGTGGTGGGTTGGAATGGAAATTGTAGGGGACTGGTAGTTGAAAATCCAACTGTTTCCTTCTCATTATTTCTAGCTACCCACAAATTAAAAAAGAAAAAGAAAAAGAAGTTGACTTGCTACTTGATTTGAGTCACTCATGCAGTGCATGCTCAGTTAATTATTGTGGCCATAACAAGACGAATCACCATGTGTTGAGTTGAGATGTCATTGTCCAAAAATAAATTAAAATTGAAAAGTATTATTTAATTATTAATTTTTCTTCTGCCAATTTTTTTTTTTTTTGGGGTTTCGAGTACACACAACTCCTTTAGCTGTATCAAGAGAGGAAAACTCTCTTAATTAAGAAAACTAAGCAATCCAAAATATATCTGAGAACCAAGTCTGAGTTTTAGACCTCTGAGTTCAGACCCAAAAAAAGCCTCTAAGTTCATCTTGTTTCCATTATTCTCTTCTCTCATCTTGCATAAAATCCAACACAACAAACAGAGCTAGAAAATTTCCTTACAGATAAGGTGATAGTCTAAAAAATGATTCCAAGTCCAAAAACCGAGAATATATAATTACAACAAATATTTGTTCACTGTGTATTGAAAAACAATAGCGGTTGTACATCGAATGAAGAACCTGTACCACCATCCGTACAAGCACCAGTTGATGAAGAAACAACATCCCAAACCTCATTTATTTCCTTAGTTTGGACACATCGGACCTCTGGGAAAACTTGTTGAACATATGTCTCAGCTCTAACTGACAATTGAATTCCCTCCAACTCCACTGCTACTTCTTTCATAGTAGGACGATTCCTTCCATTCAAATTCAAGCATCTAACAGCAAGGTTAGCAACTGCTGTAATCTTTTCCTTTCTACCATCCTTCATAACTTGAGAATCAAGAATATCAAATAGAAGATTATTCTCCATGGAAAGCAGGAAATAAGTTGCTAGACTTCTGCTTTCTTGTGACCTCATGAAAGAAACTGGTTTTTGTCCAGTCAAGAGCTCAGCAAGGACCACGCCAAAGCTATAAACATCGCTCTTCTCTGTAAATTGGCTTGATTGGAAGTACTCCGGGTCCAGATAACCAAACGTTCCATGTACTAGTGTAGTGAGGTGCGTTTGATCAATGGAAACTGATCTTGAAGTCCCAAAGTCAGCTACTTTTGCTCTGTACTTTTCATCCAAGAGTATATTAGAAGACTTGATGTCTCGGTGGTAAATGGGAAAGGAAGCAGCTGAGTGTAAGTAGGAAAGAGCTCCTGCAACTTCAATGGCAATTCGTAAGCGCATTTCCCATGTAAGAGAAAACTCCTCATCTGGGTGATGAATATACTGAGAAAGCGTTCCATTGGGTATGAATTCATAAACCAAAAGGGGGACTTCAGTCTCTAAACAACACCCCAATATTTTAACCACATTTCTGTGAATAATCTGTGAAAGAATGACAATTTCATTAATAAATTGTCCGACTTCTCCTCCATCAACTATTTTTGACTTCTTGACAGCAACAATTCTTCCATCTGACAACATTCCTTTGTAAACAGTACCTTGACCTCCTTGACCAAGAATTCTATCTATACTGAACTTGTCTGTGGCTTTGTCTAAATCCTTTGAACTGAACAACTTAATTTTCTCAACATTAACTTCACCAGAAGATAATTGCTTCTCCAACAACAAACCTCCATTTTGTTTAAAAAACTTTTGCTTGCGTTTGTTATCCTTCCTCTTCTTTATAACTTTGTGCGACCACCAAGCTCCAATGAGTAGAAACAAGAGTCCAATCACACCGCCAGCAACTGAGTAGCTCAATAAGATACAAATATTGATAACGTGATCAAGAAGATTTTTTATTTTTTTTTTGTGTGTGACAAATATGTCTATAATGTCAAATTTTCCACCAAAGGGCCCAAAGTTTAATTCATTAAAGTGCATTTGCATACCTAAAACGGCCACGTTAATCCGTCGAATTGGTCGTGGATCCGGCTGGTAGCATACAAAGTCCCCTGGACGATTTATACAAGTGCCCGCACGACAACTAGAGGAGTTGAGACATTCGTCGATATCTGGAATATTTAATGACAAGTGGAAAATGGGGGAAAAAAGGAAGATCAGGGATGGTTAATTATAATACAAATTTATAAATAAACCCAATCCTAGACATGTATTTATAAAAAAACCCAAGCACTATTTAAACATAGAAACACACCCAAAATCAACTCCAAAGTCAACTTTTTGGGTGTGTTTATAAATGGGTTTTGAGTGTGTGTAATGATGGGTTTTGGGTGTGTTTATATGTTTAAATAGTGCTTGGATTTTTTTATAATTTCAACCCCCATTTTGGGTGTTTTAGTGAAACTCCCCAACAAAAATTAGGGTAACGTACAAATCAGTACTGAAAAAAGGAATTCTCATAATTTGAGCATGACTTTTGATTTGGACATATACAAAAATTAGGGTAGGCTTGCGTACCTTGACATCCATCAAGAAGATAGGGGTTTCCTTGATAGCCCGTTTTGCAAGAACATTGCCAATGATTGTTGCAGGTCATGTTTTGAGGGGAAAAGTTATATGTTCCATATATATCCTGTGCAGAATATTGACGCAACTGATATTCCAGCACTACAGGGACGTTGTCCATGTCCACAATGGTAGAGATATTTGTTGACATAAACCAATCGCGGTCTACCAGGAAGGCATACTTGCATTCCTTTTCACTTTCACTATCGTTTAGCATTGCTCGAAAAGTAGTATCGAAGAATGAAAGACCTTTCAAAATGGTGGTCTGGCAGCAGTGCAAACCACTACAGCTGTTATTTGGAAAGATAGTACTACTACTGTGAGCAGTATTATCACAAATGGAATAGCACCCAGCAAGTGGTTTCCCAAAATCTGACATCAAGGCAATTACCTCACAACCGATTGAAGTGAATCTGTTGCTCTGGGAATACACAAAAGGGCTTCCAAACACGTTGGGTGCCTGGCGGTCGCTTTTCTTGTTATTGCAATTAGAGAAGGTGATTGCGCTTGTGACTGTAAGTGTGCCTCCAAGAGAAATTTCCAGCACCTCTAACCCAGTCCGGTTCAAGAAAGCCTTCGGAGGGCTGGCTGAGTTGTCGCATATTATTTGGAACCAATCGTCCAGGTAACAACCTGCTCCAATTCCGAAAGGATACGGGATTTGAGTGATGTTTCCGCATTGCGACAAACAATTTGGTTTTGCCAAGGATGCTTCTGATGCTACTGCTAGTAGTGCATTACTCATAGACCACAAGAACAGAGTGATATGAAGTAGCAACTGGCCAACCATTATGTTTCTTCTTCCTTCTCTTTAATTACCTATCTGCCTGCCTAGTAGGAAGCTTGGAATTAGAACTTAGCTAGCAAAGCAAAACGCTCATTCTTGAGCCTAAGCTTTCTCTCGGATAATACTAAAAGAAATAAGGAAGGTGCAGAGATAGTTAATATTACCTCCTGGCAACTTCTGCAGCTGCTAGGCAGAAATATATTAATGCCATATCATTGACCTATGAGTAGTACTGTTACGAGTCAAGTCCACTAACTACGACAAATTATTCAGGTTTACCATTTCTTCTTCAGAAGAAAAAACAAACACACTGGAGCAAGAAGTTTGAGGTGAACTTTCTTTGCAATGTGTTTGGGAGCTTTATTACACCTAAAATGGACCCCACAAAATGACAAATATTCATACTTTTTATAAATCATTTACTAACTCTTGTATATTTCTTTGCTTTGTCTATTGACCAACTTGTAGAGTATCTCACACGGAAGGATGGATGAAAAGTTAGCTTAAAAGTTTAAGAGATGTAGGGCCTCTTCGCACATGACCAATTAGTTTAGGGTTTAATGCTCATACTCTATGCTCTACATAAAGGATTAGTAGAATTGAAGGGAATCAATTGTTGTCTAGGATTTATGTTATGATTGAGCTGTGAAAAGTAAACCTAAGCAGCCAGACTTGACCGTTATCAATTCTACTAATCCTTTATGTAGGGCATAGGGATTTCTGTTATCTTGTGTGGATAAGAAATGCTTTTGCAGAATCATTTTGCATATTGTCATGCATTCCTCTCTTTCTTCTCTGTTTCCAAGTTGTTGTTTGCAAAGATGTTCAACTCAATATATGAGATGAAAAGAAACTGATGAAATTGAAAAGTAAAAGATTCTCAAACAAAAACTTTCTTTAATTGCAACTGATGCAGCACACATTACCATAATTTTCTGTTTCAGTTTGACAAGCGTAAGATGCGTAGATATGATTACGGTCAAGTCTAACTCTTAGGTTTACTTTTTACACACAGCTCAATCATAACATAAATCCGAGCCAACAATTGATTGTCTTCATGAGGTGAAAGTTCAAGGACCATTAGACCTGAAAATTCTTATATCAAAATATTATATAGTGACCTAAAATTTTGCCGAATAAAACACGTACGTATTTTATTCGTATCCTTCCCGTTCTATATTTTACTAACTATTAAAGAATCTAAGAGGATAAAATTATTTCTTACTTATTTCTAAAATGAAAAACATAATAATCAACTGCTTTAGTTTATGATCATAGTCGACTTAATGATGGAATTAAAAAGTAATAGATTATAAAGCAAAAGTTTTCTTTGCAACTTAGTGCTAGTACTGTATAATGAAGACCCCCCCTTGTCCATCGAAGAAGAGGATCGAACAAACACTAGTGGTGGTACTAGCTACTTGAAGGGTACTTTCTTTTTGTAACATGAATGGAAATTGTGTACGACTGGTAGTTGAGAATCCAAGTGTTTCCTTCTCCTTGTTTCTAGCTACCCACAAATTTAAAAATAAAAAAATAATAAAAAAAGTTGACTAGCTACTTGATTTGAGTCACTCATGCATTGCATGCTCAGTTAATTATTGTGGCCATAACAAGACGAATCACCATTTGTTGAGAGATCATTGTCCAAAAATAAATTAAAAACGTTGTGAAAGTTTCTCCTTCTCAAATCAATGATTACGTTTACATATACAGCTCTATTATAAGAACCGAAATGGTGTTGAAAGATCATGCATGAAAATTTTGCTACATTATGCAGAACAAGCGAAACAGAGTTTTTCTTTGTTGCTCCTTAACCCACTTGAAGGAGAAATTATACAATAGTACGGTACTACCACGTGGCACTGACAGGTGGTAGTACGCACCAATTGCATAATGACATGTGGCGGGACTGTCTTTTAAGAGAGAGAATGTTAACATCCAGATTTAATAGTAACACCGTTAGTAACCAACTTTCTTTTTTGTTTTCTGTTTTTGTTTTAAGAAATAAAATACAAACCCTAAAACATAATTACTTTTATCGAAATCTGCACCACCGTCAGTAACCAACTTTCAAGCGCCACTATTCTGAAAAGAAGGAAGACTTTTGCAGCCTTTTTGTTTTGGTCAAGCTCAAAGCTATGGATAGAGGTAAACAACTATCCTCTATCTGTGTTATGCAATATACTTTTTTTTCGATTACTGTAGTTTTTACTTTTCTATTGCTGTAATTTTTTTTTTCAGTCTACTGCTGCACTTTTTTTTTTGGTCGATTGCTGCACCTTTTTTTTTTCAGTCTATTGCTGCACTTTTTTTTTTGTCGATTGCTGCAGATTTTTTTTTTTTCAGTCTATTGCGGCACTTTTTTTTTTGTCGATTGCTGCAGATTTTTTTTTTTGTCAATTGATGCAGGTTATACAGGTTGTTCCTCTCTCTTTTTTTTTTTTTTTTTAATATATATTTATTATTATTATTTCTATGTTTGATAAGATGATGTTGTGGCCAGTATTCATTGATGTTGAAAGTGATGAAGAAAACGTAAGAGAAAAAGATCCAATGATTGTTAACCGTGTAGAAAATATTGATGAAGATTTGCTTGGAAGGGTTGTATCCACTGAAGAGGAAGCTTATAATCTCTACAACAATTATGCTACGAGAGTTGGATTTAGTGTTCGGAAGGGACAAAAGAGATACAATACAAAAAAAGTTCTGCGGCAATTTAGTTATCTTTGTTCAAAAGAAGGTTTTCGACTAGATAGTGATCCTTCGGAATTGAGCAAGGTTAGCAAATTAGAGACAAGAACAGGTTGCGAAGCTAGCATTCGATTTGCATTCCAAGATAAAGATGATACATGGAAAGTTTCTCATTTTGTTCCTGAGCATAACCATGAACTTGCTAAGCCAAAGGAGAGGCAATTTTTGAGATCAAATAGAAAAGTTTCAGATTCAAATTTGGGTGTCATTAAAACAATGGTGGGTGCAGGAATAAGGACCACAAATACATATTCTTATTTAGCAGAAGAAGTTGGAGGGTCTCAAAATGTTGGTTTTACAAAAAGAGATTGCTACAATGTTGTGAACAAGGAGAAAATGGCCATGATTGAAGCAGGGGATGCTCAAAGCTTGATGAACCTTTTCAAGCGCAAACAAGCTGAAGATCCTATGTTCTTTTACACAGTTCAAGTTGATCAAGCAAACCGAATGACAAACTTTTTTTTGGAGAGATGGAAGGTCACGAATTGACTATGACTGTTTTGGAGATGTGGTAGTATTTGATACTACTTATCGAACTAATAGGTATAACATGATATGTGCCCCTTTTGTCGGCGTCAACCACCATTGGAAAAATGTGCTATTCGGTTGTGCTTTCTTATTGGATGAGAAAACTGATTCATTTATTTGGTTATTTGAGACATTTTTAGAATCAATGGGAGGTCAAAAACCAAAAACTATTTTTACTGATCAATGTCAGGCAATGGCAAATGGCATTCAAAACGTTTTTCCTGGGGTATGTCATCGTTTATGCTCGTGGCACATATCTCAGAATGCTGCAAGAAATTTGGGAAGTCATTACGGTAATCAAGAGTTTAACCATATGTTCAATAAGTGTCTTCAAGGATATTGTGAGACAGAATTGGAATTTCAGTCTATCTGGGATGACTTATTGGCAAAATTCAACCTTACAGGCAACCCATGGTTGATGACACTATATAATCTTCGTGCAAAATGGTGTCCAGTATTTAGCCGGCATATTTTTACTGCAAGGATAAAATCTTCACAAAGAAGTGAGAGCACAAACAATGTTTTTCATCAAATGTCTACTAAGACAATGAGTCTTACTCAATTTGTGCATCACTATGATAAACAAGCGGAAAAAATGTGTTCAAGTGAATTAGAAGAGTCTTTTCGTTGCAATCAAGGACTCCCTTCTAGAATTGCCAAAAGCAGTGGAATTTTGAATCATGCTGCTACTGTCTACACAAGGAAAATATTTAAATTATTTGAAAATGAGTTTGTAGATAGTTTGGCAGTAATGATGCATGAGGTTGGAAGTGATGGCACAATTCACTCATTTGAACTTAATGAAGAGGGTCACAATAGAGTTTACCTTGTCCAACTAAATTCATTCAATCGCACTATTTCATGTAGTTGCAAAATGTTTGAGTCCATGGGTTTATTGTGTCGTCATGCTCTAAGGGTACTAAATGTCAAATGTTGGAGTCAGATACCAGAGCAATATATATTGAAGCGATGGACAAAGGATGCCAAAAAAGAATTGGAGGCAAATGAGCATGGTGAATTATTACAGGTAAATGGTAAATCATCGGTCACATTGCGACGAAATGCTTTGATGCGAACAACTTATGATGTATTGAGTAAGGCAGCAGAGACAGAAGCTACTACTAGAATTGCTATGAAAAAATTGAGAGAGATGGAAGAATTGATTGAAAAAGAAATGATAAAGGCGAAGGGGGAAGTTAATCAAAAAACTTCTGATAATGTTGTTGATTGTAATGCAAGTGGTTGCACATTTGATGAAACACCAGTACTGAATCCCCCGTGTGTAAGGCCAAAAGGTATAAGCAATGCCAGATTAAAAAGCACTATGGAGAAACGAAGAAAAAGGACATCAAAAGATACTGTTTCATCAAGTATGAAAGTTCCATGTCTTGTTTTATTGTTTACGATCTCTTATTATTAATTTATACTCATCAGTAATGCTTATTATTACAAATTGTTTTTGAAAACCAAGCAATCAAGCAAGATAGGTCATCCATATAGCTCAGCTCATACACCACTCAGTTCAAATTTTCTTAATCCAGTCAATGTACCAATGAGTACAAATATTAGTAATCATGTATGTTTTTAAGACTTTTAATTCTCTTTTTTCTTCTTCTATAAATTCAACTAATTGTATAATCTTACCACTGTTATATAGGTCTACCCAACTATGAGATTGTTACCTACCGAAGGTCATGCAAATTTGCCTCAACCTAATTTGTCCTTTACAAGCATGCTACAAAGTACTAATTTCATGGCACTTTTGAATAAGGTATTCATTGAATCAGGATGGTTTATCTATAGCTTATGCCTATTTTGAAATATTTGACATGAAGCTATATATAATGCAGGATTCGCATTCAAACGCTTATGAGCAATAACATAATCCATAGAACTAATGTCTCCTTAAGGTATTGTCTAAGACTAAAATAATTATAATTATTTTCAGTTACTTTTGACTTATCTACTTATTGAACTAAACTTGATGTATAATTTTGGGTGCAGATGCAAGAATTATATAATTTTGGGTGCATATGCAAGAATCGTTTACGCTTGGAAATCGTTACTTATTTTGATTCAAACTTGATGTACTTCATGGTCATTGTTTGTTACTGTTGTTACTTTTTTTATTTCAAACTCGATGTACTTCATGGTCATCATTTGTTAATGGACTATATTATCATGTTTTTCTTCTACCACCTTTTCTTTTTTTAGTTGGAAGAAACATTGAGATTACAAAGCAATGATTATTTTCTCTTATTCTTACGGAATTTCTCGTAGAGAATTGTTGTAAGGCATATAAATTGAACAGTGGACCAATTTCACCAATGAGAAGAAGTAGCACAACACTAAGAAAGTACAAGGCCAAAAAATTATAAAATTATTGAATAATTACCAATAACTTTTTCCAATCCAAATCATAGTTGTCTTCCATTCTTGCAATAAACTGCCAGAAAAACTTGAACCCGTAGAAACAAGCTCAAAGAGATGTACCATCCATCTCTTTCCCAACCCTGATCATGGTTCCTGCTCTGTCCTTGCTCAACATCTTCCAAATCTCTGTCTTGATGACGGTCTCTATCCAAGAAATGATCTCTTACTTGATCATAATCACGTTCACGGTCATACTCTCTATCCCTTTCTTGATCAACCCCTCTCATGATCTCTATCTCTATCCCAGTTCCTGCCCTCTCAACATTGCGTCCAAAACCTTCTCTGTCTCTACCAAAACCCAATCTTCCACCTCTAGTCCTCACTTCATTTACTCTGATAACTCTTCCATCAACAGTCTAATTCAAAGCTCAACAATGTCACTCAAGATTTTAAGAAAACAAACCGATCACAGACACCATAACTACATAAATGTTCAAGTATAAACTTAAATAAATAAAACATACCCTGCCATCCATCTCATTGATGGCATGAATTGCAGACCGAGGGTTCCTAAAAGTAACAAAGCCATAGCATTTTCCTCTGGTCGAAGCATCATTGATAATCTGTAAATTGAAGAATTGAAGAAGCTTGAACTCCCACAACATTCCTTCTCCTTCCATGGAATCCAAATGTAATGAAAGGAAATAAAGTGAAAACAAAGTTCAACAAGTACCTTCAGGGGAGGACATATGCCAAAAAATTAAAATCCAAAGTTCTCACCCCCACCAATAATATATACTCAAATTGAAAGGTAAAACAAATAGCAAAAGAACAGAGCAATAAGTATTATCCATTAATAACATACCCAAATCGAATGAACTTCTACACCCCAGAAATTAAGAAATAAAATCAACATGTATTAATTGCAACAAGAAAATGGAAGAATGCTACAAAAAACCTAAATCAAACCCCTTCCATCTCACAACTTAAAACACAACCTGTTGAACCAAAAAAAAAATTATAAAAAAAAAATTGTGGGTTTAGATAACCCCCATAACGTTGGGTGGGTGATTCCCACAACCACATGACACTTGCTTTCAAAACAAATGGGAAACAACGTGTGTATTAGATTGTCCCTATTCTTATCCCTAGAAAAAAGGAAGGGATAAATAAAGGAAGAGGATAATCATATAATGGTGGGAAGAGATCGTGTTTATTTTTTGGCAACTCCATTTAGCAGAGAAATTGCCCACTTAGCAAACGTGCTTCCCCAACTGCTGTTCATCTTTTGCCTATAAAAGACATGAACGTACATAGGTAAAAAAGAGGAGGGGGAGGAGAGGCAGCTGTGAGGCTGCAGAGGAAAAAAAAAACACAGCGGCAGACTGTGAAGAGATACCCAAAAAAAAAAAAAGCCAACAAGGCTTGGGGAACATGGAGGATGCACGGCAGTGCTGAAGAAATGTGACAGAAGCAATCAAGGCTCCTTTCTGGAGGTCCTCCATGTTGGGTGGCAACCCTTTTAATCAATCAAACGGGTGGCAACCCTCAAATCAAACTCTTGGATGATGAATCCATCATGGGTGGCAACCCTTAAATCATTTTATTGGATGATAAATCCATAATGGGTGGCAACCCTTCAATCAAAATTTCCTGGATGTTCAATCCATCTTTGGGTAATAAACCCTGAAATCAAAACAGTGGGTTTCGCACCCCAGAAACAAAGCTTGGGTATTTCACCCTGAAAACAAATATGGGTTTTCACCCTCAAAACAATTTTGAGTTTTTACACCCCAAACAAATCTTGGATACAAAATCCACCATGGGTGTGTAACCCTCAATCAAATACTCTCTGATATATCCGCTTTGGGCACAAAGCTCATTCGCTGAGTTCTCTGGATGACAAATCCAATTTGGGTACAAAACCCACAAACAGAATCATTGGGGGATTAATCTCACAGCAAATAAAAAAATCAGCTGCGTGCACATAAAGGAGAGAAACGAAGCTTGAAAACGGAGGCCACGTTGTGCAGCCCATCCTTGAATTCCTCATCTGGGGATTGTTTGCAAACAATCAAAACAAAGGATGGAGATCCTTAAAAAAGGGAAAAAGGATAGCCACGTTCCTGTTGGCAACTTCTGGTTGCGCAGCAAACCAAAAGCAAAGAAAACAAAAGCCAAAAGCCAAAAAAGACGAGAGCAATTGGCTTGGTGTTATGTATGGCAGTAACAAAAGAAAAGGGTGGAGGCTTCCACTGAAAAGAAAACATAGGGAAGAAGAGTTAAAAAAAAAGGGAAGTGGTGTCAGCCACTTTGTTTCGAAAGGGGGAAGAAATTCAAAGAAAAAAAGAAGAAGTCAAAAGACCAAAAAAAATAGAACGTGGCGTCAGCCATTAGTTTGTGTTTTGGGTTTATTTCAACTCTCTCTCTTCTTTCCTTCTTTTCTCTCTTCTTCACATGTCCAAAAAAATGGGCCGGTCAAAATATCGTAGGCCCGAAATAAAATAAGGGACTGTCAAAAATAATTGTCCATTGATTTTCAAAGGCCCATAATATTTAATGGGTGATTCAAATAATTATCCATTAAAGTTATCAAAGCCCAAACTGACTATTATATGGTTCATGAATCAATTTTAAACATCCTCACATCCATATTTGGGTCCAAATGCAATTGTCAATTATAGGGAAAAATTAATGGGATAATTAAAATTACTCATTATTCTTCTTGGACATTGACAACAAGAAAAGAGGTATAAAACCATCCAACTTTTCATGGGTCATCTACTCATGCAAATTTCATTGAGATTAATTTCAAATCTCTCAAACACAAATTCTTAATTAGTGGGCTACACTCACCCATTGATTTCCAATTTTTCTCATGGGTCATTTACCCATGAAAATTCCAAAGAGATTAAATTCAAATATCTCAAACACAAATTCTCAATTATTGGGCCACACTTACCCATTAATTTCCAATTTTTTTCATAGGTCATCTACCTATGAAAATCTTCAAATTATCTTAAAGATACAAATTCTGAATTATT
This sequence comes from Prunus mume, assembly GCF_000346735.1. Next base: position 15,532,814 of record NC_024129.1, read on the forward strand.
GGGCCACACTTACCCATTAATTTCTAATTTTTTCTCGTGGGTCATCTATTCATGAAAATTCCAATGAGATTAAATTCAAATATCTCAAATTCAAATTCTAAATTATTGGGCGACACTTACCCATTAATTTCCAATTTTTCCCATAGGTCATCTACCTATGAAAATCTTCAAATCGTCTCAAAGATACCAATTCTAAATTATTGGGCCACACTTACCCATTAATTTCTAAATTTTGGAACTACGCCGGTTTGATCCCATCAAGGGTACGTAAGCAGTCTAGCATCCCAATAGACGCAACCGCAACCAAATCCCCACAAATTAAATATCTACTTTTACACAAATCAAGTCCGAACTACGTTGGTTTGATCCCTTTGAAAGGGTACGTAGGCAATCTAGAGATTCAATCTAGATGCAACCATCTCAAACACAACTCCATATCGAATCCTGGCTTATTCTGCTAAATTCACTCAAACACCCCTCAATCAAATTCATTCAAATTCCCTTTTTTTTGCAATGAGTCATCTATTCATTGCGAATCTTTGAACTACGAGTGGCTTGATTCCTGCAAAGGATACGTAGGCACCCTGAGGTTGAACTTGGGAGCAGCCGCAAAACCAAACACATACATTCTGTTTCTTTATGATGGAATCAAAGGGTTTTCCCTTGTAGCGAGGGATTGTAATTAAGAGACTTGTGTCTCGAATGGGTCGAACCTAAAATAATAAAACCCCATTAATTGATTAGTAGAGGTGAAATTATGTTTAGAGGTTTATAGTTTTTTTTTCTGCAACATAATTTTTGGCACGCCCAGTGGGACCCATTTACCTTTTCATCTCCAATCATAAAGTAATTAATGTTTGTTTTATTTATTTGTGTTTGCCACAGGTTAACAAAACCAAATACGATGGCACCACAAGTAACAACGAGTGGGGTTCAAACGAGTGGGGTTCAAAAAGACTTTCATTGTTCGTGAGAGCCTCATCAAGTGCGCTATTCCAAAGCCTATTCAGAGGGCCAGACCTCAGGTCACTCCTAAGGTCGTTAAAACCCAATTCAAGAAAACACCATCCAAGAATGCTATCTGAAATGCAAGAAAGAGGGCCGCATGTGCTTTAAGGAAGAAAGAAGCAAAGAGTCAGTCTATTGAGGCAATCTTGTCCGAGCTCTCTGGGACAAGTTCAATGGTGGCAGCAAGCGAGAACACCGCAAACACCCTGGTTGTGCCGACTCCAAAGAGGACAAATACTACCTGATTTGTCCAAATCATGATTGGATTAATGCCGGTCAACTTATATCCTACAGCTTCAGCCTTGATGACTTCTATCGACGAAACTAGCGAAGAAAGTCAAAAGGATGACTCTCAAGAAAACATTGAGGTCCAAGGGGCCGAACCTCCGTCAAGCCCTAGAGCCCATGTTGTGGAATCCACATTACAAGAGGTTTACCCCTATTCTCATAAGGGTAAAAGCAAAGCCACCATCATGAAAAAGAAGGTGGTGAACATACCTCATCCACAAAGGAAGAGGGTGAAGACAATCGTTGCTTTAAGGGATCAAATTCTCATACCACAAGAGGCAGTCCCGAAACCTCAAGATCAATCGAGGCCTTATGTGGGTCCCTTGACTTGTTCTAAATCTCGAGACATGATGAGGATGATTGTTCCCAAGTCATCCAATCTAAACTCAGCTCGCTTGGATGATTATTTACAATGGAATCCTCTCTATGATGATCCCGTATCTCAGACTCAAAAGAATGATTGTATAGCATCCCAAGGGGTCAAACTTCATGAGGGAGTGGAAAGCATGCAAGTCATGATGACTAGTACTTCCAATACTGAGGACCAATTACCTTTAACTTGCAAAGGGAAATGCAGCAGAAGTTGGCAGAGAAAGACACAAAAATAGTGTTACTATCCGCTCGATTGAAAGGAAAAGATGTCATAGATGAGCAAGACAGGGGCAAAACAAATGAATCAGTGACCCTTGAACAACAAACAAAAGAGGAAAAAGCATAGAGCTCAACGAGCACAATTTCCCCAAATGACATAAAGGCGTTAATTGCTGAAGGGATTCGTGAGTTCCAATTGTCCATAACGCCTCATGTTCAAGGGTATCAAAAACCATTCCCTTCTCACTATGACGCCATACCATTCCCGAAGGGTTACCAACGGTCCATATTCGATAAATTTGATGGCAAAAATAGCTCACCCCATGTGGCAAGACATCTCAGTCAGACGCTCTCCTGGTGCGTCAATTTGTTCAATCACTAAAATGATCAGCTTTCACTCAACCAAAACCCCAAAAGTGAAGCAAATCATGCCAAAAAAAAAAAAAAAAAAAGAACAAAAAATTGCAGTAAGATTCAGATTTGACAAAAATTGAAGAAACCTAAACAAGAAATTGCAGTCAGATTCAGATTTGACAAAGAAAAGCCAAAATGTATTAAACCCCAAATCGGAATTAAAGAAGATGCCAAAAATTATTTAACAAGAAAAAGAAAGAAGAGCACACAGGAGAGAGAGACAGAGAAAGTTTGGTCATAGGTAGGATTTGTAGCCTGAGGATGAGATCTTGCGTCATCTTTTTCCGAACGGTTGTGGGAATTCACTACATGTAATGGTATTGCAGAAATCGAAATTTTTTTTAAAAAAAATGCAGAAAATTGAAATGTTTAAAAAAAAAAACACAACTTCAGAAGTCGGGAAAGAAAAAAACATGAAGCAATCGGCAAAAAATAAAAAACCTGCAGCAATCGAACGGTATGGCTGCACCAGTCTTCCTTCTTCTCAAAAACAATCTTCCTTCTTCTCAGAAATCAGAAAATAACAACATAGTTTTATGGCTGCACCATTCTTCCTTTTTCTCAAAACGATGGTTCTTCTTTCTTCTCAGAACGGTGGTGCAGATTTCGATATAAGTAATTATGTTTTAGGGTTTGTATTTTATTTCTTAAAACAAAAACAAAAAACAAAAAACAAAGTTGGTTACTAACGGTGTTACTATTAAATCTGGATGTTAACATTCTCTCTCTTAAAAGACAATCCCGCCACATGTCATTATGCAATTGGTGCGTACTACCACCTATCAGTGTCACGCGGTAGTACCGTACTATTGTATAATTTCTCCACTTGAAGAAACTGACACTACAAAAAAAGGAAGCAATAGTCACATTTTTTTAAGTAACTAATTTATTTTGGTGACAATTATGGGTGGTCAACGCTCTTAACCAAATTAGTCACCATTATTTGTTTTTAATGATTTAAATATAATAAATTTTGTTGTAGCTGACACATGAATAGTAATAATGTAATAAAATATAAGAGGATAATCTTTCTCATAATAAAATATTTACAATGGTAATTTAATAAAAAAATATGTGGATGGAATCTTTCTCACTAGCGAAGGCTCTTTTCCCTTCCCTCTATGTAATTAGTAATAGTTACTCTAAATAATATATATTATAATAAAAAATGTGAGAGCATGCATGTGCATATGAAGATGCGCACAAACCAACCCCTCTTTTTCTTTCTTTTGTAATTTTTATTCTCCCCATATCTCATCTCTCCCAACGCCTTCATTTTCTTTTTCCCATCTTCTTCTTCCTTCCGTCACTTTCCATCTCTCCCTCTCTTTTTATTTATTTTTTCCTTCTTCTCTCTCTCTCTCTCTCTCTCTCTCTCTCTCTCTCTCTCTCTCTCTCTTTTTTCTTCTTCTTTCTCTGTCACTTTTCTATTCTGGATTTCAGTTAAAAATAAAAATAAAAAAGAATTTCAGTTATATAACCAACACAAGCGAAGGTAAGAGATGGTTTTTGTAGTGAGAGTTTGAGCTTCATTTTATTTTTACTATATAACCAACACAAGCAAAGCCCCAAGACAGGTTCCATAAGGCTATAGTCTAAAATCTTTTAACGCCGTCTAAAGTATAGTTTAATACAAGAAATATTTTTTTTTTTGGTTTGAACCACGAGGTGGTCCTGGATGGGCCCCAACTATGGGTGGCACCTTTAAGCCTTAACCACAACCCAGACTAATCCCCGCTCACACCGGGTCGGCCCGTAAGGGGTAAAGTGCTGGCCAAAGTGGTGACTCCATACGAGAGCAGGGATCGAACAAGAAATATTTTTTGAGTGTGACTTAAACGGCAAATAATTAATTAATTAATGGTGATTGACTATACTCTCAAGACCAATTTCTCTTAATCCAGCTAAATATTCGAAATCTAACACTTTCAAAACACTCTGTTGATCTAATCATAATTAATATCGAGTGATTTGTGTTTAAATGGAAACCATTCAGTCAGTTTAGCTAATCAGCCACTATGATCTTCTTGGTTGAAATTGCAGTCACATTCTGACAGGAAAAGTTCTGGAAGGAGAAAAACATAACATATATGGAATGGAACAAGCATTAGAATATTACAGTTAAGAAATATTTAATCATTGTTCAGCGTGACAAGAAAGGTAATTGTGGAACTTCATGTGATGATGAAGCCGGACCACCATCCAAACCTGGCTTTGTGCCTGTTGAGCTTGAAACAACATCCCAAGGCTCAATTGATTCAGTTTGAACGTATTCAACTTCTTCATAATTTTGTTCAACATTTGAAGTTTTTTCTGACATTTGAATCCCCTCCAGCTCTGCGGTGACCTCTCTCATTGTAGGGCGCTTCCTTCCACTCAAATTCAAACTCCTCCTTGCAAGGTTAGCAACTATGATGATATCTGCTTTAGACCCTCCTTTTACAACTTCAACATCAAGAATTTCAAACATGCGATTTAACTGCATCGAAATGATGAAGTATGTCGCAAGACTTTTGCCTTCTTCTTGTGACCTTCTAAAAGAAATTGGTTTTTGTCCTGTCAAGAGCTCAACAAGGACAACTCCAAAGCTATACACGTCACTTTTCTCCATAAATTGGCTTTGATTGAAAATATTCAGGGTCCAAGTAACCAAATGTGCCGTGTACAAGTGTTGTAAGGTGAGTTTGGTCAATGGCAACTGATCTTGAAGTTCCAAAGTCAGCAACTTTTGCTCTATATTTTGCATCCAAGAGTGTGTTGGTAGACTTGATGTCTCTGTGATAAATGGGAAAGGCAGCTGAAGCATGTAAATAGGAAAGAGCTCCTGCAATTTCCTTGGCAATTCGTAAGCGAACTTCCCATGTAAGTGGAAACTCGTCATTCTGCTCATGGATATAGTGGGAAAGGTTTCCATTAGGTATAAATTCATAAACCAAAATGGGAACCTCTGTCTCTAAACAGCAACCCAATGTGAAAGAATCACAACCTCATTGATGAAATCTGAAAGTTGGCTTTCCTCCACTATTTTAGATTTTTTCACAGCTACAATTCTACTATCAGCCAGCATGCCTTTGTAAACAGTACCTTGGCCTCCCTGGCCAAGAATTCTATCAGTATTGAAATTGTCAGTGGACTTCTCTAACTCCTTTGACTTGAACAACTTAATTTTCTCTACATTAACTTCACCTGAAGATAATTGTTGTTCTAACAATAATCCACCATTTCCTTTGAAAAAAAATTCCTTGCGTTTAATTCTCTTTCTTTTCTTTAGGACTTCATGTACCCACCATGCAGCAATCAGCAGTAACAACAGTCCCACACCCGCGCCAAGACCTGCATAACTAAACTAAATAATGATGGAAGGAAGTATTGCTAATGTCAAAAGTTTGTAGACTACTTTGTGACAGAGTTGCCTTAACTACTTCATTGTGCTCTGTTTTGATTTTGAAAATGTCCTTTTAACAAGTTGAACTAGACTCGGTAAGGGTCGTTTAAGAGCGGATTTTTTTGTAAACTGGTGTTGTATATAACTTGGTTGATTATATAAACTTGAATCATGTGCGACTACAAAAATCAAAGTGTGTATTTTTTATTGCCGATTTCAGTTCTAAGGTTCTAGTTGCACAATCTGTTTTTTAAAAATTGGGTTTGATTAACTTTCAGGCGTCCAATTCGTGTTGGTATTTGCATGAGTAAAACTTACACGACATTATCCTGTTGCCTGCATATTGTTTGCCTTTTGTATTATTGGCATGGCATTGTCATCTTTGATATATGAAATAATTGCAAGACGGAAACGTACCTATAAGAATCAGTTTGATCCTTGTCTTTCCACCCACTCTGTATCCGTAGCATGTATACGTCCCATTATGGTTCATACAATGGGGGGCCCCAGGCCCACATCTGTTTTGATCTGTGCATTCATCAGTATCTGCAATGTAGAGACAAGAAAGCAAATGAAAATCATGGTGAAAGATTATCACGAAATACAAACCAACAAAGCTGACTAAAATGCGATAATTTGGTGCGTGGTAAACAAAAGTGTGGAACAGATGACAAATTGTTAATTAATTTGTGCATGTGCTTGAAATTTTTTGAGTGATGGTAGATGTTTGTTTACCATGAAAATCGTAGCCAAGATAGGGATTTCCCTCAAAACCCCGAGGACAGGAACATGCAAGCCTTGGCGGAGTGGAAGTGGCATTTAGTTTTTCGCAGTAGCATTTTGGGTCATCATAAGCCCTGGGATATTGTCCAGTGAATCTGTGAAATACTGTGACTGAAGTATTGTCCAAGCCTAAGCTCCAATCTAGCACCACCGGAACGCTGTCCATATCCTTTAGGACACTAAAATTGGATGCCGTAAAATTGTTCCTAAACCAGTCTTGGTCAACCAAAAATGCATATATATCCTTGCATGCCCTTGCTCTGCTATCATCTTCTGTATCAGTACTGATGACACTGAGATGCGGTGGGATGCTAGTCTGGCAACAGTTGACACCGATTTCACAATCTTCAGGGCTTATGCTAGTCCCTTCACAAATTGACCTGCATCCTCCAACAAGATACTTTTCTGAGCTCACCGAGGCAAGGTAGCCACAACTCACTGCTGTGAATTTGTTGCGTCTCCCAGAGTATACAAAAGGGCTTCCACTCAAATTCGCGGGTTGCTGACCTCTGTATTCGCCGCAGAAGAAAGCAATGGGGTTGTTAACTCGAAGCGTGCCATTAGCATAAACGTTCAGCACTTCCAACTGGGCACGCCTCAAGTAAAGCTTGTGAGGGCTGTTACTAGAAGACTGGTTGCGCACCATTTTGAACCATTCGTCAAAGTAACAATCTTAATTAGGTCCAATGCCGAAAGGGTATGGGATGCTAATATCTCCGCAATGTGTTGCGAAATTATGCTTTGCCATTGGTGTTTCAGCTCCCGATGCTGCTGTTGTAGTACTTGAGGTCCATAACAGCAGAACGAATGGTACCAGATGAACTAGCAAATCATATTGCATCTTGTCATGCATTCCTCTGTTTCCTCCTCTGTTTCTTCCAAGTTATCGTTTGGTAAGAAGAATACATATGTAGCTTGCTTTCTTACTCTACGTATGTAATGATAAAGAAATGATGAAATGGAAAAGTAAAAGATTCTCAGACAAAAAGTTTATTTGCTACTTGAAGAAACAGAGTTTTTCTTCCTAAACCCTTAACCCAACTTGAAGAAACAGAGTTTTTCTTCCTCTCTTTCTTCTCTGTTTCCACGTTGTTGTTTGCCAAGATGACCAACTCAACATATGTGATGAAGAGAAAATGACGAAATTGAAATGTAAAAGATTCTCAGACAAAAAAATTCTTTGCAACTTAGTCTTCACGATGGAAACAAATTGAAGGTACTTTCCTTTGATTAGGAACTAAAGATCATGTAATTGTCTACAACATTAAAGATGACGTTTTCATATTTCACCGTGGAAGTTGGAGTATTGACTAAGCCATATCGTAACCATCACCATCAGCATCCCTTCGAGAAAGAAGTTCGGGTTATTTTCCAAAATGTGTTTGGGAGTCTTCGAAATAGAAATGGAAAGGAATAATATTGGTTTTTATGTTCAGACCACAACTTTTTATGATCATTTTACTATTGTATGCATCCTTAAATCGTTTATGTAGGCCATGGGGATCTGTTATCTTGTGTGGATAAAATTACCAACAGAAAATGCTTGGGCCGGAATCATATTGCATTCCCTTTGTTTCCTCCTCTGTTTCTTCTCTGTTTCTTCCTCTGTTTCCAAGTTGTTGTTTGCTAAGAAGAATCCACCATATACAACTTGCCTTCTTACTCAGAAGGGACTGTGGAGTTTGCAATGCCAATTGATTATTATCCAACTCAACATTCATGGGCTGTTTGTATTATTATTGAGAGAAAACCTAAAAGAACGTACATGGACCATGCATTACAATTAAGAAATATTTTGTTCACAAATTCACCATGACGTGAAAGATAAAAGTGGAATTTCATGCAATGATGAAGACAAAATTGGTTCTGTTCCCGTTGAACTTGAAACCTCTTCATGGTTTTGTTCTAACATATAGTCAACCTCTTCATTGTTTTGTTCACCATTAGAAGTTCTTCATGGTTTTGAAAAATTATAATAACCAATTAGAAGAATGTCTGCAAAGATGATAGTATTAAAAGCTAAAGATGCATAAGCTCTTCCAACTGTCCAAACTACAAGGCCCTGTCGATAGGCCATGAAGGGAATCAATTGTTGGCTAGAATTTATGTTATGATCGAGCTGTGTGGAAAAAGTAAACCTAAGCAGCCAGACTTGACCGTAATCAATTCTACTAATCGTTTGTGTAGGGCATGGGGATTTCTGTTATCTTGTGTAGATTAAAAATGCTTTTGCATAATCATATTATCATGCATTCCTCTCTTTCCTCTCTTTCACCTATGACCTTCTGGATTGGAAGTTGAAACTGCACTCACATTCTGATCGGAAAAGTTCAGAAAAGAAGCAAAACAGAACATTTATGGAACACGCATTACAATATTACAATTAAGAAATATTTAATTATTGTTCACCATGACTTCAAAGGTAAGAGCGAAATTTCATGTAATGATGAAGAAGGACCACCATCCAAACCTCGCACTGTTCCTGTTGAGCTTGAAACAATATCCCAAGGCTCAACTAATTCGGTTTCAACATATTCAACGTCTTCATAATTTTGTTCTCCATTTGATGTTTTTTTTCTTCTGAGATTTGAATCCACTCCAGCTCCGCGGTGACCTCTCTCATTGTAGGGCTCTTTCTTCCACTCAAATTCAAACACCTCCTTGCAAGGTTAGCAACTGCTATGATATCTGCTTTAGACCCTCCTTTCACAACTTGAGCATCAAGAATTTCAAACAGGCGATCTAACTGCATCGAAGTAATGAAGTACGTGGCAAGACTTTTGCCCTCCTCTTGTGACCTTTAAAAGAAATTGGTTTTTTTCCAGTCAGAAGCTCAACAAGGACCACTCCAAAGCTATACACATCACTTTTATCCGTAAATTGGCTTGATTGGAAATATTCTGGATCCAAGTAACCAAATGTGCCATGTACAAGTGTGGTTAGGTGAGTTTGATCGATGGCAACTGATCTTGAAGTTCCAAAATCAGCAACTTTTGCTCTGTATTTTGCATCTAAGAGTATGTTGGTAGACTTGATGTCTCTGTGATAAATTGGAGGGGAAGCTGATGCATGTAAATAAGAAAGAGCTCCTGCAATTTCCCTGGCAATTCGTAAGCGAACTTCCCATGTGTGAAATATTTGCCTAATATTTTGTTACATTATTCTCTTTCAAAGTTACAGTATTTAAATTGACTTAAAATTTGCAATATGTTGTAATTAATTGAGGGTGGTTGACTCTGCCACTATCAAGGACCTAATACTCTCCAAACCAATTTCTCTTGATCCAACTAAAAATTTCAAAGTCTAACACTTTCAAATACCCTGTTGCTCTAGTCAAAATGAATTTTATGTATCCAGTGATTTGTGTTGAAATAGTCATCAGGCAGTGTAGCTAATCAGCCAGACCTCACCTATGACCTTCTGGATTGGAAGTTAAAACTGCACTCACATTCTGACCGGAAAAGTTCAGAAAAGGAGCAACACATAACATATATGGAACATGCATTACAATATTACTATTAATGTTCACCATGACTTGTAAGGTAATAGCGGAATTTCATGTAACGATGAAGAAGGACCACCATCCAAACCTGGCCCTGTTCCCGTTGAACTTGAAGCAACATCCCAAGGCTCAATTGAGTCAGTCCTAACATATTCAACCTCTTCATAGTTTTCTCCACCATTAGAAGTTTTTTCTGACATTTGAATCCCCTCTAACTCTGCTGTGACTTCTCTCATTGTAGGGCGCTTTCTTCCACTCAAATTCAAACATCTTCTTGCAAGGTCAGCAACTAATATGATATCTGCTTTAGACCCTCCTTTTACAACTTGAGCATCAAGAATTTCAAACAGGCGATCTAACTGCATCGAAGTAATGAAGTATGTGGCAAGACTTTTGCCTTCTTCTTGTGACCTTCTAAAAGAAATTGGTTTTTGCCCTGTCAAGAGCTCAACAAGGACAACTCCAAAGCTATACACGTCACTTTTCTCCGTAAATTGGCTTGATTGAAAGTACTCTGGGTCCAAGTAACCAAATGTTCCATGTACACATGTGGTTAGATGAGTTTGGTCAATGGAAATTGATCTTGAAGTTCCAAAATCAGCAATTTTTGCTCTGTATTTTTCGTCCAAAAGTACGTTGGCAGACTTGATGTCTCTGTGATAAATGGGAAAGGAAGCTGCATTGTAGGAAAGAGCTCCTGCAATTTCTATGGCAATTCGTAAGCGAACTTCCCATGTAAGTGGGAACTCCTCATTCTGCTCATGGATATACTGGGAAAGGTTTCCGTTAGGTATAAATTCATAAACCAAAATGGGAACCTCCGTCTCTAAACAGCAACCCAATAGTTGAACGACATTTCTGTGGTTGATTTGTGAAAGAATGACAACCTCATTGATGAAATCTGAAAGTTGGCTTTCGTCCACTATTTTAGATTTTTTCACAGCAACAATTCTTCCATCAGTCAGCATGCCTTTATAAACAGTACCTTGGCCTCCCTGGCCAAGAATTCTATCAGTATTGAAATTGTCAGTGGACTTCTCCAACTCCTTCGATTTGAATAGCTTGATTTTCTCAACATTAACTTCACCTGACGACAATTGTTTCTCTAATAATAATCCACCATTTCGCTTGAAGAACATCTCCCTGCGTTTCATGGTATGGCGTTTCTTTAGGAATCTGTATCCCAACCATGCGCTGATAAGCAAAAGTAACAGTCCAAGACCAGCACCAAGACCTGCAATATATAACTCAGTAAAATGATAAACGATCACAAATTGCAAACCAAGTTTATGTCTTGTGCCCATAAAATAAACTGTTGATGACACTTAGGCAGAGTTTATGTTTAATATAATTGTACGTAGTAGGGAACTTATCATCTAACTCCACCAATTGGGCTTGAACATATTATTCTTATGAAATAAGTGCAGTTTGGATTGTAATTTGTAACTAGAATTTTCCCAAACCAATTGGGCTAATCCCAAAAGTGCAAGCCTTTGCTGCAACTAACTCTGAGTTTAGGTTGTTACCGGTTGGTGACCATATGTTTGACCATATATTTCACATTAAATGATACATCATCCACACACTAATTAAGTGATAAAAATAAAAAATTTAAATGGTAACACGCAGTTCTTTTTTCTTTTCTTTTAAAAGAGAAATCAACTATGTTTAATTCCAAAATCGTATACTATGTACGATGATATATGGCGTACCTATAATAAGGATCAATTTAGTTTTCTTTTTGTCAACGCAAACGTAATAACCAGGAGCGTTCACACACTTGCTGTGGGGCCCGCATCGATTATGACCAATCATGCATTCATCAATATCTGAAATGTAATTTAGAAAAGAAAAAAAAAACAGAAACGGTAAATTAGCAATACAACATCTATTGACCACTTTGCAAATCCAATAATACCTCAAAAGGGAGTTCTTTCCACTCCCTTCATTCCAAAAGATTAAGAAAACAAACAAAACAAACGAAAAGAAAAATAAAACGCAGAGACGGAAGCTAGATATAATTAATTACTTACGTACCTTGACAAGTTTCAAGAAGATAGGGATTTCCTTCAAAGCCATCTGGGCAGTAACAAGAAAGCGTTGAGCGATTGTTGTAATCCAAAGCAGTGGAGCCAAGGCAGTATGGTGTACCTTGATAATTGAAATTATAATAATAATATGGATCAAAAGAATAGTTTGTAACGTAGCTTCCAAATATTGCTAGTGAAGAAGTATAGTTGATTATATTCCATTCTAGCACCACAGGAACGTGCCTTCTACTCTTGATTGCATGAGCAGAAGACGATCTCTCAAACCAATCCTTGTCAACCAGAAACGCATAGTCGTCGCAGCTGGAGTCTCGAGTTTCGCCTTGGTATAGAATGGAAGCGCCTATCATAGTGAGATATGGAGGAATGGTAGTCTGGCAACAGTTGATACCAATATCACAGGAAGCAGACTTTTTATGATCACAAACTGACCGGCAGCCACCAACCACAAACTCTGCTGATACCATCCCGGCAAGGAAGCCGCAGCTAACTGCAGTGAATCTGTTTTTATCCTGAGAGTAGACGAAAGGGCTGCCGGTCAAATCGGCCATTTGGCTACTTCCATTTCCGTTGCAGAATTTGGTAACGGGGCTGTTCACCCGAAGCGTGCCTCTAATAGAAATATTCAGCACCTCCAGTTGGGCTCGCTTCAAAACAAGCTTGTAATGAGGAGCAGAGCTGGTAGTTTTAGAAGACTGGTTGCTGCAGTCCATTTCAAACCAGTCGTCTAAGTAGCAATGTTTGTTAGATCCAATTCCAAAAGGGTATGGGATGAGGACGTCTCCACAATACTCTTGGCAACCATACTTTGCCATCCGAGGAACTACTTGTGCTGTATATATATTTACCGACAGAAGCAATAAGAATAAGATCATCATATGAACTGCTTGCGATTGCATTGCTCCTAAGCTCGGATAATAAAAAGTAAAAGATTATCAAGCAAAAGTTTTCTTTGCAACTTAGTGCTTGTACTGTATATAATAAAGACCCCTTGTCGATCCAAGAAAAGTGGGTTCGAATTGAAGGCTACTTTTCTTTTTGTAAGGTGAGTGGAAATTGTATATGATTCGTAGTTGAGAATATTCAAGCGTTTCCTCCTCTTCCTAGCTATCCACACACCAAAAAAAAAAAAAAGGTTGACTGACTTGAAAATGTTGACTTGACTCACAAAAGGAAATGCAATACATAGTAAATTATTGAGGCCATAAAGAAATTAAAAATGAAAAGTATTCTTTAAATTTTTTTCTTCTTATTTTGTCGTTTTCAAGTAGATAAAAATGCTGTGAAATCAAATCAATGATTCCATATATTGCTGCCCTCAAGTCAATGATTACATAGAGCTCAGCAAACATAACATTAATTAGGGGTAGTTGAGGTTTGGTAACCTCGAATTTTTGCCCAAACCGTAAACCAATCGATTATTTGCGGTATGATGATTTTTAAAACCACAAACCAACGGCAAAATACGGTCGGTTACCGCGAATTAGTGGTTTGTAACCGCAAGTTCTCAAGCATTCAGAAATATATAAATTCACAACCTAAATAAATAAATAAACAACATCAACTTCTCAAGCATATATAAATTCACAATCTCCTCAACTTCTCAAGCATTCACAACCTAAAGAAAATTAAAGTTACAATTCCAAGTATTCCAATTAAAGTTAAACTTCTCAAGCATTCCAATTCCAAATCCTTTAAATTACAAACCATAAGGAAAATGCAAAGCAAAATGAATTAAAGTTACAACTAAAAGGAAAAATCCAATTCAATGTTAATTAAAGTTACAAACTAAAAGAAAAATGCAATGCAAATTCACACTTTGAAAAAATCAATAACTTTACAAACTAAAGTTAATTAAAATTACATAGAGCTCAGCAAACTAAACAATAATATTTTGAAAAAATCATGCAATCCTTAACCCACTTGAAGAAACAGAGTTTTAATTAACTAAACAATAATATTTGGTTTTATTTTCACTGTTGAAAGGAAGGTAATATTGTTCAGCGTGACATGAAAGGTAATAGTGGAACTTCATTTGAAGTTTTTTCTAACATTTGAATCCCCTCCAGCTCTCTAGGTGACCTCTCTCATTGTAGGACGCTTCATTCCACTCAAATTCGAACACCTCCTTTCAAGGTTAGCAACTGTGATGATACTTTAGACCATGTGGGAACATAAAGTTTGGCATCCAGTCACAAGGTGAAATGTAGATAGTGGAATATCTCCCCCAAATCAAGGATCCGATTTCTCCTTTATATTATCTTATAATTTAAAGAAAAGAATAATTCTCTTCCATATATTTATAGAGAGAGCTTCGATTGAGAGATCCCTCAAATAGGTTAATTTGAGAGACACTCTTATAGGGCCCACTCCGTATTTTATTTCACTAATCCAAACAGTCTATTTTGTAGATATTCATTCAAATATTATATCTACAAAAAAAAAAAAAAATCATTTGAATCCGATATCATTTGACCACTCAATTGAATTATTGAAATTTTAGTACTTTCTTGAAGCACCGTGTTAATTGATTTTGTAGGACACAATTGGATATCGAAATGGTTTCCGAATTGTCTAATTTTTTGCAAGGATGATTTATGAATGTAAACTTCAAAAATAGATAGTTTGGATCGGGGAATTTTTTTTTTTTGTAGGAGACCTTAAAGGGTGTTCCTTAAATAAAATTATTTAAGGGATCTCTCAATAAAAAGTTACTGAAATATATATGTCAAACCGTAATTTGCAGAGGAGTATGTCCTTTCAGGAAAATAGGCGAACAATATCCATATGTGGTTGAATTCGTGTGAAAAGTCTCCATACGTGACTGCCATCTAAACTGCTTTAGTTTATGATCATAGTCGACTTAATGATGGAATTCAAAAAGTAAAAGATTATCAAGCAAAAGTTTTCTTTGCAACTTAGTGCTTGTACTGTACAATGAAGACCCCCTTGTCCATCGAAGAAAAGGAACAAACAAACACTAGTGGTGGGTTGGAATGGAAATTGTATATGACTGGTAGTTGAAATTCCAAGTGTTTCCTTCTCATTATTTCTAGCTACCCACAAATTTTTTTTTTAAAAAAAATAAAAATAAAAATAAAGTTGACTAGCTACTTGATTTGAGTCACTCATGCAGTGCATGCTCAGTTAATTATTGTGGCCATAACAAGACGAATCACCATTTGATGAGTTGAGAGGTCATTGTCCAAAAATAAATTAAAATTGAAAAGTAATTTTTCTTCTGTCGTTTTGAAGTACATAAAAACGTTGTGAAAGTTTTTCCTTCTCAAATCAATGATTACGTTTACATATACAGCTCTATTATAAGAACAGAAATGGTGTTGAAAGATCATGCATGAAAATTTTGCTACATTATGCAGAACAAGCGAAACAGAGTTTTTCTTTGATGCTCCTTAACCCACTTGAAGAAACAGAGTTTGAGCTTCATTTTATTTTTACTGTATAACCAACACAAGCGAAGCCCCAAGACAAGTTCCATAAGGCGATAGTCTAAAATCTTTTAACACCGTTTAAAGTATAGTTTAACACA
Organism: Prunus mume; assembly: GCF_000346735.1. Next base: position 15,548,383 of record NC_024129.1, read on the forward strand.
AGAAATTTTGTTTGAGTATGACTTAAACGGCAAATAATTAATTAATTAATGATGATTGACTATACTCTCCAAACCAATTTCTCTTAATCCAGCTAAATATTCGAAATCTAACACTTTCAAAATACTCTGTTGATCTAATCATAATTAATATCGAGTGATTTGTGTCTAAATGGAAACCATTCAGTCAGTTTTGCTAATTAGCCACTATGATCTTCTTGGTTGAAACTGCAGTCACATTCTGACCGGAAAAGTTCAAGGAGGAGAAAAACATAACATATATGGAATGGAACAAGCATTAGAATATTACAGTTAAGAAATATTTAATCATTGTTCAGCGTGACCGGAAAGATAATAGTTGAACTTCATGTGATGATGAAGCCGGACCACCATCCAAACCTGGCTTTGTGCCTGTTGAGCTTGAAACGACATCCCAAGGCTCAATTGATTCAGTTCGAACGTATTCAACTTCTTCATAATTTTGTTCAATATTTGAAGTTTTTTCTGACATTTGAATCCCCTCCAGCTCTGCCGTGACCTCTCTCATTGTAGGGCTCTTCCTTCCACTCAAATTCAAACACCTCCTTGCAAGGTTAGCAACTATGATGATATCTGCTTTAGACCCTCCTTTTACAACTTCAACTAGAATTTCAAACAGGCGATTTAACTGCATCGAAATGATGAAGTATGTCGCAAGACTTTTGCCTTATTCTTGTGACCTTCTAAAAGAAATTGGTTTTTGTCCTGTCAAGAGCTCAACAAGGGCAACTCCAAAGCTATACACGTCACTTTTCTCCGTAAATTGGCTTTGATTGTAAATATTCAGGGTCCAAGTAACCAAATGTGCCGTGTACAAGTGTTGTAAGGTGAGTTTGGTCAATGGCAACTGATCTTGAAGTTCCAAAGTCAGCAACTTTTGCTCTGTATTTTGCATCCAAGAGTATGTTGGTAGACTTGATGTCTCTGTGATAAATGGGAAAGGCAGCTGAAGCATGTAAATAGGAAAGAGCTCCTGCAATTTCCTTGGCACTCGTAACCGAACTTCCCATGTCAGTGGAAACTCCTCATTCTGCTCAAATCACGGATTTCTAGTTGCACAATCTGTTTTTAAAAATGGGTTTGATTAACTTTTTCGGGTCCAATTCATGTTGGTATTTGCGTTAGTAAAACTTACACAACATTATCATGTGGCCTGCATATTCTTTGCCTTCTGCATTATTGGCATGGCATTGTCATCTTTCATAAGTGATTGCAAGACTGAAACATACCTATAAGAATCAGTTTGATCTTTGTCTTTCAACCGACTCTGTGTCTGTAGCATGTATACGTCCCATAATAGTTCATACAATGAGGGGCCCCAGGCCCACATCTGTTTTCATCTGTGCATTCATCAATATCTGCAATGTAGAGACAAGAAAGCAAATGAAAATCACGGTGAAAGATTATCCTGCAATTTCCATGGCAATTCGTAAGCCAACTTCCCATGTAAGTGGGAACTCTTCATTCTGCTCATGGATATACTGGGAAAGGTTTCCGTTTGGTATAAATTCATAAACCGAAATGGGAACCTCCGTCTCCAAACAACAACCCAATAGTTGAACGACATTTCTGTGGTTGATTTGTGAAAGAATGACAACCTCATTGATGAAATCTGAAAGTTGGCTTTCGTCCACTATTTTAGATTTTTTCACAGCAACAATTCTTCCATCAGTCAGCATGCCTTTGTAAACAGTACCTTGGCCTCCCTGGCCAAGAATTCTATCAGTATTGAAATTGTCAGTGGACTTCTCTAACTCCTTTGACTTGAACAACTTAATTTTCTCTACATTAACTTCACCTGAAGATAATTGTTGTTCTAACAATAATCCACCATTTCCTTTGAAAAAAAAATGGTATAGCGTTTCTTTAGGAATCTGTATCCCAACCATGCACCGATAAGCAATAATAACAGTCCAAGACCCGCACCAAGACCTGTAATATATAACTCAGTAAAATGATAAATGATCACAAATTGCAAACCAAGTTTGTGTCTTGTGCCCATAAAATAAAATAAAATAAAATAAACTGTTGATGGCAATATACAAAAGAGTTTATTCTAAAATATAGTACTTGTACTATATATAATAATGACCCCTTGTCGATCCAAGAAAAGTGGGTTCGAATTGAAGGCTACTTTTCTTTCTGTAATTGTATATGATCAAGTGTTTCCTTCTCTTCCTAGCTAGCCACCCAAAAACCCAAAAAAAAAAAAAAGTTGACTTGACTTAGAGTCACTCACAAAGGGAAACGCAGTACATACTCAGTAAATTATTGTGGCCATAAAGAAATTAAAAATGAAAAGTATTCTTTAATATTTTTTTTCTTCTTATTTTGTCGTTTTCAAGTACATAAAAATGTTGCGAAATCAAGTCAATGATTACGTAGAGCTCAGCAAGGCCCTGTCGATAGGCCATGAAGGGAATCAATTCTTTGCAAGAACATCACTCAAAATTGTACGGCTCAAAATCACTTCGAGTGCAGTTCATGATTTGAAGGGAAATGTTAAATGTAATTCCTCCGCATTGCACCGAACAATTTGGTTTTGCCAAGGATGCTTCTGATGCTACTGCTAGTAGTGCATTACTCATAGACCACAAGAACAGAGTGATATGAAGTAGCAACTGGCCAACCATTATGTTTCTTCTTCCTTCTCTTTAATTACCTATCTGCCTGCCTAGTAGGAAGCTTGGAATTAGAACTTAGCTAGCAAAGCAAAACGCTCATTCTTGAGCCTAAGCTTTCTCTCGGATAATACTAAAAGAAAATAAGGAAGGTGCAGAGATAGTTAATATTACCTCCTGGCAACTTCTGCAGCTGCTAGGCAGAAATATATTAATGCCATATCATTGACCTATGAGTAGTACTGTTACAAGTCAAGTCCACTAACTACGACAAATTATTCAGGTTTACCATTTCTTCTTCAGAAGAAAAAACAAACACACTGGAGCAAGAAGTTTGAGGTGAACTTTCTTTGCAATGTGTTTGGGAGCTTTATTACACCTAAAATGGACCCCACAAAATGACAAATATTCATACTTTTTATAAATCATTTACTAACTCTTGTATATTTCTTTGCTTTGTCTATTGACCAACTTGTAGAGTATCTCACACGGAAGGATGGATGAAAAGTTAGCTTAAAAGTTTAAGAGATGTAAGGCCTCCTTCGCACATGACCAATTAGTTTAGGGTTTAATGCTCTGTTTCTATTAGCTGGGTCGGCGCTGGGAGGGTATGTTGGGGTGGGTCTCCGTAGGTTGGGTTGGAGAAGGTGGCCAAGTAAATTTTGTAATGGTAGTTCTTTTTAATTTTAAATTATTAGAATATGTAATTGTATCTCTATCTATGTGGAGGTGGGCTCCACTTGCCACGTCATCAAAGTTAAATAGACTTTTGAATGGAGATGACGGCAGGGGGTAAAGTGGGTCACCAAACATTGGTCAAGAGATGAAAATGAGTCATTTTGAGTTTTGGCCCGGGGGGGAGGGGGGTTAAATGAAATTTGACTGAAGTTTCAGGGAGTATTAATGTAATTAAGCATAGATTTTAAAACAAAAGTTTTCTTTGCAACTTAGTGCTAGTACTGTATAATGAAGACCCCCCCCTGTCCATCGAAGAAAAGGAACAAACCTTCATTATATGTTAGAAATGTTGGTGTACTTAGCTTTCAAGCAATTAATTTACGCGTCCTGTTTTCAGTGCGATCTGTTTCAGTTATGAGGCTGACAATGAGCATAGTTGCAACTTAGTCCATTGATGCTAGACGAGACACATCATTCTCTATTTCTCTCGGATAGTTCGCACTTAGCTGCTAGTTGGATAATGTGATAGTTGATGCATGCTTGACCATCTGTTAATTGGCGCATAATGTGATTAGAAAATGTGATCTTCTAGCGTTACTCCAACTATAAATAATCTCTCATTTCTTGGGGATCCCCTAGTTTTCCCTCCTTTTTCCAGAGGGTGCATAGAGAATCTATACTAGCGAATAACCTCCCTTGTGAGCTGTTACTGCCAACTTATTTTGGAGTTGCTCAACTCTGTACCTCACGCTAACACTATCCCGAGTTTTCCTTTTAGCATCTTTTGATCCCCTTCTCATTACATAATTTATCAAAAGAACGGCCTCACTTTAGGACTGATTACGAGAAATCAATAGATGATGATATATGGTTGCTGTGAGTGAGTCCCATTATAGTTGTCTAGCTATGTGTTTAACCATATGCTTTTTTTGTTTTTGAGTCGCTCATGCAGTGCATGCTGAGTTAATTATATTGTGGCCATAGCAACACGAATCACCATTTGTTGAGTTGTGAGGTCATTGTATTTTTACTGTATAACCAACACAAGCGAAGCCCCAAGACAGGTTCCATAAGGCGATAGTCTAAAATCTTCTAACGCCATCTAAAGTATAGTTTAATACAAGAAATATTTTTCGAGTGTGACTTAAACGGCAAATAATTAATTAATTAGTGGTGATTATACTCTCCAAACCGATTTCTCTTGATCCAGCCAAAATATTCAAAACACTCTGTTGATCTAATCATAATTAATATTGAGTGATTTGTGTTTAAATGGAAACCGTTCAGTTAGTTTTGCTAATCAGACACTATGATCTTCTTGGTTGAAACTGCAATCACATTCTGATCAGAAAAGTTAAGGAAGGAGAAAAACATAACATATATGGAATAGAACAAGCATTAGAATATTACAGTTAAGAAATATTTAATTATTGTTCAGCGTGACATGAAAGGTAATAGTGGAACTTCATGTGATGATGAAGCAGGACCACCATCCAAACCTGGCTTTGTGCCTGTTGAGCTTGAAACGACATCCCAAGGCTCAATTGATTCAGTTCGAACATATTCAACTTCTTCATAATTTTGTTCAACAATTGAAGTTTTTTCTGACATTTGAATCCCCTCCAGTTCTGCCGTGACCTCTCTCATTGTAGGGCGCTTCCTTCCACTCAAATTCAAACACCTCCTTGCAAGGTTAGCAACTGTGATGATATCTGCCTTAGACCCTCCTTTTACAACTTGAGCATCAAGAATTTCAAATAGGCGATCTAACTGCATCGAAATGATGAAGTATGCGGCTAGACTTTTGCCTTCTTCTTGTGACCTTCTAAAAGAAATTGGTTTTTGTCCCGTCAAGAGCTCAACAAGGACAACCCCAAAGCTATACACGTCACTTTTCTCCGTAAATTGGCTTGATTGAAAATATTCAGGGTCCATGTAACCAAATGTGCCGTGTACAAGTGTGGTAAGGTGAGTTTGGTCAATGGCAACTGATCTTGAAGTTCCAAAGTCAGCAACTTTTGCTCTGTATTTTGCATCCAAGAGTATGTTGGTAGACTTGATGTCTCTGTGATAAATGGGAAAGGCAGCTGAAGCATGTAAATAGGAAAGAGCTCCTGCAATTTCCTTGGCAATTCGTAAGCGAACTTCCCATGTAAGTGGAAACTCCTCATTCTGCTCGTGGATATACTGGGAAAGGTTTCCATTAGGTATAAATTCATAAACCAAAATGGGAACCTCCGTCTCTAAACAACAACCCAATAGTTGAACGACATTTCTGTGGTTGATTTGTGAAAGAATGACAACCTCATTGATGAAATCTGAAAGTTGGCTTTCATCCACTATTTTAGATTTTTTCACAGCAACAATTCTTCCATCAGTCAGCATGCCTTTATAAACAGTACCTTGGCTTCCCTGGCCAAGAATTCTATCAATATTGAAATTGTCAGTGGACGTCTCCAACTCCTTTGATTTGAATAGCTTGATTTTCTCAACATTAACTTCACCTGACGACAATTGTTTCTCTAATAATAATCCACCATTTCGCTTGAAGAACATCTCCCTGCGTTTAATGGTATAGCGTTTCTTTAGGAATCTGTATCCCAACCATGCACCGATAAGCAATAATAACAGTCCAAGACCCGCACCAAGACCTGTAATATATAACTCAGTAAAATGATAAATGATCACAAATTGCAAACCAAGTTTGTGTCTTGTGCCCATAAAATAAAATAAAATAAAATAAACTGTTGATGGCAATATACAAAAGAGTTTATTCTAAAATATAGTACTTGTACTATATATAATAATGACCCCTTGTCGATCCAAGAAAAGTGGGTTCGAATTGAAGGCTACTTTTCTTTCTGTAATTGTATATGATCAAGTGTTTCCTTCTCTTCCTAGCTAGCCACCCAAAAACCCAAAAAAAAAAAAAAGTTGACTTGACTTAGAGTCACTCACAAAGGGAAACGCAGTACATACTCAGTAAATTATTGTGGCCATAAAGAAATTAAAAATGAAAAGTATTCTTTAATATTTTTTTTCTTCTTATTTTGTCGTTTTCAAGTACATAAAAATGTTGCGAAATCAAGTCAATGATTACGTAGAGCTCAGCAAGGCCCTGTCGATAGGCCATGAAGGGAATCAATTCTTTGCAAGAACATCACTCAAAATTGTACGGCTCAAAATCACTTCGAGTGCAGTTCATGATTTGAAGGGAAATGTTAAATGTAATTCCTCCGCATTGCACCGAACAATTTGGTTTTGCCAAGGATGCTTCTGATGCTACTGCTAGTAGTGCATTACTCATAGACCACAAGAACAGAGTGATATGAAGTAGCAACTGGCCAACCATTATGTTTCTTCTTCCTTCTCTTTAATTACCTATCTGCCTGCCTAGTAGGAAGCTTGGAATTAGAACTTAGCTAGCAAAGCAAAACGCTCATTCTTGAGCCTAAGCTTTCTCTCGGATAATACTAAAAGAAAATAAGGAAGGTGCAGAGATAGTTAATATTACCTCCTGGCAACTTCTGCAGCTGCTAGGCAGAAATATATTAATGCCATATCATTGACCTATGAGTAGTACTGTTACAAGTCAAGTCCACTAACTACGACAAATTATTCAGGTTTACCATTTCTTCTTCAGAAGAAAAAACAAACACACTGGAGCAAGAAGTTTGAGGTGAACTTTCTTTGCAATGTGTTTGGGAGCTTTATTACACCTAAAATGGACCCCACAAAATGACAAATATTCATACTTTTTATAAATCATTTACTAACTCTTGTATATTTCTTTGCTTTGTCTATTGACCAACTTGTAGAGTATCTCACACGGAAGGATGGATGAAAAGTTAGCTTAAAAGTTTAAGAGATGTAAGGCCTCCTTCGCACATGACCAATTAGTTTAGGGTTTAATGCTCTGTTTCTATTAGCTGGGTCGGCGCTGGGAGGGTATGTTGGGGTGGGTCTCCGTAGGTTGGGTTGGAGAAGGTGGCCAAGTAAATTTTGTAATGGTAGTTCTTTTTAATTTTAAATTATTAGAATATGTAATTGTATCTCTATCTATGTGGAGGTGGGCTCCACTTGCCACGTCATCAAAGTTAAATAGACTTTTGAATGGAGATGACGGCAGGGGGTAAAGTGGGTCACCAAACATTGGTCAAGAGATGAAAATGAGTCATTTTGAGTTTTGGCCCGGGGGGGAGGGGGGTTAAATGAAATTTGACTGAAGTTTCAGGGAGTATTAATGTAATTAAGCATAGATTTTAAAACAAAAGTTTTCTTTGCAACTTAGTGCTAGTACTGTATAATGAAGACCCCCCCCTGTCCATCGAAGAAAAGGAACAAACCTTCATTATATGTTAGAAATGTTGGTGTACTTAGCTTTCAAGCAATTAATTTACGCGTCCTGTTTTCAGTGCGATCTGTTTCAGTTATGAGGCTGACAATGAGCATAGTTGCAACTTAGTCCATTGATGCTAGACGAGACACATCATTCTCTATTTCTCTCGGATAGTTCGCACTTAGCTGCTAGTTGGATAATGTGATAGTTGATGCATGCTTGACCATCTATGTGATTAGAAAATGTGATCTTCTAGCATTACTCCAACTATAAATAATCTCTCATTTCTTGGGGATCCCCTAGTTTTCCCTCCTTTTTCCAGAGGGTGCATAGAGAATCTATACTAGCGAATAACCTCCCTTGTGAGCTGTTACTGCCAACTTATTTTGGAGTTGCTCAACTCTGTACCTCACGCTAACACTATCCCGAGTTTTCCTTTTAGCATCTTTTGATCCCCTTCTCATTACATAATTTATCAAAAGAACGGCCTCACTTTAGGACTGATTACGAGAAATCAATAGATGATGATATATGGTTGCTGTGAGTGAGTCCCATTATAGTTGTCTAGCTATGTGTTTAACCATATGCTTTTTTTGTTTTTGAGTCGCTCATGCAGTGCATGCTGAGTTAATTATATTGTGGCCATAGCAACACGAATCACCATTTGTTGAGTTGTGAGGTCATTGTATTTTTACTGTATAACCAACACAAGCGAAGCCCCAAGACAGGTTCCATAAGGCGATAGTCTAAAATCTTCTAACGCCATCTAAAGTATAGTTTAATACAAGAAATATTTTTCGAGTGTGACTTAAACGGCAAATAATTAATTAATTAGTGGTGATTATACTCTCCAAACCGATTTCTCTTGATCCAGCCAAAATATTCAAAACACTCTGTTGATCTAATCATAATTAATATTGAGTGATTTGTGTTTAAATGGAAACCGTTCAGTTAGTTTTGCTAATCAGACACTATGATCTTCTTGGTTGAAACTGCAATCACATTCTGATCAGAAAAGTTAAGGAAGGAGAAAAACATAACATATATGGAATAGAACAAGCATTAGAATATTACAGTTAAGAAATATTTAATTATTGTTCAGCGTGACATGAAAGGTAATAGTGGAACTTCATGTGATGATGAAGCAGGACCACCATCCAAACCTGGCTTTGTGCCTGTTGAGCTTGAAACGACATCCCAAGGCTCAATTGATTCAGTTCGAACATATTCAACTTCTTCATAATTTTGTTCAACAATTGAAGTTTTTTCTGACATTTGAATCCCCTCCAGTTCTGCCGTGACCTCTCTCATTGTAGGGCGCTTCCTTCCACTCAAATTCAAACACCTCCTTGCAAGGTTAGCAACTGTGATGATATCTGCCTTAGACCCTCCTTTTACAACTTGAGCATCAAGAATTTCAAATAGGCGATCTAACTGCATCGAAATGATGAAGTATGCGGCTAGACTTTTGCCTTCTTCTTGTGACCTTCTAAAAGAAATTGGTTTTTGTCCCGTCAAGAGCTCAACAAGGACAACCCCAAAGCTATACACGTCACTTTTCTCCGTAAATTGGCTTGATTGAAAATATTCAGGGTCCATGTAACCAAATGTGCCGTGTACAAGTGTGGTAAGGTGAGTTTGGTCAATGGCAACTGATCTTGAAGTTCCAAAGTCAGCAACTTTTGCTCTGTATTTTGCATCCAAGAGTATGTTGGTAGACTTGATGTCTCTGTGATAAATGGGAAAGGCAGCTGAAGCATGTAAATAGGAAAGAGCTCCTGCAATTTCCTTGGCAATTCGTAAGCGAACTTCCCATGTAAGTGGAAACTCCTCATTCTGCTCGTGGATATACTGGGAAAGGTTTCCATTAGGTATAAATTCATAAACCAAAATGGGAACCTCCGTCTCTAAACAGCAACCCAATAGTTGAACCACATTTCTGTGGTTGATTTGTGAAAGAATCACAACCTCATTGATGAAACCTGAAAGTTGGCTTTCATCCACTATTTTAGATTTTTTCACAGCTACAATTCTACCATCAGCCAGCATGCCTTTGTAAACAGTACCTTGGCCTCCCTGGCCAAGAATTCTATCAGTATTGAAATTGTCAGTGGACTTCTCTAACTCCTTTGACTTGAACAACTTAATTTTCTCTACATTAACTTCACCTGAAGATAATTGTTGTTCTAACAATAAGCCACCATTTCGTTTGAAAAAAAATTCCTTGCGTTTAATTCTCTTTCTTTTCTTTAGGACTTCATGTACCCACAATGCACCAGTCAGCAGTAACAACAGTCCCACACCCACTCCAAGACCTGCATAACTAAACTAAGTGATGATGGAAGTATTGCTAATATCAAAAGTTTGTAGACTACTTTGTGACAGAGTTGCCTTAACTACTTCATTGTGCTCTGTTTCGATTTTGAAAATGTCCTTTTAATATGTTGAACTAGACATGATAAGGATCGTTTAAGAACCCTTTTTTTGTAAACTGGTGTTGTATATAACTTGGTTGATTATATAAACTCGAATCATGTGCGACTACCAAAAATCAAAGTGTGTATTTTTTATCGCCAATTTCAGTTCTAAGGTTCTAGTTGCACAATCTGTTTTTTAAAAATTGGGTTTGATTAACTTTCAGGCGTCCAATTCGTGTTGGTATTTGCGTGAGTAAAACTTACACGACATTATCCTGTTGCCTGCATATTGGTTGCCTTTCGTATTATTGGCATGGCATAGTCATCTTTGATATATGAAATAATTGCAAGACGGAAACATACCTATAAGAATCAGTTTGATCCTTTTCTTTCCACCCACTCTGTATCCATAGCATGTATACGTCCCATTATGGTTCAAACAATAGGGGGCCCCAGGCCCACATCTGTTTTGATCTGTGCATTCATCAATGTCTGCAATGCAGAGACAAGAAAGCAAATGAAAATCATGGTGAAAGATTATCACGAAATACAAACCAACAAAGCTGACTAAAATGCGATAATTTGGTGCATGGTAAACAAAAGTGTGGAACAGATGACAAATTGTTAATTAATTTGTGCATGTGTTTGAAATTTTTTGAGAGATGCTAGATGTTTGTTTACCGTGACAGTCGTAGCCAAGATAGGCATTTCCCTCAAAACCCCGAGGACAGGAACATACAAGGCTTGGCCGAGAAGTGGAAGTGACATTTTGTATTTTGCAGGTGGGTGTTGGGTCATCATAAGCCCTGGAATCATGTTGTGGAATGAATCTCTGAAATAATCGTAATGAAGTATCGTCCAAGCCTAAGCTCCAATCTAGCACCACCGGAACGCTGTGCATATCCTTTAGGACACTAAAGTTGGATGCCATAAAATTGTTCCTAAACCAGTCTTGGTCAACCAAAAATGCATATACATCCTTGCATGCCCTTGCTCTTCTATCATCTTCTATATCAGTATTGATGACACTGAGATGCGGTGGGATGCTAGTCTGGCAACAGTTGACACCGATTTCACAATCTTCAGGGCTTATGCTAGTCCCTTCACAAATTGACCTGCATCCTCCAACAAGATACTTTTCTGAGCTCACCAAGGCAAGGTAGCCACAACTCACTGCTGTGAATTTGTTGTGTTTCCCAGAGTATACGAAAGGGCTTCCACTCAAATTCGCGGGTTGCTGACCTTTGTATTCGCCGCAGAAGAAAGCAATGGGGTTTTTAACTCGAAGCGTGCCATTAGCATAAACGTTTAGCACTTCCAACTGGGCACGCCTCAAGTAAAGCTTGTGAGGGCTGTTACTAGATGACTGGTTGCACACCATTTCGAACCATTCGTCAAAGTAACAATCTTTATGAGGTCCAATGCCGAAAGGGTATGGGATGCTAATATCTCCGCAATGTGTTGCACAATTATGCTTTGCCACTGGTGTTTCAGCTCCCGATGCTGCTGTTGTAGTACTTGAGGTCCATAACAGCAGAACGAATAGTACCAGATGAACTAGCAAATCATATTGCATCTTGTCATGCATTCCTCTGTTTCCTCCTCTGTTTCTTCCAAGTTATTGTTTGCTAAGAAGAATACATATGTAGCTTGCTTTCTTACTCTACGTATGTAATGAGAAATGGAAAAGTGAAAGATTCTAAGACAAAAATTTTATTTGCAACTTGGTGCTTGTATTATAGAAATCCCTTCACGATAGAAGAAAAGAGAACAAGTGGTTCGTATTGAAGTCGTCTTGTTGTAATGTGTGCGGAAACTGCATTTATAGAGACGCCATGCTTGACTGGTTGTAGAGAATTGAAGTGTTTCTTTCTCTTTCTACCTACCCACGAAATAAAAATTAAATGAAAAGATAATGCTGTTGACGAGCTACTTGACTTATGTCACTCACAAAAGAAAATGCAGTTGAGTTGATGGTAATTATGCCACGTAGTATGAATTACAAAAAAGTGAGAGGTCACTGTCCGAAAGCAAAATAAAATTGATAAGTCTTCTTTAGTCTTTTGAGGTACATAAATGTCTCATATGTCAAAAAGTATTGGAAGTTTTTGACTTGTTCTAACTCCCATTTTCGATCCATCAAACACGGTCGAGGCTTCACTTTAGTCACATTTTTAACGGGTATGTAATTAGTTCATAGTCATGGTCATAAAGCCAAAAGAAATCGAATTTGTGTTTTCCTTCTTGTTTATTTATGCGGAATTCAAAACTTACAGTAGCATACATTACAGAACATTATATTCCGAAAGAACATGTGATTGCCTACAACATTAACTGAAACACACATTACAACAATAGTTTGATCACCATGTTTTCACAGATAATTGTGGAAGTTCGAGTAATGATGAAGTAGGATCATCACCATCACGATCCCAAGCTGACCATCCTGTTCCTGTTGAGCTTGAAACAGCACCCCATTGCTCAATAGATTTATGTTCGACAAATTCCACACCTTCATAATTTTGTTGATCAGTATTAGAGGATTTTTCTGCCATTTGAAGTGCCTCCAACTCCGCTGTGACCTCTCTCATTGTAGGTCGATTCCTTCCATTCAAATTCAAACATCTTCTTGCAAGGTTAGCAACTACCCTGATCTCTATTTCAGAGCCCTCCTTCAAAACCAGAGCATCAACAATGTCTAACAGACGATCTTCCTCCATCGATGTAATGAAATATGCAGCAAGACTTCTGTATTCTTTTTCTTTCGCTGAGCTTGTTACCAAAGAAATGTGTTTTTCTCCAGTCAAGAGCTCAACAAGGACTACTCCGAAGCTATAAACATCACTTTTCTCTGTAAATTGGCTTGACCGAAAGTATTCCGGGTCCAAATAACCAAATGTTCCATGTATAACTGTGGTCAGGTGAGTTTGGCCTATGACAATTGATCTCGAAGTTCCAAAGTCAGCAACTTTTGCTCGGTACTTTTCGTCCAAGAGTATGTTTGTAGACTTAATGTCTCTGTGATATATGGGAAAGGAAGCTGCAGAGTGTAAGTACGAAAGAGCACCTGAAATTTCCAAGGCAATGCGTAAGCGCATTTGCCATGTAAGTTGAAACTCTTCAATCTGTCCTTGGATATACTGATAAAGAGTTCCATTGGGTATGAATTCATAAACCAAAAGAGGAACTTCAGTCTCTAAGCAACAACCCAGTATTTTAACCACATTCCTGTGGTTGATTTGTGAAAGAATCACAACTTCATTGATGAATTCTGAAAGTTGGCCTTCATCAACTACTTTAGACTTTTTTACAGCAACGATCCTACCATCCGTCAACATTCCTTTGTAAACAGTACCTTGTCCTCCTTGACCTAGAATTCTATTGACGTTAAAATTGTCAGTGGATTTCTCTAACTCTGTTGATTTGAACAACTTGATTCTCTCAACATTAACTTCACCAGATGATAATTGCTGTTCTAACAACAAACCGCCATTTCGTTTGAAAAACTTCTTCTTATTTTTAATGTCATTCCTTTTCTTTATGAGTCTGTATCCCAGCCATAGACCAATAAGTAGCAATATTAGTCCAAGACCCGCGCCAAGACCTGGACAATTCATGAAACATCAACATTGAGAAACACCAACTGATGTGGCAATTTCTTATATGCTATAAATAAATAAAGACCAAAAGCGGGCTCAAAGTAAAAACAAATGAACCACTGTCATTTCATTTGGTGTCCAAAAGCTAATGTAATAAGTCTGTGGCTCTTGTTGAACTTTCTTTTATCCTCATATACAATAATTATTCAGAGACTCTTTCATTTTAAAGTTATAGTATGTAGAATATTATTGGCCATACCTTTAAGGGCCCACTTGAGAGTACGCATTTTATTCACGGAGCAGTGGTACCCCCCATAGTCGTTCACACACTTGCCTCCGGCCAAGCATATGGTGGGGTTGTACGAGCATTCATCAATGTCTGAAATATAGCGTCAAAAAGAGAAAAGGAAATGATGGTGAAAGATCATGCTTGAAATTCTTGCATAATTGTTAGATGTAAGACTATCTTTTTTCAAGGCCATAGTGATTTAACTTTTACATTGAGTTAAAATTAACATACACCAAATCTTATCTCAATTTTTTAAACCCCACATTTCATTTGTTTATATCCAGATAATTTTGAATCTCATTCATTTATAAAAAGCAAGCAACGACTCCCCGTGTTATGTGTCCTGCGTGTGTTTGTAACATAAAGAATTTGTACATGTTAGCCCTTGGGGTTAGCCCAAGTGGCGAGGAGATGGAAAAATGAGTTAGAATTGCGCATGTTATAATGATTTGAAAATCTTACCATGGCAAGATTGTCGAAGATAGGGATTTCCTTCGAAGCCTTCCGGGCAGTGACAGTAAAACGATGCGGCCATATGCCGTGGTGAAAAAGAATAAGTGGAAGTTTCATCGACCTCACAATAAGGTGTTGGATCATGCCGCCTGGAACGATTTCTTTCACCATGAATGAAGCTAGTGAACAGTAGATCGGTTACATTATTATCATACTGTAAGGCCCATTCTAGCACCACAGGGACCTTCTCCATCGCCTGGACGGCTCTTGATGAAGTGTTGTCAAACCATTCCCTGTCAACCAGGAACGCATAGTTAATATTTTTCTCATAGATATAGTCTGTTGGAGGGTAGTCCGTACAATCTATAGCCGATGCGTTTGCATATAGAATGTGAGTGGTGACGGAAGTGAGGTTTGGTGGAATTGTAGTTTGGCAACAGTTAATACCATCGCAGCCATCATAGTTTGACCTACCCTTCTGAAAGCTATCACAAATGGACCTGCACCCACCGATGATTTTATCGGCAACAGCAACCATATCATCGTCATTTGAGCTTGTCACAACGGCAAGGAAGCCGCAACTCACTGCAGTGAATATGTTGTGCCTCTGAGAGAACACAAAGAAGCTTCCCGTCAAATTTGCCAGCAGTTGGTGACTTGAATTTCCCTTCTTGGTGTTGCACAGAAAAGTGATGGGGCTGTTAACGCGAAGCGTGCCATTGATAGAAATGTCCAGCACCTCCAGTTGGGCGCGCCGCAAGAACGGCTTGTGCCCAGTAGACTTGTTGCAGTCTATTTGAAACCACCCGTTTAAGAAACAATTGGTGCTTGGTCCAATGCCAAAAGGGTAAGGGATGCTCACACCTCCGCATAGAGTTGTGCAATTAGGCATTGCTATGGGCGGGGCTTCTGCTCTTGATGCTGCTTGTGCAATACTTATGTGCCAGAGGCAAAAGAGAAGAATGAAAATCATGTGTTGATCTAACAGTATTGTCATTCTCTTATTGTAGGGTGTGTGCGATCTGCCTTACCACAGCAGCTCATACATTTCTTTTATAGTTGAAAACAAAAACACAGCATCCAACTACTACATTAATATATAAAGCTTTTCTTATTCTCAACTACCAGCTGCCATCTCTGACTTTTTAGATTAACTTAACTCTTACCCATTAATATATAAAGGTTTTCTTATTCTCAATTAGCAGCTGCCATCTCTGACTTTTTAGATTTTCTAAACGTAATTTTCAAAAATTAATTCTCATATCTTCTTCTTCGTCTCTGAATCAATCTGTTGATCGCACGAGTAGCTAGCTAGCTAGTAAAGAGTTTGCAAGGGAAATTTTGGAGATATTATAAGGCCATCTCCAACCATGAGGGTCATCAAACTCAAATTTTAGGATTATAGCCCCAAAAATCTTCTCCAACCATGTATAATGAGGGGTGGTAATTTGGGTGAAACTGAAATCTTGGGTGGAATTTGGCCCAACTTTCCAATCCAGGTGGAATTTCTGTGGGCACCAAGTTGAAGCCAACTTGTGCAGCATATGAAGGAATGACAAGACAAAGCAAATTTGTTGGACACGTGGAAGGCTCACATCAAAGGGACGTTGGAATCCAACAGCTCCCTTTGAAAACCAATTATGCATCTACTTGTTCTTTTTTTAATTCTTTATATAATCTTTTGGAGCCTTTAAAAGCTGGCCACGTGTAAAGCAATGGGAACCAACTTTTTGTCATTTTTCAAGCTTTCTCAAATAGATATAAACAGCCCATATATTTTTTCAACTTGATTTTTAACGAGAAAAAGAAGATCCAATGATCAAAAATAAAATCAAATGGTTAAAATAATATTTTTAATTTATCTAAATGAGATCCCACTCTCAAACTCTACAATCATTCTCATTTTAATTTTAAGCGAAAAAAAATGTTATGTTTATGGAATTTTAATTTTTTTTAGACTAAAATGTTTAGAAAATTAATTCACGAATGTTGAAACAAAAATAATGTCAAGAAAAATTAATGACAAAAAAAAATCAAGGGTTAATCATTCTTAAACAATCTAATAAAGTTGCGGACTCAAATTATGAATCTGCAAGGTTGAAGGAAAAAAAAAATTTGAATCCTAAAAATACATGAATAGTTGTATTTTGAAGAATGAAAATTTGAGTTTAGCCCCAACATGATTTGAGATGGCCTAAGGTTTCCTTCTCTTTCTTTAGATTTATAGCTAGCTAGAAGTGTGACCTTATCGTGATCTTGTGCCAAATATTAACCCCATATAAAATAACCTATTTACTGCATACCTTTTCCCAGTGTAAAATGACATTGAAAAATAATGAAGGCATGGGGAGCTTTGTGGAAGTTTTGGTCACAAGAAGCCATCACAGATTGTCTCACTCTAGTTGTTTTCTCCGAAATTATTACCGTATAACTTCCAAATAGATTAATACATACGAAAGGTACTTCTACGCGCCTTGGGTTGAATATAAGCGGGCACAAATGAGTAAGGTACTTTTCTTTTGTAGTTGTTGGAACACTTCGACTTTTCATTATGAGACACAATCCCTCCAAACGGGTCCTTTTAGTAGTATAAATACTGCAGCACATTGAGTAATTGATAGAGTTTTTACTTCATGTCATTTATGCCACGCACTTGCGCAAGAGAAGCATGTATATATCTCAAATATAAAAGGCCATGCATCGGTTATATAAAGTTACCTACCATTATAATATAGGAGAGTTCACCAACTTTGGCTAGCTTCTCCATAAATCCTAGCCACATGTGTGTGGCATGCTCTAGGCAATTGGGAATAGACGGCTTTGCCTCCAGTTCCAATGTTTTATTCAAACAATGCCATCTTTTTGAAATTAATTAAAAAATATTCTCTATAAAAGCTCATTTTCATCCCGTATCACCTTTTTATCACTTTTTTTTGTCATCTGAAATTGATCTCTACTCTCTCTAAATTTTGCTTTCTTCTTCTTCTATGCTCTGCTCTATCTGAGATGACACTCCAAATTGCCTTCTTCTTTACTTCTTATTCTTCTCTTCTCTGATATGCTCTATCTGAGATGAAATCCCAATTTTGCATATTCTCTATCTCTCTCTCTCTCTCTCTCATTGATTCCTAGCCTTAATTCCCAATTCTCCATGTTCTTCTTTTCCTAGGTCCAAAGACCCATCTTCCTCATCCACACCATCACCGCAAGAACAACCAACGGGTTTGCGAACCTAATTTATGATATTTGTTCTTGAAATGGCTGGGCTGGCATTGATGATCGTTAAATATTTATTTGAAATAGAAGCATTTATTTGTTTGAAACCCAGCAAAAACTTTCCAAGGCAGACTTGAAAAAAAAAAAGGTGATATGACAACAATAAAATAGTAATACGATGACAATAACAGGGCAACAAAAAAACTCCATACTCCCAACTATATAATTTTATGGAAAATGCTAGAGGCACCAACTTTGGACACCAACTCTCTAACAGAGCGTGGGCCCCACCTCTATTAGAGAGTTGGTGTCCAAATTGGTGCCCAAAGTTGGTGCCTCTAGCACCACCCTAATTTTATTTCCAAGACAGACTTCCAAAACAAATATGATACGACGGCAATAGACATACAAATGTAAATAAAAAGGTAAAATACAAGCAATACACATGCAATAGGAGAGCAATAAGCATACACCGACTTGGGCTTTTATACTTCAGCCACTACTTCTGTTTTCTCCTAACTTGATCTACATATATCTCATATTTATTCTAGATATTTCTAGTGGTAACCGACATTATCACTTTGTTTTTAAACTTCTAGTGCTTCTAGAATATTGTAGAGATTGCTCCTCTAAATGGGCTGAGCTGGGTTGTTTATCAATGGGCTGATAAAGTGTTAATGGGCTGGGGTTGATATTTTAACGGGACAATTTTGTCTTAAAAAGATAGAATTAAGTTTTAGACTCAACCATATTTTGGTTTTTCTAAAACTTCTCTTATATTGTTTGAGTTATTCTATGCATTTAATTTGGTATATATTGGCATGAATTAACTTCCGATTTTCCATGAATATACGAATTAAATCCCTTATTTTTCTGACAGTAGTTTGTGTGGAAATTATGTGCAAAATTTAAATTGTAGCTGCCAAACTTGACCTATAACAGGGGATTCAAATGTACGTTTAAAGTACCTATTTGAGATACACGAATCTTCTTCTTTTCAAACATGTTATTTAAATCAAAATATATCAATATAAATCCTCAATGGAAGCTTTATATATATATATATATATATATATATATATATACTTGTATGACTCATATCAGTGTCACAATATATTAAGCCAACGGTCCACGAGACAGGACAATGAGCTAGTCATTAATCAGGCTAGCATTTGCTCTCAAAGATGATATAGTTGCAGCTAAAGACCATTGCTTACCTTAAGTTCTTCTGTTACGTAACATTTAGTTCTGAGTTCCTATGCTGATTTAGCCACACGAAACCAAATTTTGGCTTCTTGTTTATTTGTGTGAGCTTCATAACTTCAAAGCTAGTAGCATTTTTTGCTAGCAACATGCATTTTACAGAAGATTGTATTCTAAAAGAACATGGACTTGTATATAGAATGAAATATGCAATACAAGAAGAGCTGAAGATATAGAATTGTGGAAGTTCAAGTAGTGATGAAGATAGAATGCGAGCATCCAACTCAAGATATTTTTTAAGCACTAATGCAAAGTTTCCATTCTCCAATGCAACTCAAGTTTCCATACTATCAACATGTCCGAACCTGACCGTGTTGAATTGAAACAACTTTCTTCTGCTGCTCAAGTGATTCATTTTCAACAAATTACACCCTTTCATAGTTCGGTTGAGCACCATTATAAGTTGTTTCTGACTTTTGGATGGCCTCCAACTCGGTAGTGACCTCTCTCATTGTAGGACGATTCCTCCCATTCACATTTAGGCATCTTCCTGCAAGGTTAGCAAACTCATTGATCCCTGTTTTAGAGCCCTCCTTCAAAATTCGAGCCTCAACAATATCAAATAGACGATCTTCTTGCATCGAAATAATGAAATGTGCGGCAAGACTTCTATATTCATCTTCTTCTGAACTTGTTACTGCACAAACGGCGGGTTTTCGTCCAGTTAAGAGCTCAACAAGGACTACTCCAAAGCTATACACATCACTTTTATCTGTAAATCGATTTGAATGGAAGTATTCCGGGTCCAAGTAACCAAATGTACCATTAACAAGTGTTGTCAGGTGAGTTTGGTCAATGGAAACTGATCGTGAAGTTCCAAAATCAGCAACTTTTGCTCTGTATTTTTCATCCAAAAGTATGTTTGTTGATTTGATGTCCCTGTGGAAAATGGGAAAGGAAGCTGCACCATGTAAGTAGGAAAGAGCTCCTGCAATTTCTGTGGCAATTCGTAACCGCATCTCCCATGTAAGTGGAACCTCCTCAACTTGCCCTTGGATATACTCAGCAAGGGTTCCGTTGGGTATGAATTCATAAACCAAAATAGGAACTTCAGTCTCCAAACAACATCCCAATATTTTAACCACATTCCTGTGGTTAATTTGTGAAAGGATCACAACCTCATTAATGAATTCTGAAAGTTTGCCTTCATCCACTATTTTAGACTTCTTTATAGCAACGAGTCTTCCATCTGCCAACATGCCTTTGTAAACAGTACCTTGGCCTCCATGACCGAGAATTCTATTAATTTTAAAATTATGGGTGGACCTCTCTAACTCCTTGGATTTGAACAACTTGATTCTCTCTACATTACCTTTATTTGATGATAATTGTTGCTCCAACAATAAACCACCATTTCGTTTGAAAAACATTTCCTTGCGTTTAATCTTTTTCCTTTTGTGTATACGTTTGTACACATATATAAGTAGGAGCAAAAGCCCAAGAATCAAGCCAAGACCTGCATACGTATATAACTCAATCAGGTGATGTATTGGACTTTTACCTTAGAAACCAAAATAGTGCGCTTTAAGTACAAACTTCATAAAAATCTAAGACTTTAAAAAGCGCAACATAAACTTATATCATCTGCCTACATTTTCTTTGTTGAAATTCTTAGAGGTCTTCTGCCTCATTTTTATAGAACCAGCTCTGAAAGAGAGAATTTGGTTTTGACATCTACTTTAAAAATTTGTTTTTAAAAGCTTAAATAGCAAGAGTTAATGAACCATGGAGAGCATACGTACCAAGAAGAATGATTTGGATTGGAAAGTAGTGAAACGACCATCTGGGAGGGAAGAAGCATATAGCATCAGCTGTACCATAATACTGACATGCAATACCAGTTTCAATTGAGTAGCATCTATGACCTCCAACATAATTCTCACATGTATTTGTGACACCCAAATTATCAATCTCACACCGATTAATAGGGCCTTTGCATTCATCTATATCTGAAATGAAAACAACAGAAAGACAAATATTGGCCGGCCATGATGGTGACTGCTGATGCTTACTCGTTCATAAATGAAAAATATTTCTTTTCTTTTCTTTTTTCTTTTGGCTACTGATAAGGATCATGTAATCCATTTTCACTTTTCTTAAGAAATATAGTAAGAAAAAAATTAGTGAAAAAGATAATAGGAAAAAAACTATCAGAATAAGCTGCAAGTCCTAGGATGAAACGAAATGGAATCCATTATTGGGTGCATTCCACTCCAAAAGAGAAACATCCACGTGTGCCTGTCACTTGGAAGTGCAGATTGACAGAACAATCCAGTTAAAAAAATGGCATGCACTTTTTTAATTTGCCCATCGGCTGCACAACCACGCGGCATGAAAAGTCACTCTGAAATCTTTCTGGCTCCAAAGGGCTGGGGAACTTCGATCCAGAAAAGCTAATAAATTTGTGCAAACATGTTTAATTTGAACTTTGGATATATAGTGGAACATGTTTATAATCAATGAATTACCTTGACAAGGTTGGAGAAGATATGGACTTCCTTCAAAGCCGAACGGGCAAAAACATTGAAGCCTTGATTGATTATCATAAGTTGATTGCATAAAATATTTGGACTCATATGTTGTGCAATAGGGTGTGGGGTCGCTTCCTTCAAATGACTTGAGAGGATTGCGTAAATTTTTTTCTCTTGTGTTTACAATGAATTCTTCATATAGTTTGGCTGACGAACTATTCATATTGTCTAAGCTTAAGCTCCATTCTAGCACCACAGGAACGCTGCCCTTGTCCTTGACGTCTGAGTTATTCTCAAACCATTCTTGGTCAACAATGAAGGCATAGTTGTAGTCATCCATTCTCGTTCCTCTTCGTGTTTGCATTCGCATTCCCATTTCAGATTCTGGCTGCAACTCAATGGTGATGACACTGAGGTTTGAGGGAAGGGTAGTCTGGCAACAGTTAATACCAATACATCCGTAATTCTCTCTACGAGAATGATCCTTATCACAAGTTGACATGCACCCACCAACAAGAGTCTCATCTGACATTACCGCCAAAAAGATGCCACAACTGACTGCAGTGAGTCTATTGTACTTTGAGTACACGAAAGGACTTCCCGTCAAATTTAGCAATACTTTGCGAATTCCTCTTCCTCCGTAGAGGAAAGTAACAGGGTTGTTAACCCGAAGCATGCCATCAATAGAAATATCGAGCACCTCTAGCTTGGCAAGCCTCAAGAAAGGCTTGGGAGGGCTGGTGGAGTTGTCACACTCAATTTCAAACCAATCGTACAAGTAACAATTGCTGCTGGGACCAATCCCAAAAGGGTATGGGATGCTAACATCTCCGCAATGCGATTCGCAGTTAGGCTTTGCTATTGGTGCTAATTGATCTGATGATGATGCCGCTGCTCGACTTGTGCGCCATAACAACAAGATGATCATATGGAGGAGAGGTTGCATATTGCAATCATCAATTAGACTTCTATCTTCCTCCTCTTTTCTCTTACTTATCTGCTAAGTAAGAAGTATATGTGGTTCCGATGGAGCCCTTTTGTTCAGAAGGTCTGCTGCCTCCTGGTGTGTGTTTTGTTTTTTAGTTTCTTGTTGTTCTGGTCATTGGGTTGTTTTGAGTGTGTTTGTTTTTAGCTTCTTGTTGTTCTTTTGTCGCTTTGTTTTGAGCATGCTTTGTATTTGCAATAAGTCCTAACAAACGGTCCAAATTTGAAAAAAGGGTAAATTACTCAAATGGTCCTCAAACTTATACTCAATTTATATTTTGGTCCCTCAATTAAATTATTCGTTCAAATGATCCATCAACTCTATATTATTTGCTCAATTGGTCCTACCGTTATATTATGTCAATATTTCCGTTAAATATGAGGGTAAATTTGTCATTATTTACCCTAAACTTTGGTTAAATCTAACAGAAAATTAGACGGTAGGACCACTGGAGAGAATAATATGGAGTTGATGGACTATTTGAATGAATAATTTAATTGCGGGACTAAAATATAAATCATGTATAAATTTGAGGACTATTTGAGTAATTTACTCTTTGAAAAAAAATTAAGGTTTCTTTAGTTTCTTTGAACTAACCGTAACTAGGAAAAAAATGCTTTTAGTACCAGTGCAAAAAGATGCCTCCTCAAGGTTTGGCCAAAAAACAAAAGCGGAGGAAAGTTCAAGAATTATAAAAGCAAGATTGGAGTTCTTCCTAATTTTGAGAATTCAATTGGTCTACACGTGTTTACTTCTGAATCCTTGCTGATAAACCCAAGAAGAAACCAGTTTTTGGTTTCTCTTCTTTATTTATGTGAGCTCTTTTGATATATACATTACGTACATAATATTACAGTCCGAAATAGCAATACAAGAAATATTTGGGACACCAACACCTGAAGATGATTGTGGAAGTTCATGCTACACTCCTTAGGAGATCATATATACGTCATTTTCAACGGTCCTTTTGATGCGAGAGCATAGGGGTGGATCAAGATAGATATATTTACCATTTAATTAGTTATTTCATGATATATTGTTATTTTCTTATTTATGTAGTTTTAAGATATCTTTTATTATTTATATGTGATTTTATAATTAATTAGTTTACTTTTGGACCAAGTAGCCTTGGTGCCCAAGTCTTGTAAAGCCTATAAATAAGGCTAATGTAATAGTTGTAGGGGAGTCAATGTTGATGATTAATGAAATAGTTTATTTGTGGCATGGATTTCCTACGATATATGTGAGTTTGCACTAGTCCTAAATTTCGGTACTTGTGTATGTGGTTGGTGACCTGTGTCCTGACGTCGATCCCCATCACCTTTATGGAACAATCTGTTGAAGAAATGATGAAATTGGACCACCATCAGAAGCTGGCCCTGTTGTTTTGGAAAAGCTAATTCACAAATGATTCAATTTTGACCTACTAAACGTATTCATGATATTATTAGAAGTTTTTTTGGATACTCTCAACACATCCGAACCTGACCATGTTGACCTTGTTGAGTTTTAAAACAACATTCTTCTGCTGCTCAAGTGATTCATTTTCAACCAATTACACCCCTTCATAATTCGGTTGAGCCCCGTTATAAGTTGTTTCTGACTTTTGGATGGCCTCCAACTCTCTCTCATTGTAGGACGATTCCTCCCATTCGCATTTAGGCATCTTCCTGCAAGGCTAGCAAATACTTTGATCCCTCTTTTAGAGCCCTCCTTCAAAATTCTAGGATCAACAATGTCAAATAGACGATCTTCTTGCATCGAAATAATGAAATGTGTGGCAAGACTTCTATATTTGTCCTCTTGGGACCTTAGTACTGCACAAACTGGTTTTTGTCCAGTCAAGAGCTCAACAAGGACTACTCCAAAGCTATACACATCACTTTTCTCAGTAAATCGATTTGAATGGAAGTATTCCGGGTCCAAGTAACCAAATGCACCATTAACAAGTTGCCACGTGAGTTTGGTCAACGGAAACTGATCGTGAAGTTCCAAAATCAGCAACTTTTGCTCTGTATTTTTCATCCAACAGTATGTTTGTTGATTTGATGTCTCTGTGAAAAATGGGAAAGGAAGCTGCACCATGCAAGTAGGAAAGTGCACCCGCGATTTCTGTGGCAATTCGTAACCGCATCTCCCACGTAAGTGGAAACTCCTCAACTTGCCCTTGGATATACTCAGCAAGGGTTCCGTTGGGTATGAATTCATAAACCAAAATAGGAACTTCAGTCTCCAAACAACATCCCAATATTTTAACCACATTCCTGTGGTTAATTTGTGAAAGGATCACAACCTCAATAATGAATTCTGAAAGTTTGCCTTCATCCACTATTTTAGACTTCTTTATAGCAACGATTCTTCCATCTGCCAACATGCCTTTGTAAACAGTACCTTGGCCTCCATGGCCAAGAATTCTGTTAATTTAAAGTTATCAGTGGACCTCTCTAACTCTTTGGATTTGAACAACTTGATTTTCTGTAGAAACTTTTTGACGATAATTGTTGCTCTAACAAAAAACCACCATTTCGTTTGAAAAACATTTCCCTGCGTTTGATTTTTTTCCTTTTCTTTTTGCATTTGTATACATATATAAGGAGTAACAACAGCCTAAGACTCATGCCAGGACCTGCATACATACATATAACTCAATGAAGTGATATATTGGAATTTTTTCTTCAAAGCCTTCTTTAAGCACAAACTTCATAAAAAGCTAAACTTGAAGAAAAGTGGATACATTTTATTTGTTCAAATTCTAATTATGAAGTAAACAATATTTGTTTAACGCATTGACAAGATGATAGTGATGATTTCCTCATACACTAATGATGCATGCATTACTTTTGCCTCATTTGTATAGAACTAGCTCTGAGAGAGAGATATACTGTTTTTGACATCTGCTTTAAAATTTTGTTTTGAAAAACTTACATAGAAAAAGTTAAATGAACCATGGAGAGAATATATAGGAGAGCATACGTACCAAACAGAATGGTTTGGATTGGAAAGGGCCGATCGATCCGAAGCGGTCATCTGGTTTTGGGAGGGGAGTAGCATAGAGCTTCAGTTATACTACTATAATACTGGCATGTAAAGCCTGTTCTATTTGAGTAGCATGTATAACCTCCAACCAAATTCTCACATGTAGTACAGAAACCAAATTTCCATGTGGTGGGATTAGCAAGCTCGCTCATACACGGATTAGGGCCCTTGCATTCATCTATATCTGAAATGTGAAAATAGGGATCATATGTTCATCTTTCTTTTTCTTTTTTGCTAATGATAAGGATCATATATACGATTTTCACCTTTCTTAAGAAATATAGTACACAATAATAATAAAAAAATATAGTAAAAAAGCATCCAAATAAGTCTGCAAGTCCAGAGCTTATGAAATGAATTTGACTATTTGGTGCATGCTGCTCCAAAGGACCAGAGCTTATGTATCTGCTATGTGAATTGGAGCAGTCCAGTTAAAAAATGGCATGCCTTCAAAGGATAAAAATTGTTCATTAAATTTGAACGCATGCACTTTTTTGATTAGCCTCTGATCACCAACTCTGCACAACCACGTGGCAAGAAGAGCCTCGCCGAAGTTTTTCTGGCTCCAAAGGGTTGGGAAATTCAATCTGAAAAAGCTAATAAATTTGTGCAAGCAACATTTACGTTGAAGCTTTGGATATGAAAGAGGTTTAGTACCTTGACAAGGTTGGAGAAGATACGGACTTCCTTCAAAGCCAGGCAGACAGAAACATTTAAGCTTTGAATGATTGAATTTCATAGAATAATTGGCATCATATGTTCTGCAATAGGGTGTGGGGTCCCTTACTAGAAACTTCATCAGGTGTGGTGCTAGAATGGAGCTTAAGCTTAGACATTGACATATGTAAAATTCGAAAATGTATTCTCAAACCATTCTTGCTCGATAATGAAGGCATAGTTGTAGTCATCCATTCCCATTCCCGTTCACGGCCCTGTTCCCATTCCCATGTGGTCATTTCCACCAGTAGCTGCTTCGTATTCAGCCTGCAACTCAATGGTGATGGCAGTGAGATATGCCAGAAAGGTAGTCTGGCAACAGTTAATATCAATACATCCATAATTGCGTCTAGAATGATAATTCTTATCACAAGTTGACATGCACCCACCAACAACATTCTCATCTGACCTTACCACCAAAAAGAATCCACAACTTACTGCAGTGAGTCTATTGTATCTCTCTGAGTACACAAAAGGGCTTCCCGTCAAATTTGGCGCTACTTTGCAAATTCCTTTTCCTCCATAGAAGAAAGTAACAGGGTTGTTAACCCAAAGCGTGCCATCAATAGAAATACTGAGCACCTCTAGCTTGGCAAGCCTCAAGACAGGCCTGGGTGGGATGGTGGTGTAGTCACACTCAATTTCAAACCAATCGTACTAGTAACAATTGCTGCTAGGGCCAATCCCAAAAGGGTATGGGATGGTAACATCTCCACAATGCTTTTCGCAGCTAGGCTTTGCTATTGGTGCTAATTGATCTGATGATGATGCTGCTGCTGGACTTATGAGTGTTGAAATGTAAATTATTTTCCTAAGTTCTTAGCTAGACGGGTGTAAGGCTTAGATTTAATCCTAGAGTGAAGGTATCATATGTCCTAGCTTATGCCAAGTGTACAGCTCATATTGCTGACACAAATTGTATGGCTGAGATCACATTCTCTGCCTTGTAAAGGGATTGCTTCTGTTAGAATGAAATCAGCATGAGAGTGTGTGCATTCTTATGATTGGAGCTGAGTAACAAACTCTCTCTCTCTCTCTCTCTCTCTCTCTCTCTCTCTCTCTTACAACGTCTCTCTCTTTTCTCTGCAATATTTTTCATATTCTTCTTCTTCTCCAAGTAAACCTCCATTCCAAAAACTTCAACAATGAGCCATAACAACAAGATGATCATATGAAGAAGAAATTGCATATTGCAATCATCAATTCGACTTCTATCTTCTTTCTCTTTTCTCTTACTTGTTTGCTGAGTAAGAAGTATATGTGGTCCGATGGAGCCTTTTTGTTGAGAAGGTTTGCAGCCTTCCAACTGTGTGTTCTGTTTTTTACCTTCTTGGTCTTCTGGTCATTGGCTTGTTTTGAGTGTCTTTGTTTTTAGCTTCTTGTTGTTCTTTTGTCTGTTTGTTTTGAGCCTAGGCTGTATGTCCAATAAGTCCTGACAAACCAAATTTGAAGAAATTTAAGGTTTTGTTTAATTTCTTTGAACTTAAAGAGGAAAAAGATATGCCAACAGACGCAAAAAGATGGGCTAAAACAGAACCCTCCTCAAGGTTTGGCCAAAAAACAAAAGTGGAGGGAAGTTCAAGAATTCTAAAGCCCCAACTCATGGTATATTTGGAGATAAAGATGTACTATTCCATTGGAGTTCTTCCTAATTTTCAGTCTCTGAATTGTTGCTGATTAAGCCAAAAAGAAACCAATTTTGTTTTTCCTTCTTGTTTATTTCTTTGAGATTCATTACTTAATAGAAGTACATTACAGAATATAGGGTCCAAAATATGATGTAATTGTCTACAATATTGAATCAAATTTCCAATACAAGAAATATTTTGTACACCAACACCTGAAGACACTTGTGGAAGCCCAGGTGCAGTTCTTAGGCGATCATACCACATTCTCACCGGCTCTGGATTCTTGCTTGTTGGAAATCTGTTGATGAAATTATGAAATTGGACCGCCATCCGAAGCTGACCATGTTGATTTCAAAACGCATCCTAATACTCAAACTATATGTATTTATAATTTGGTTCATGAATATTAGAAGTTTTTTTGGGAGATTTGGAGGGCCTCCAACTCGGCTGTAACCTCTCTCATTGTAGGACGATTCCTCCCATTCAAATTTAGGCACATTCTTGCAAGGTTAGCAAATGATCTGATCTCTGTTTCTGATCCTTCCTTCAAAACTCGAGCATCAACAACGTCAAATAGACGATTTTCTTGCATTGATGTGATGAAGTATGTAGCAAGACTTGTGTAGTCTTCTTCTTGTGACCCTGCTATTGCAAAAATTGGGTTTTGTCCTGTTAAGAGCTCAACAAGGACAACTCCAAAGCTATACACATCACTTTTCTCCGTAAATCGGTTTGATTGGAAGTATTCCGGGTCCAAGTAACCAAACGTGCCATTTACAAGTGTTGTTAAGTGAGTTTGGTCGGTGGCAATTGATCGTGAAGTTCCAAAATCAGCAACTTTCGCTCTGTATTTCTCATCTAAGAGTATATTGGAAGATTTGATGTCTCTATGAAAAATTGGAAAGGAGGCTGCACCATGTAAGTAGAAAAGAGCTCCAGCAATTTCTGTCGCAATTCGTATGCGCATTTTCCATGTAAGTGAACATTCCTCAATTTTCCCTTGGATATACTGAGAAAGCGTTCCATTAGGTATGAATTCATAGACCAAAATAGGAACTTCAGTCTCCAAACAACATCCCAATATTTTAACCACATTCCTGTGGTTGATTTGTGAAAGAATCACAACCTCATTGATAAATTCCGAAAGTTTGCCTTCATCCACTATTTTAGACTTTTTCACAGCAACGATTCTTCCATCTGTCAACATGCCTTTGTAAACAGTTCCTTGGGCTCCCTGGCCGAGAATTCTATTAATGTTAAAATTGTCAGTGGACTTCTCCAACTCCTTCGACTTGAACAACTTGACTTTCTCAACGTTGTGTTCACCTGACAATAATTGTTTTTCTAGCAGCAAACCACCATTTCGTTTGAAAAATATTTCCTTGCGCTTGATGTCTTTCCTTTTCTTTATGACTTTATATACATGCCATGCACCATACCACGCACCAAGAAATAGTAACAACAATCCAAGACCCATGCCAAGACCTGCATATACAAATACACTTTGAAATTATAAATGGATAAAACTATTCAACATATAATGCAGTTGAAAAACTCACCTACAAATGGTTTCCACCTCTTCAACGAGCCCTTGAAACAGATAAAGTGTTTTAACATCTATTTTAAAAATTGCTGAGAAATGAAGGGAAATATATGACCATACCTAGAAGGATGGTTTTGATTCGAGAGGTCTGAAGCAGCCATCTCCTTTTGCCATATAAGTAGCACAAAACAAACCCTGTACCATAATAGTCACATGCAACACCAGTTGTATTTGAGTAGCATGTATGACCCCCAGCAAAATTCTCACATGTAGTAGGTCCACCAAAATTCAACTTGCCGATATTAGAACGACCATGAGCCAGACACATATTAGGGGCCTTGCATTCATCTATATCTGAAATAAAATAACAGAAACAGAAAGAATGGACATGATGCATGGTGAGTTTCGATTGATGCCGCTAATTCCAACATGAAAGATAAGGATATACATGTTCATAGCTTGCTTTGGACAATGGAAGAGGTGTAGTTACCTTGACAGGGTTGGAGAAGATAGGGACTACCTTGAAAGCCGGGGGGACAAAAACATTGAAGCCTTGACTGATTGTATGTGGAAGAAGTGACATTATGTATGCTGCAATAGGGCATCGAGGTTTGGGAAAATACTATGAGACTGAGATATCGCTCTGATGTGTTTGTAATGAACCTTTCAAATAATTTGATTAACGAACTATTCATGTTCGCCAAGCTCAAGCTCCATTCAAGCACAACCGGAACGCTGTCCATGTCCTTGACGTCTCTAAAATTCGATAAATTGTTCTGAAACCAATCGTGCTCCACAAGGAATGCATAGTTGTAAGGAGCCAACATTCGGTCATTTCCACTAGTAGAACTTTCTTCAGATTCAGATTTTATCTCAGTCTCAATCACGCTGAGATTTTGGGGAAGGGTAGTCTGGCAGCAGTTAATGCCTATGCATCCATGGTTGTGTGCAGTTTCAGCACTCTTATCACAAGTTGACATGCAGCCGCCAACAACACGCTGGTCATGGTATGACCTTACCAAGGCAAAGAAGCCACAACTCACTGCTGTGAACCGGTTGTATTTCTGAGAGTATAAGAAAGGGCTTCCCATCAAATTCGGTGCTTGGGGGGTCTTTCTTCCGTTGAAAAAGAAAGTAACAGGGTTCTTAACCAGAAGCGTGCCTTCAATAGAGATGTTCAGCACCTCAAGCTTGGCAGCCCTCAAGAAAGGCTTGTGAGGGCTGGTAGAGTTGTCGCAGTGTATTTCAAACCAATCGTACATGTAACAGCTGCTGCTAGGTCCAATCCCAAAAGGGTACGGGATGCTAACATCTCCGCAATGCGTTTCGCAACTAGGCTTTGCTATTGGCCCTAATTGATCTGGTTCTGCTTCTGGTGTGCTTATGCGCCATAACAAGAAAATGGTCATATGAAGGAGCAATTGCATACTGCACTAATGAATTGGTCTTCTACCTTCTTCCTTCCTCTTTCACTTAGTTATTTACTAAGTATTAAAGTATATATGGATCTCTTTTCTGACAGATAAAGTTGTCCTTAACCTCTGATGTTGAGGTTGTTAATTACCTCCTGACGCGTGTGTTTGTTCTTTAGCTTCTTGTTGTTCTGGTCATTGGGTTTTGTATGTGTTTGTTTTTAAGATCCTTGTTCTGCATTTGTCTTTTGTTGGGGGATCTCTCCTCATTCCGAACCCTGTGCCGTATTTGTGTCCTTTCTTGATGGACAGAGGTCCCAATGTGTAGTTAAGACCGATGAAACTTGCCGATTATAATTAATATTAACTTCACAACTCTGCACAATTGGTTTCATATAAAAATAAATAAATGAATACAGATGTTATAAAAATATTGGATATTGACATTAACGATTGAGTAACAGTTTTTTATGTAAATTATGGCTGGTGATCACAAAGAAAATACAGGGCTAGAACAGGGGATTGCAACCCATTGAATTTGAACTCATTAATTCAAATCTTTGTATATTTGAAGAGTAATGCTACACTTACCACATTTTTTATCTACAAAATTAGTGAAAAACTCATTCCTAGACATGAAACTATAAATATACCCTACACTATTTAATACATAGAAACACATCCAAAATAAACCCAAAAATCGACTTTAATTTCGTGTATCTATATTTGCATTTAATTGTTGATATTTGGTTTCGATTTATGTTTCTAGATTAATGGGTTTTTGGATCTGATTTTTATGGAAGTGGTTAATACTGTTAGAATTTGATGTTTCTGTATCGGAACTGATATATAGATCACACGATTGTACGTATGGATTTGTGATGAATTGTTGTAACTATGTTGTTTTTTTGTGCGGATCTATTTGGTGAAGTGCGGATTTGAACAAATTAGATACCACCATCTGTTTGGATGAAGAGAAAATTGAGTGAAAGTTCAATTGATGGTCTGAAATTTGGCCTCTGTTTTGTGATTTTGTTCTTTAGCTCCCCAGTTATTGAATTGAGTGTTAAATTATTCATCGGTTTGGTCTTATTCCATCATCTCACCAATATAATGGAAGATTGGATTGGTTTAGATTTGCTCAGGACCTTGGTAATTCATAATTGAAGCTGTGTTTCGAGTTGACTCACTGGGTATCTCTTGTTTTTGCGAACCCTTTGCCTACTCTGGGTTCAGAGCTTTGTCACTAGCAAGGATTAGATGGATATCGTACACGTCTTTTAAAGGATTGTTAATTCAATAATTTTTGAAGATTTTTTTTATCTAGCTTGATTGTGAGGTCTCAGGTGATGTTATTTAGATCTAATTTTAGGTTAGATAGGTCTCTTTCCTGGGAAGTTTGACTTCACTTTAAATTATGACAACTATATTAAGGGAGTTATCCATGATATATGTTGCCTGCGTTTTACAGCATGTGTGTGTACCTGTTTCTCATAGGTCATATATCTATACTTTTGTGTGCATCTAAACATGTGTACTAGGGTAGAAGTTTTGGTTTCAATCATGACTCTTTACTTTCTCTGCAGCAGTGAAGGCCATGTGAGCTGTTTGGGACAGATTTTGATTATTGCTTCGACAATTGGTATTTGATGATCAGTTCTTTTAGTATGCTTCAGATGGGTAAATGCAAAGGATGTGGGAAATTAGGAAGAATGATGCCAAGGGGTGGATGTGTGAGTGCATATCAATTTTCCCTTCTATTGTCGCCTATTGTTTCTGTTTGAGATTGCATCGTTCGCAAAATGAGGTACTCCTACATACCTGAGTGGGTGTAGTTGTCAGGATTACAATAATATATTAGTTTTCAAGGAAAATTAGGTATTAGACATAATTAAGTTTACTAATTAGGAAGTGAGATATTAGGTATTTTAGTTTGGGTTTTAATACTCAATAAAAAATAGCTATTTTAGATTAGGCCCAAGGCTGGCCCAGATTCGTTGGGCCAGCTTAAAAATGTCAAATAAAAAGACAATTCTACCCTTTTCTCTTAAAAAGCCTGGCCCATCTGTAAACCTACAAATTAAATGACGCTTTTGCCTCTCAACGTTTAAACGACGCGCGAGTTCTTCTCTTTCGTTCGTTTTCTTCTTCGTTTCAGAGCTGGGTTCTGCCATTGGAGCTCAATTTTCTTGTAGGTTTTGCTTTTATTTTCTTCGTTTTTCTGTCTTCCTTTTTCTGCTACGTTTTCGTTCGATTTTCATGCTGAATGACTGTCAGTTTTGGGTGATTTCTGTTCTCTTTAGTTCGGGTATTTCGAGCTCAGTTTTGTGGCTCGATTTTGCGGCGCGATCTTGTGGCGTTCAATGCTAAACCCTATATTCTTCGTTTCGTGATCAGATTTGATTTTAAGCTGCTGTTTGGTTGTGGAGATTTTTGGCAGTCCTAAGTTTTGAGGTATGAGTACTTTAGAACCTGTTTTCGATTATGTCGACTTGTATGTTTATGGAATTTAGTTTTAGTACTTTTATCGTGGTTTCCTTTTGGTTTCTATTCGAATTGTTTTGATTTTCTGTCATAAACTACATCTGTCTGCAGTTTCTTGTTCGA
>NC_024129.1:15591381-15607305 GCF_000346735.1 Prunus mume
GGGTTGTGATTCAATTTTGGTTTCGGTTGATGTCGTTTTGGTTCAGTTTTGGTTTGATGTCGTTTTTCAGTTTTGGTTTAAAACTAAATACTGAAAATGGCATATGTTGTAATTTTCATATTTTGTAATGGTATTTTTGTTACATTTTGGTTTTTTGCCTTTTGCTAATTAGACTAAATTGTATTTCTTTCTACTAAATTAGTAAACTATATTATGCTTTAAAACTAAAGCTCCCTAGTTTTCAATAAGAAAATTAATTAAATTTATTTAGTAATATAGAAAAGTAAGGGAACACAGTTATAGGGAAATGTATACACTTTAGAGGAATTCTGAAAGAAAAGTTAAACAAAGGCATCTGTTTAGAGGTCGTTAATCTGAATGGATAACATGGAGTGTAATAAACTGCAACCTGTTTTGAGAAAAGTTAAGAAGAAGCAGGTGAAGGACAAGTTGGATCATCAAAAACAGGCTGAGAAAAAGAAGAGGCTCTTGGAGATAGCCCTTGCTACTTCAGCTGCCATCATTTCTGAACTAGAAAAGAAAAAACAAAAGCAGAAAGAAGAGCAACAGATGCTTGATGAAAAAGGTGCTGCAATTGCCGAGGCTGTTGCGCTGCATGTTGTACTTGGTGAAGACTCAGATGAGACATGTGAAATTGTTCTGAACAAAGACGAAGTGCTTACTTTCAAAAGCTATGAAGTTGTGCTATAGTGAGGTAGCTGGTTTACGAACATGGGATTTTTGCAGTTGTACACTTTTATCGTACATATTATGCAAAGGAAATGATGTAGTTGTTAACTTTCAGTAAGTGGTATGAACTGTTCATATCCTGCAACTAAGTTGATTTCTATGACATAGTATTAACAGTGTACTTCTATGACATAATATTTGTATTTTACTAATTTTCTATAATATTAACATATTTTTCAATAACAAAGCATAGTCCATATTTTGCTCTATATATAGCTATGCACTTGAAGTTTATGATATGCAGAATGTGATTTTTATTAGGAAGATAGTTCTATGACATAGTATTAATAGTGTCCTTTTTTTTTTTTTCTTTTTCTTGTAGAGGTATTTCCTTTTGCCTTTGCGATTATTTCTGGTGAAACTATGGACAATTGGAGGTGGTTTCAGCATAGGATATCGGATGTCTTGCTGGGTTTTTTTTTTTTTTTTGAGTTTTTTTGTATGAAATGGTATTAACAATGTTTTCTATGAAATTGTATTAACAATGTACTTTTATGACATGATATTAACAATGTACTTTTATGACATAGTATTAACAATGTACTTTTATGACATAGTATTAACAATGTTTTCTATGAAATAGTATTAACTATGTTTTCTATAAAATTGTATTAATAATGTAATTCTATGACATGGTATTAACAATGTACTTCTATAAAATGGTATTAACAATGTGCTGAAATCTTCAAAAAAACAAAAAAAATTGGGTTGGGCTTGCTGGGCTTGTTTTGGGTTTTTTTGTGTCTTTTGTATTGGGCTTGTTTTAAGTTAATCAATGACAGAGATGTAATATATAGGAAGTTCAAAACTTATTTGTTATGTAGAAAATGTTTTTGGGTATGTTTATAAAATGAATTCCATATTTTGGGCTTTTTTATAAAATTGAGTTGGGGTTATTTTGGGTGCTTTCGAGTTTTTTTTCTGTTAGGCTTGATAGTGGCAGTGCTGTAATTTATTGGAACTTCAACACTAATTTGTTATTTAATAAATGGGTTTTGGGTGTGTTTATAAAGTGTTTTTCATGTAGGGTTTTTTTATAATTTCAGCCTATATTTTGGGTATATTAGTGAAGCTTCCTTTTTTATCCCACATTTCTATACCACATGATGTGGTATGTGCATATTATATGTCACATCAATTAAATCAATTAAGTGTATTTTAATTAAGACAATTAGAAAAACAAATATTGGAATAAATCATAAAATAAAATAAAATATTAAATGATTTTAATTGATGTAGCTGTCCAACTCAGCTGCCACATAAGATGGTATAGAGATGTGGTATACAAATGTGGTAAAAGTAGCATTATTCATATTTGAACTCCTGTTCAAACCCTTATCACTGTTGTGGGAGCGATTTTCGTCCCACAGGAATATTCGTCTAGATTCCGTCTTCCTATTCATTGTCTCTTTCTCCCTGCAAAATAAATCGAAATAAGAGGACCACACCCAGGGAGTGTTAGCCAAAGGCGGTGCCTAAATTAGTTCAAGTGTTTGTAGGAAAACAATAGTTAACTAAAAGGGTACGAAGATGTATGTATGGTGTGAATTGAGTGGCCGAAACTGTGTATGGTAGCCAGAGCCTTGTGTGAGAGGGAGAAAGAGTTATGGCGGCTGGGGTTTTGGAGATAGAATTTCTACAGTATTTTGAGACAGAAGTTTAGACGTAGATTTAGAATTACCTCAAGCTTTGGTATAGACATGTATTTATATGAGCCTCGGAGGCTATGATTTCGGAAGAATAACTCCATATATGAAAATGATTCTTCCCCAATTTGGAGAGATCAAATCCCTAATTAAGGTAATTGCCAATTAAATCAAATAACCCCAAATTAGACTAAATAATCCCTAAATGGAAGGAAATATTTGACCTAGGATTTGGCTAAAATTCGGTTCCCACAACTGTGGACAAAAAGAAGATTTTACTACTTATGGTAGTAGTAGCATACATTACAGAAGAACATTATATTCCAAAAGAAAATATAATTGAAACATAAGTGCATTACAATGTAATATAATATATATATATATGTATTGTATATGTTTTATTCCTCACCATGTCTTGATAGATAATAGTGGAAGTTAAAGTAATGATGAAGTTGGACCATCATCTGAAGCTGACCATGTTCCTGTTGGACCTATAATAACATCCCAATGTTCGATTGAATCTTTTTTCGAAAATTCACTCCGCTCAAACTTTTGTGGAGAATATTCAGTCTTTTCTGAAATTTCAAGGGCCTCCAACTCCGCTGCGACCTCTCTCATTGTAGGGCGGTTCCTTCCATTCAAACTCAAGCATCTTTTGGCAAGGTTAGCAATTAACTTGATCTCTGTTTCAGAACCCTCCATCAAAACTCGAGCATCGAGTATGTCAAATAGACGATCTTCCTGCATTGAAATATTAAAATATGTGGCAAGACTTCTATTTCTTGATCTTCTACTTCTGTCGACCTTGTTATTACAGAAATTGGTTTTTGTCCCGTCAAAAAGCTCAACAAGGACAACACCAAAGCTACGTCACTTTTTTCCGTGAATTGGCTAGATTGGAAATATTCAGGGTCCAAGTAACCAAATGTCCCATGCACATGTGTGGTGAGGTGAGTTTGGTCAATGGCAACTGATCTTGAAGTTCCAAAATCAGCAACTTTTGCTCTATATTTTTCATCTAAGAGTATGTTGGTCGACTTGATGTCGCGGTGATAAATGGGAACTGAAGCTGCAGAGTGCAGGTACTAAACTGCTCCTGCAATTTCTGTGGCAATTCGTAAACGCATTTTCCATGTAAGTGGAAAGTCCTCATTCTGCTGATGGATATAATGGGAAAGGGTTCCGTTTGATATGAATTAATAAACCAAAAGTGAAACTTCGGTCTCCAAACAACAACCCAACAGTTGAACCACATTTCTGTGGTTGATTTGTGAAAGAATGACAACCTCATTGATGAATTCTGAAAGTTTGCCTTTGTCCACTATTTTAGACTTTTTCACAGCAACAATTCTTCCATCAGCCAGCATACCTTTGTAAACAGTACCTTGACCTCCCTGGCCAAGATTCCTATCCGCGCTAAAATTGTCGGTGGACTTCTCTAACTCTTTCTATTTGAACAACTTGATTTTCTCAACATTAACTTCACCTCATGATAATTGTTTTTCTAACAACAAACCACCATTTCGTTTGAAAAACATTTTCTTGCGCCTGATGTCTCTCTGTTTCCTTATGACTTTGTATGCCCAGCATGCACGAGTAAGTAGTAACAATAGTCCAATGCTAGTTCCAAGACCTACATAATTATGCAAACACATTTGTATACCTGTGAAATGAATTTCCATAATCAACCAAATGAAGGAGAGTAAGTATATATAGGAAAGCATATATTTACCTAAAAGAATAGGTTGACCGAGAGGTTGGAGGCCTGTTTCTGAAGTAGCATGAATACTCACAGCTAGCGCCAGTTATACTTGAGTAGAGCATATGTTACCCCCAACAATATTCTCACATAAAGCGTTACTAATGTTCCATGGCCGAAAAAAGGGTATTTTGGAGAGTCAGCATTATAACACTCCTTAAGGACCTTGCATTCATCAATATCTGAAATGGAATATATTAGCCAACGCTAAAGGAAAACAAAAAACATAAGAATTATATTTCTATATAGAATTACTTGCCTCCTTCCCTTAAAGGAGATTCTCCTCCTTTGTGCAAATCATAGTTTGACACATTTGTGAAAATAATTAATTAAAAACACAAAAAGAAAAACTTCTAGACACATTTCATATCGCTATTGACAAAAATGTAGGAGTTCCTACTTACGAAGGAAGAGAAGTATTTTCCTTTATGTATTGTTACATAAAAACTGTAAACCTCCAAACATAATTTCACCACCACTAATCAATTAATGAGGTTTTATTATTTTAGGTTCGACCCATTCGAGACGCAAGTCTCTTAATTACAATCCCTCGCTACAAGGAAAAACCCTTTGATTCCATCATAAAGAAACAGAATGTATGTGTTTGGTTTTGCGGCTGCTCTCAAGTTCAACCTCAGGATGTCTACGTATCCTTTGCAGGAATCAAGCCACTCGTAGTTCAAAGATTCGCAATGAATAGATGACTCATTGCAAAAAAGGGGAATTTGAATGAATTTGATTGAGGGGTGTTTGAGTGAATTTAGCTGAATAAGCCAGGGATTTGATATGGAGTTGTGTTTGGGATGGTTGCATCTAGATTGAATCTCTAGATTGCCTACGTACCCTTTCAAAGGGATCAAACCAACGTAGTTCGGACTTGATTTGTGTAAAGGTAGATATTTGATTTGTGGGGATTTGGTTGCGGTTGCGTCTATTGGGATGCTAGACTGCCTACGTACCCTTGATGGGATCAAACCGGCGTAGTTCCAACCGTTTGGTTGGTCTTTCAAAGAATGAATGCCCCTTTGAAAGAATTTGTGTGTTTGAGAAATTTAAATTTGATCTCATTGAAATTTGCATGGGTAGATGACCCATGTGAAAATTTGGAATGGTTTTGTACCATATTTTTATTGTTAATGTCCAAAGAAAATTAAAAGGCATTTTAATGAGCCTATTAATTTACTCACATATGGTTTTAAGGATTTAAAAATTAATCCATTAACCACATAATTTATTTGGACCACCCATTAAATATTTTGGGCTTTTGAAAGTTAATGGGTAATTTGTTTTGTCAGCCCATTAATTTGTTTTCGGGCCT
Source organism: Prunus mume (assembly GCF_000346735.1). The sequence goes on from NC_024129.1 coordinate 15,596,855, forward strand.
TAACATTTATATTAATTGGCCCATAAACAGAGAGTCGATGTGAGAAAAGCTTTGAGAGACAATTGAATTTGAAACCGATATCCATTTGGAGTAGCAGAGATTAATCCAAACTGAGTCACTCCCATCTTTTTCTTGAGTGGTTCAAATCAATTCAAACTAGACCAAATTATATATATCTCTTCAACTACTTATCTGCCACAATCACTACGGAGCTTTGGGTTTGAAACGCCAAAACCAAGGTAAATCCTTTCCTTTACTCATGTCTGTCAAAGTAGACCATGTAGCCTATTAAACTACTAATTGAAAGTCTTGGAATTTTGAGAAGCCACGTCTGTTTGTACAGAGCTTTGTTTTACTACTTTTCCCTTTCCTTTGTTTTTTGTGCTTTTCTTCTTCCTTGTCTTTTTGTTTCTTTCCATCTTCCTTGCTTGTTCACACACCCAGAGGCCAACTAGTTTTAAGTTTTGTTTATTGTTGCCAACAATACCACCAAAGCTTTCTCAACGAAGTGGCTGAGGCCACTTTCCCTTTTTTTTTTTTACTCTTCTCCCCTTTTCTCTTTCGACAGGAGTCTTCATTCTTCTTTGTCATTTGCTTTTCGTCACTTTTCTTTTTCAGCTTCTGGGATTTCTTCAACTTTTTGGCTTATGTTACTTTTGAATTCTTCAGCAACAGCAACACAGGAGGCTTCTTGGTGAGCCATTTACTTTTTGCCTGAAACACTAATTTGGGGTCTGGCCTTTGGTGTTGAGAGAAGAAAAATCAGCTCTTTTTTTTAGAATCTTGCTTGTGATTTTGTTTTCATAATTTCCTTGAAGACTTGACTGCATTTTTTTTGGGTCCAAAGACAATTTTGAATTCTCTGATTCTCTCTTGTCTCTTGGCAACAAGGGTCTGATGCTTCGGTGCATTTTTTTCTTCACTTGATTGCAGACTGAAATCTTTAGGGAAGGGCTATCATACCGCCAGTAACAGAGTGAGAACCCTTTATGGTTTTGTTTGCAATTTGCTGCAGAGGAGTGCTGGCTTAGTAATTTTCGTGTCTGGCTTGGGATTTTTCTTTGTTGGCAAACTTTGAAGCACAGAACGTGGGTGTGAATCATCAGCTTTTGTAAGCTTTCTGTCACTCAGTAATTTCTGCATCTCCTTTAATATATTTTCTTCTGTTTATGCCAATCTGTGAGACTAAAACAGGATTGTTGATTTCTCCATTTGCAGCACGCTTTGCCATCTTTTTGTCTTCCAATTTGCAGACTTGGAATTTCGTTGTGCTGAAGGTGGGTTGGGCACAAAGCAGTTGGGATTTTGATGTTTTCTGTTTTTGGTACTCAAGAACACTCGCAAGGTCTTCTTTGAGTACCACAATGTGCCTATGGACACTCTCAAGGTGATCACAGTACTTGGTACAGTGGGGTTCTTGCAGAAGCCCATCTGTAATTCACAACAGAGAGGTCCTTGTGAGAGCTCTCTTTGTGTAAGTAGCACAATTATTGCCAATTTGGGAGGATTTGTTCACATTTTTCCACTGCTGAGGTCTCTGTTGATATGATACACTTCTTGATATCAAACATGGAGGAAGTTCAGGCTTCTGTACAATGGCCTCACATACATATTTTTTTTGCCTGTAAGTCAGTTGTACATAAAAGGATACTCAGATGAATTTGTTTATACCTTCTCAATGGTATTGTGACAGAGCTTCATATCTCTTTTGCCTGCTTCTATTCTTTTGATTTCTGTAGCAGTTCGGTGTCTTTTCCCCTTTCTCCTCTCGCTTGCCTCCTTTGGTCCCTTTTTATAGACCCAGAGGAACTAACAGAGTGGGAACAGTTAAGGCCTCACGTACTGTGTGGGTGGGAGTAACTTCCCATTAGAGTCACCCCCTCAACTCCACACTTCACGTACATGAAACTGTTTCTGCTTTCAATATACATTAATATTTGCTTGTAAAAATATCAATATTAATTCATTTGGGCCTAAACCAATTTACCAACAAGTCCACAAAACCATTTAGCTATGAGCCCAACTTCTTTAAACTTGGGCTAGCATTTAATTTGCTGTCAATGAATTTTTTTATTTCAACATGTATTAATTACTATTTATAAACAAAGTGCAATTATCAAACGAAAACTGAAAGATAAAAATTAGTTCAGATCAAGCAATGGTGGTGGAACTAATCTGGGTATTGAAGGTAAATGAACCCACCCAACATTTTGTACACCATTAAAATTCCCTAGTAGCTCAATTGTGGATCTGATATTTTTCTTAATAACGAGGACAAGTTGTTCGATGAAATGCCTCAAGAAACTAAGGACAAGCAATGTTTGACGGCTTCATTCTCTTCCATGTAATATTAATTAAGAAAAAGTGTTTTGCAGTGATCTGGTCAATATTGATGCATGTTTTGAAGCTTGCATGTTAGTAGAATTAGAAGATTTATTACCTTGACAAGCTTGGAGAAGATAGGGACTTCCTTCCAAGCCGTATGGACAATAACATTTGACCGTTGAACGATTAGTGTATGTCATAGTGGCATTAGACATAAAGCAATAGGGTTGAGTCATTATAAACCCTTAGACACCTAAACTCTTAGAATTCTCAAGAACCCTCTCCACCCTAAACAAACCAATGCTTATTCACTGAATCTTTACTTCTCAGATTATTACTGATAGTACGTAGCATACATTACCTTACACAGAACATCATAATCTAAAACAACATATAATAGTGTACAGCATCAAATCAAACATATTTTACAAGACCCAAGTGTTTTAATTCTCAGAAGATGATCGTCAAAATTCATCAGAAGTTGAATTTGTGCCCGCATCCGAGGCTGACTCTGTTGAACTTGAAACAACCTCCAAATACTCATTTGTGTCGTTTATAGCAAGTTCAACCCCATTGTAATTATGTTGAGCATTAGAAGATTTTTCAATCAACATTTGAATGGCCTCCAACTCTGCCGTGACCTCTCTCATCGTGGGGCGGTTCCTTCCATTCAAATCCAAGCACCTCATTGCAAGGTTAGCAAAAGTTGTGATATCTGTTTTGGAGCCCTCCATCACAACCCTAGCATCAAGAATGTCAAATAGTCGGTCTTCCTCCATCGAAATAATGAAACAAGTGGCAAGACTTCTGTGTTCTTTTTCCTGTGACCCGATTACTGCAAAAACTGGTTGTAGTCCGGTCAAGAGCTCAACTAGGACAACTCCGAAACTATAGACATCACTTTTCTCCGTAAATTGACTTGATTGGAAGTATTCAGGGTCCAGGTAACCAAAAGTGCCCTGTACAACGGTGGTCAAGTGTGTCTGGCCAATCACAATTGATCTTGAAGTTCCAAAGTCAGCAACTTTTCCTGTGTATTTCTCATCTAAGAGTATGTTGGTAGATTTGATGTCTCTGTGATATATAGGACACGAAGCTGCACCATGTAAGTACGATAGAGCTCCTGCAATTTCTGTTGCAATTCGTAGCCGCATTTTCCATGTAAGTGGAAAGTCTTCATTCCGCTCATGAATATAGTGGGAAAGGGTTCCATTCGGTATGAATTCGTAAACTAAGAGTGGAACTTCCGTCTCTAAACAACAACCCAAAAGTTGAACCACATTTCTGTGATTGATTTGTGAAAGAATCACAACCTCATTGATGAATTCTGAAAGTTGACCTTCATCTATTATCTTAGACTTCTTTATCGCAACCACTCTTCCATCTGCAAACATTCCTTTGTAGACGGTACCTTGGCCTCCTTGGCCAAGAATTCTATCAATGTTGAATTTGTCAGTGGACTTCTCCAACTCCTCTGATTTGAACAACTTGATTTTCTCAACATTGATTTCACCTGATGATAATTGTTGTTGTAACAATAAACCACCATTTCGTTTGAAAAACTTTTCCTTGCGTTGAATGTTTTTCCTTTTTTTTATGACTTTGTACGCATACCATGCACCAACGAGTAGCAACAATAGTCCAGGACCCATGAAAACACCTGCATATATAATATATACTTGGAATTATAATTGGATAAAACTATGCATACCGTATTTGTACCACTATGGGTTTTGATTAGTGAAATAAAATGCGGAGTGGGCCCTACAAGAGTGTCCCTCAAATAAGCTTATTTGACGGATCCCTCAACAAAAGCTCTATATTATATATGTACACAAAATCACAAATTTTGACGCACCTTTTTAGCCTTTAGGTATTTCATGATATAAAGGTTGAAAATGCTTATGGAACCAAAAAAAGATTTATTTATTATTTTTTTGGGAGCATTAAATTATCCTTTTTTACCATTTTCTATCCCTTCAGGTTCAAATTATCCTCTCTTCACCTTCCTCTCCATTAAAAATCCAGGCATCTTCTTTGTCTGCAATAGATGTCTTGCATATGTTCCTGAAATTGCTTCATCATTTTTTCTTTGCTGGAAAAGCGGAACAACTGCAATGTCATCACATTCCACAAGCCCTCATATGTCTATTTCAGCAAACCTTACTAACAACAACGGATTGCTAAAAGAACTCTAACTATTATGATATCGGCAAACGTAAACCTCTTGGGTACGTATTTTAGAAACTCATTCTATAATTTCATATTGTTTAGCTAAAGTGAAAGTTTTTCCATTTAAATATTTTTTTCTAGTTCCAATGTGTGTATATAGAAGTTTGGATAGGAGAATTTCTGTGTATATATATATAGGGTGAGGATCCAGAGACACACAATAATCTCAACTATATGATTAATTTGCCTTGGGAGAATATATATGGTTTTTTGCTAAGATTATTTGAGGTTTGCTAAGATATATGTGAGGTTAAAAACTTGTGTCAATGGGTTTTTTGGTGCCACGGATCCACCCCGCATATATATGAGGTAAGTATGATTTTTTATTCTAGCCATAAGTGTTTAAAAGTCAAATTCAAAATTTAAAGTAACAATGTTAATGATTTTTTACTCTAGCCTTAAGTGTTTAAAAGTACGTACTTTAATTTGTTTTCATTATTTATCTTCAAGGCCAAAATAGCCATAGAACATAAATAATAAATGCAAATTGAGCCTAGATTCAATAAGCATATACTACAAGGGTTTTTCCCAACAATTTTAGCACGGAATTGGTCTATATTAATAATAATGAACTCTAAACAGTATAAGAGCATACCTAAAAGAACAGCTCTGATTCGATAGGCCCGAGAGGGCCGAGGCGGCTTTGGCTTGTAGTAGCATCTCGAATAATATTCACCATAATATTCACATGTAGGAACACCTAAAACAGTTACATTTGAGTAGCATGTAAAACCACCAACGAAATTCTTACACATAGGACTGCCACTGAAATTCAATGAAGATAGCATTCCAGGATCCATACACCGATTAAGCTTGCACTCATCAATATCTGTAATATAATAACAGAAAGACAAATGAACATGATGATGAATGGTGAAGTTGGCTCATTCCAGAACAAAGCTTGGATAACGGAATGGAAGGGTTTTAATTAATTACGTACGTACCTTGACAAGGATGGAGAAGATAAGGATTTCCTTGAAAGCCCCCCGGACAGAAGCAATGAACGCTTGACTGATTGTATGTCGAAGTAGTGGCATTATATATTTCGCAATAGGGTGTTGAGTCGTTATTAAAGTTATTTCCATCATACTGACGTACTTTTCTTCCAATAAATCCTTCAAATGCTTTGTGTGAAGTGTTGTCTAAGCTGATGTTCCATTCCAGCACCACGGGAACGCTGTCCATTCCTTGGATAGCTCTGTAGCTTGATAAATTCTTCAAAAACCAATCTTGGTCAACAAGAAATGCATAGTTGCAACCATCAATTTGATCTCTTGGCTGTATCTCAGCAGTGAAAACGCTGATATTTGGAGGAATGGTAGTCTGGCAACAGTTAGTTCCACTGGTACCGCAGCGATAAGCAGCACTATCTGTACTCTGATCGTCACAAGTTGAATTGCATCCTTGAACAACATTCTCATCTGATCTCATGGTAGCAAGACGGCCGCAGCTGACTGCAGTGAACATGTTTTTTCTGTCCAAGTACACAAAAGGGCTTCCCGTCAAATTTGGGGCTTGGTGAGTTTCCTTTCCCTTGCAACCGCCGAAGAAAGTAACAGGGCTTTTAACCTGAAGGGTGCCATCAATAGAAATGTTGAGCACCTCCATTTGGACGCGCCTCAAGAAAGGCTTGTGCCCAGTAGACTCGTTGCAGTCTATCTGAAACCATTCATTAAAGTAACAATCTTTGTTTGGTCCAACGCCGAAAGGGTAAGGGATGCTGACATTAATTCCGCAGTGCGTCGTGCAATTTAGCTTTGCTATAGGCGGAGCTAATACTGATGATGACGCTGGCCATGGTTTGGTTTCGGTAACTATGCTGCACCAAGACAACAAAACGAACAGGATCACATGATGATGACCTAGCAATTGCATTGACATTATTAATTCCTCTGCCTCCTCTTTCTCTCTATATATGATATCTGACCTTGGTTGGTTACATGGAGCGTTTCTGTAGAGAAGGTACCTTTTATATAGGGCTCGGGAGTTTCCAAAGGAAAAAAAAAATTAGGCTATAACAACTTATGGTAGAAATTTAATAGCGCAAAAGCAAAAGGGTAACAAATCAAATTTTGAATAAATGGGGGACTGACAGGACATTGCTTTGAAATTTCTCGTTCATTTCTCAGAATTCATTTAGTAATCTCCCAGCTTATACTTTTTTATTAGTTTGACCGGGACGTTGCCAATATCCTCATTGCTTGAAATTGCTCCTTCATTCCTCAAAATAATTTAGTAACCTTCTAGCTTGGACTTCCTAAATATTTTACTGATCAGGGCCTGTTTGATAAGAGAAGCTTTACTTCAGCTAGCAGAAAGTGACGGTGGCTCCAAAATAACAAGTGAAGCTAATTTTTTGGCAACATATAAACTTGGAAATTTTGAGTTCTTATTGGGGATGGTTATTTGGTATGATATATTAGATGTTGTCAATGTAGTTAGCAAAAACTTACAATCTGAAGACATGCTTATTGATGTTGCTATTGATAAAGTGAAAGGGTTGATTACTTTTTTTGAAAAGTATATGAGAAAATGGGTTTACATAAGCTATGTGTAATGCTAAAGAAATTGCTACTGATGTGGGAATTGACCCGGTGTTTCCTGAGAAGCGAAAAATTCGTAGAAAAAAACATTTGGATGAGAATACTTGTGAGCCATCCCAATCAGTTCCTGAATCAGCTGAAGAAAAGTTTAGAATTGATTATTTCTTGTATTTTGTGGATCAAGCTATTGGTTCTTTACGAAGAAGGTTTCAACAATATCAAGAGTATGAGAATATTTTTGGGTTTTTGTTTACTTCAGAGATGTTAAATTCATTGGATGATTACTATTTGAAGAATAGTTACAATCATCTGGAAAGCATTTTGAAAAATGACAAGTTTTTTGATGTCGATGGGAAGGATTTATTTGTTGAGTTGAAAGTTTTACGGGAGCCTTTACCAAAAGAAAATACCACAGCTACTGCAATATTAAATTTCTTGAAAAGATTAAATTGTTTTCCAAATGCATTCATTGCATATAGAATCCTATTGACTATTCATGTTACTGTTACATCTGTGGAAAGAAGTTTTTCAAAATTAAAATTGTTAAAATCATACTTGCAATCAACTATGTCGCAAGAAAGATTAAACGGACTAGCTTTGATTTCAATTGAAAGTGAACTTCTTGAAAAACTTGATTATGAACATTTGATTGATGATTTCTCTTCTAAAAATTCAAGAAGATCAAATTTCAGACATTAGTATTGTACTGGCTATGTTTTTTTTCTTCTTGGGTGAAAGCTCTCGTAATAGTTTTTTTTTTTTTTTGGGGAAAAAGGCAATTATTATTAATTATTAAAGCCGAACGCTGACCTTGGCATCAACTGCCAAAGTATTAAACAGGCTCTCGTAATAGTTTTAATTCTTCAAATAAGACAGCAAATACAATGTGAATGATTTTTGGATAATCGGGTATGTTTTTATTGTTGCTTTTGTGTTTAATGCAATATAATCTAATTTGTTAATGACATTTGTGTGCAACTACTCTTTAATTTGTGATTGTCAATTTTTTTTTCCTATTAAACACAGATTGCTTATTGGAGGCAGCAAGGGACCTTATAGGGGCACAAGGAGCTTATTTTTGTACGAAACATTTAACTTTATCAAATGGAAACATTTAAATTTTTATGAATTTAATTTCTAATTGTCATTACATATTTATTGATGGTGAATTTTAGTTATAAAAAAATTGTTTATGTAATGACAATTAGAAATTAAAATACATAAAAATGCGATATCATCAGTTATAAATTCCGCAGTGCGTCGTGCAATACTGATGATGACGCTGGTTTGGTTTCGGTAACTATTCTGCACCAAAACAACAATACGAACATGATCACATGATGATGACCTAGCAATTGCATTGACATTATTAATTCCTCTGCCTCCTCTTTCTCTCTATATATGATATCTGACCTTAGTTGGTTACATGGAGCGTTTTTGTACAGAAAGTACCTTTTATATAGGGCTCGGGAGTTTCCAAAGAAAACAAAATTAGGCAATAACAACTTGACAAATCATCTGTCTGTCTATAATATAATGTATTTATTAATATTAAATCATGTATCTTTCTGTAATATAATGTATTAATTAATACTTTACTTAACATATATATGGACTAGGAACAACATATCAACTTGGTATTACATTGGACTTAGTCTCCAAATGCGAATTATGATGTTACATGTCTTTCAAATTAATCAGAAAGTCACGTTGATTCGTTTGATTGTTTTTTTCTTTGTGTGTCAGCCCCAAATCTCAGTTACACCCGAATCTGCTGGCATAAAGAAACTCTCATGCATCCTCGGCTAATAACGCAATGACATGTATAATAAATTTTCCACTTATCATTGTGTTATTGACTAGGAATAACAAAACAGTAATATTTCCGTTATATATAAGTAACAAAAAAATACACGGGGGACATAATGAGCCTTACTCCTCAAAAACCCCGTATTTGATACCGCTATTAAAATAACATATATTTAAAATAATATATATTCAAAATAGTCATTTTCCAAATTAGCATAATTGTTACTAGAATTCCCCAAAAAAACAATAGCCCAATACAAAAGTGGAGGAAGAAGACCTCTATGGAGTTGAGAAGAAGCAGCCTTGGAACTGGTGCAGCCGATCAATAAGAGTGTTGGGTTTTTTTTTCGCTTGGTTAGCCAGCCTAGTGGGGATTAGTTAATAAGATTGGTTTAGGCTAGGGTACTATTTTAGTCTTTTTTTAAAAAGTCTCCTAGGCTATAGCCCAGGTTAGCTTGTTAGTAGTATTGTCCTTGCTTAAAACCAATAGTTCATTATCTAATGAATTTTTCTGTTCTAATACTCCATCGAGAATTATCAGTATTTAATATTTATCAAAGCTGTTCCTATTAGTAATCTCCTAGCTTAGACTTTCTGATTAGTTTGACAGGGATGTTGTCAATATCCTTATTGCCTTCAAATTGCTCCATTCCTGACTTCTCTTGCGTTTACTTGCAATCAGGAATGAAAAAAATAAGTGGGCCCCACTTCAAAATTCATAATCATATTCCCTCAAAACTAGGTATCAAATCAACTAGGGGGAGTAGTCGATACGATTCTCATTCCTGTTTTCTCTTAATAACTTCCAAAAATACCTTTATCACTTTATCATAATTCTAAAATTAATTTGGATTCTAATTCATGCAAATTAGTAAACAATAACAATGGGAATCAATCTCATTCTTTTGCTAATTTCATATGTTTAGTAAACAACTTAATGGGAATTATTCTTCCCATACTGATTCAGTAGTTCCCCGATTCCTAAATTCTCTGATTCCTTACTTTCTTTATTACTGATACGTAAACATGCCCTATAATATCATTCCTGAAAGAAATATGACAGGGACGTCACTGCCGCTCCTAGGACTAGGTCCGCAACGTCACCATCGTCACCCTAAATAGTCACAATATTAATTAATATTGTAGCTGCCATATTTGACTGATAACATATAAAATGGACTAGGAACAACATATCAACTTGGTATTACCTTGGAATTAGTCCCAATGCGAACTATGATGTTACATGCCTTTTAAATCAATCAGAAAGTCACGTTAATTCGTTTAAATGTGGGTCAGCCCCAAATCCCAGTTACACTAGAATTTGTTAATAGAGAGAAACTTTTATATAACAGGAATAACACTTTTTGTTGTCCCAGTCAATAACACAATGACATTCCACATGTTATTATGTTATTAGTTAGGGATAAGAAAACAGTGTTATCGCCGTTACATATAAGTTTTGTTGCTGCTAGCAAGGTGGCTTGGACTCTAATGCACACTGACATGCCATAGCCCCATGCCTCATCCAAACCCAAAAAAAAA
>NC_024129.1:15607520-15634004 GCF_000346735.1 Prunus mume
ACTGCAATATTAAATTTCTTGAAAAGATTAAATTGTTTTCCAAATGCATTCATTGCATATAGAATCCTATTGACTAGTCTTGTTACGGTTGCATCTGCAGAAAGAAGTTTTTCAAAATTAAAATTGTTAAAATCATACTTGCAATCAACTATGTCGCAAGAAAGATTAAACGGACTAGCTTTGATTTCAATTGAAAGTGAACTTCTTGAAAAACTTGATTATGAACATTTGATTGATGATTTCTCTTCTAAAAATTCAAGAAGATCAAATTTCAGACATTAGTATTGTACTGGCTATGTTTTTTTTCTTCTTGGGTGAAAGCTCTCGTAATAGTTTTTTTTTTTTTTTGGGGAAAAAGGCAATTATTATTAATTATTAAAGCCGAACGCTGACCTTGGCATCAACTGCCAAAGTATTAAACAGGCTCTCGTAATAGTTTTAATTCTTCAAATAAGACAGCAAATACAATGTGAATGATTTTTGGATAATCGGGTATGTTTTTATTGTTGCTTTTGTGTTTAATGCAATATAATCTAATTTGTTAATGACATTTGTGTGCAACTACTCTTTAATTTGTGATTGTCAATTTTTTTTTCCTATTAAACACAGATTGCTTATTGGAGGCAGCAAGGGACCTTATAGGGGCACAAGGAGCTTATTTTTGTACGAAACATTTAACTTTATCAAATGGAAACATTTAAATTTTTATGAATTTAATTTCTAATTGTCATTACATATTTATTGATGGTGAATTTTAGTTATAAAAAAATTGTTTATGTAATGACAATTAGAAATTAAAATACATAAAAATGCGATATCATCAGTTATAAATTCCGCAGTGCGTCGTGCAATACTGATGATGACGCTGGTTTGGTTTCGGTAACTATTCTGCACCAAAACAACAATACGAACATGATCACATGATGATGACCTAGCAATTGCATTGACATTATTAATTCCTCTGCCTCCTCTTTCTCTCTATATATGATATCTGACCTTAGTTGGTTACATGGAGCGTTTTTGTACAGAAAGTACCTTTTATATAGGGCTCGGGAGTTTCCAAAGAAAACAAAATTAGGCAATAACAACTTGACAAATCATCTGTCTGTCTATAATATAATGTATTTATTAATATTAAATCATGTATCTTTCTGTAATATAATGTATTAATTAATACTTTACTTAACATATATATGGACTAGGAACAACATATCAACTTGGTATTACATTGGACTTAGTCTCCAAATGCGAATTATGATGTTACATGTCTTTCAAATTAATCAGAAAGTCACGTTGATTCGTTTGATTGTTTTTTTCTTTGTGTGTCAGCCCCAAATCTCAGTTACACCCGAATCTGCTGGCATAAAGAAACTCTCATGCATCCTCGGCTAATAACGCAATGACATGTATAATAAATTTTCCACTTATCATTGTGTTATTGACTAGGAATAACAAAACAGTAATATTTCCGTTATATATAAGTAACAAAAAAATACACGGGGGACATAATGAGCCTTACTCCTCAAAAACCCCGTATTTGATACCGCTATTAAAATAACATATATTTAAAATAATATATATTCAAAATAGTCATTTTCCAAATTAGCATAATTGTTACTAGAATTCCCCAAAAAAACAATAGCCCAATACAAAAGTGGAGGAAGAAGACCTCTATGGAGTTGAGAAGAAGCAGCCTTGGAACTGGTGCAGCCGATCAATAAGAGTGTTGGGTTTTTTTTTCGCTTGGTTAGCCAGCCTAGTGGGGATTAGTTAATAAGATTGGTTTAGGCTAGGGTACTATTTTAGTCTTTTTTTAAAAAGTCTCCTAGGCTATAGCCCAGGTTAGCTTGTTAGTAGTATTGTCCTTGCTTAAAACCAATAGTTCATTATCTAATGAATTTTTCTGTTCTAATACTCCATCGAGAATTATCAGTATTTAATATTTATCAAAGCTGTTCCTATTAGTAATCTCCTAGCTTAGACTTTCTGATTAGTTTGACAGGGATGTTGTCAATATCCTTATTGCCTTCAAATTGCTCCATTCCTGACTTCTCTTGCGTTTACTTGCAATCAGGAATGAAAAAAATAAGTGGGCCCCACTTCAAAATTCATAATCATATTCCCTCAAAACTAGGTATCAAATCAACTAGGGGGAGTAGTCGATACGATTCTCATTCCTGTTTTCTCTTAATAACTTCCAAAAATACCTTTATCACTTTATCATAATTCTAAAATTAATTTGGATTCTAATTCATGCAAATTAGTAAACAATAACAATGGGAATCAATCTCATTCTTTTGCTAATTTCATATGTTTAGTAAACAACTTAATGGGAATTATTCTTCCCATACTGATTCAGTAGTTCCCCGATTCCTAAATTCTCTGATTCCTTACTTTCTTTATTACTGATACGTAAACATGCCCTATAATATCATTCCTGAAAGAAATATGACAGGGACGTCACTGCCGCTCCTAGGACTAGGTCCGCAACGTCACCATCGTCACCCTAAATAGTCACAATATTAATTAATATTGTAGCTGCCATATTTGACTGATAACATATAAAATGGACTAGGAACAACATATCAACTTGGTATTACCTTGGAATTAGTCCCAATGCGAACTATGATGTTACATGCCTTTTAAATCAATCAGAAAGTCACGTTAATTCGTTTAAATGTGGGTCAGCCCCAAATCCCAGTTACACTAGAATTTGTTAATAGAGAGAAACTTTTATATAACAGGAATAACACTTTTTGTTGTCCCAGTCAATAACACAATGACATTCCACATGTTATTATGTTATTAGTTAGGGATAAGAAAACAGTGTTATCGCCGTTACATATAAGTTTTGTTGCTGCTAGCAAGGTGGCTTGGACTCTAATGCACACTGACATGCCATAGCCCCATGCCTCATCCAAACCCAAAAAAAAAACAAGACAAAAAAAACCAAACAAACAAACAAACAACAACTCCTTCTCTAACCATATAATTAACTGTAGAAGATACTTGTGGAGGAAAGAAGTGCTTATTCTCTAATTTTATTGTGTGGAAAATCAGTCATCTAATCAATTTATAGTAAAATTTAATAGCGCAAAAGAAAGTGGGTAACAAATAAAATTCTGAATAAATGGGGGACTGACAGGTATGACTTGTAGGACATTGCTTTGTCATTTCTCGATCATTTCTTATCAATAATACGCAAGAAGGTACTTTGAATTGTTGATTCATCGCCAAAGATGACTTAGAACCAGGGACGGATTCAGGATTTGAAAATGACATGGGCTAACCTTACGTACAAACTTATTGAAAACTCGACGATACATTGCTTTGAATAAATGGGGGACTAACAGGAACGGCTTCTAGGACATTGCTCTGAAATTTCTCGTTCATTTCTCATAATTCATTAGTAATCTCCGAGCTTTGATTTTTTGATTAGTTTGATCGGGATGTTGCCAATATCCTCATTGCTTGAAATTGCTCCTTCATTCCTCAAAATAATTTAGTAACCTTCTAGCTTGGACTTCCTAATTATTTTACTGAGGACCTGTTTGATAACCATTTCATTTTTCATTTTTAGTTTTTATTTTTTATTTTTTATTTTTTGTGCTAAAGTATAGAGGAAAATGAGAGTGAGAATGAGAGTTAGGATGAGATTGAGAGAGAATGAAGATAACACCATTTCAATCTCTCATTCTCTCTCAAATAGATTTAGGAAGTGAAAACAATTTCAAATATATTTCATATTTTTGTTTGTGTTTTCACTTTTGTTAATGTAGACTAAGGGCCAATTTGTCACTTTTGTTAAGATGAATGATGAGAAGTAGAAGAACGAGGAGAAAGAGAAGCAAGCGTGAAAACATATGGGGTTATTTTTGGAATTATGACATTTTCATTAAACTCTAGTTCCCCTCCAAACTGATTGCCGCATAATCAGAAAATGAAAGCAGCTCTATACCAGCTTTCCTTTATTGCTTTCTCTCACAACAATTTTTAACAATAAGAGATTTTCTCATGGTTTATCAAACGAGCGTCCGTTTAGCATTGATTATTTAGGGTGATAAGTGATTTCCCATTCACCCAAGTATATACTCACCAAAGTAACCTTAATCATTGTCACCGCATCAGTCTCACATGCACAACCTGGGTAATATCGATTCAATAATATTCTTTTAAATGCAGATAATATGACAGCCACATATATTCATGGGACATGCATCACTACCTGTGTAATGTCGATTCAATAATATTTCTTTTAATGTTATTTATATTATTATTATATTATATTTTTTGTTTTAAATATTTTAACAGATTAAAAAATATATAGTTAATTATGATTTTATCAATATGAACATGCATTAAGTCTTAAGAAGAATGATGAGACTACACATTGAGTTAAAGGTGGTGAGCAAAATTGCTCCCAATGAATTACAAGGAATCCTTCATGATTCAATTATTATGCTGGTAGTTAGTCAATGACACAATAATTATGCTTGGTGGTTCGTCTACTTTGTGGGTAGATTCGGTGTAGTTGTGATGCTTTCATTTCACCAAGCCTTCTAAGAGCATCTCCAACCGATATGTCAAACGTGTCACATAGACATTTAACAGCTATAAATAACATCTCATATCACTCCAACCGATGTGTCAAAACTGATGTGGAATGAAGGTTGGAGGTTGAAATGTTATTTTTGACATCCCAAAAACAAAATGTCAAATGAATATTTTATTTTATTTTTTTTCTTTTCTTTTTAACTAAAAATAAATCAACACTAAAATGTAATAAAATAATAATTTAATTTGACATATCGAGTGGAGTGTAAAGTTGTATAAGATGTCAAATTGCCACATCAGCCATCAAATTTAAATTTGATGTTTAGTATTTGACATCTCCCTTGGAGATGCTCTAAAACCATCAATTAATGTTTGTCTTCGTAACTCTTCCTCGATGATGTTTACTTGACAAGAATAGGACTTTCCACATAGGGATAGGTATTTATAATAAAATTTTGTATTTATAATAAATTTTGTAGTTATAATAAAGAATATTATATAAAATTTAGGTCTTTGTATAGAATTTTAGTGTGAGAAGTAAGAAATATGGTTAGGTATTTATAATATATAAAAATTCTGAATTTTTTTTTTAAATTTTTTTTTTATTATTTAAATTGGTTGCTGACGTCATTATAGCGTCACTTTGCCCAGACAAAAGCATGGGCTGGACTTGCCTGTGGGTTTGCCTGGGTTGGTGGGTCCCACGCCTTGCATAGGCATTCCCTTACGCACTGGAGCTGTTCGCGGGCCTAGGCCCTGTCCTGCCCGGGCAAAGGGGTTGCGGTGGACTTGCCCTAAGAAACACAACAGAGGGTCTCTTCATACAAATTCCTCTGGCATACGAACGGTCTCCCTCTCTGCATAGGATAGGACTGAAATTTCATAAATTACTCAGAAACCATTTTGCCCAACAAGGAATACATGGTTGTAATCAACTAATACTCTGTCCCTTCCACTAATTTACTCTGATTATTCAGATTATTGATAGTCGTATGCTTAATTATTACTCATAGTAGCATGCATACCTTACAGAACATATCATAATCCCAAACAACATATAATGTTGTACAGCATCAAATTAAAAATGGATTACAAGAAGTGTTTTTAATTCACCACGCCTCGGAAGGTGATTGTGGAAACTCATCTAATGGTGAACTGGGCCCAACAATCGAGGCTTACTCTGTTGAACTTGAAACAGCATCCCAGTGCTCATTTATGTCACTTACAGCAGATTCAACCCCGTTGTAACTCTCTGGAACAGTACCAGTGTTTTCAATCAACATTTGAATGGCCTCCAACTCCGTCACGACCTCTCTCATTGTGGGGCGATTCCTTCCATTCAAATTCAAGCATCTCATTGCAAGGTTAGCAAAAGTTATGATATCTGTTTGGGAGCCCTCCATCACAACCCCAGCGTCAAGAATGCCAAATAGACGATCTTCCTGCATCGAAGGAATGAAATAAGTGGCAAGACTTTTGTATTCATTTCCTTGTGACCCTGTTACTGCAGAAACTGGTTGTAGACCAGTCAAGAGCTCAACAAGGACAACTCCGAAACTATAGACGTCACTTTTCTCTGTAAATTGGCTTGATTGGAAGTATTCCGGGTCCAAGTAACCAAATGTGCCATGTACAACTGTGGTCAAGTGAGTCTGGCCTATCATAATTGATCTTGAAGTGCCAAAGTCAGCAACTTTTGCTCTGTATTTCTCATCTAAGAGTATGTTTGTAGACTTGATGTCTCTGTGATAAATAGGAAAGGAAGCTGCACCATGCAAGTAAGATAGAGCTCCTGCAATTTCTGTGGCAATTCGTAACCGCATTTTCCATGTAAGTGGAAAGTCTTCATTATGCTCATGAATATAGTGGGAAAGGGTTCCATTTGGTATGAATTCGTAAACCAAGAGTGGAACTTCAGTCTCTAAACAACAACCTAATAATTGAACCACATTTCTGTGATTGATTTGTGAAAGAATTACAACCTCATTGATGAATTCTGAAAGTTGGCCTTCATTCAATATCTTAGACTTCTTTACCGCAATGATTCTTCCATCTGCAAACATGCCTTTGTAGACGGTACCTTGGCCTCCCTGACCAAGAATTCTATCAATGTTGTATTTGTCAGTGGACTTCTCTAACTCCTCTGATTTGAACAACTTGATTTTCTCAACATTGATTTCACCTGATGATAATTGTTGTTGTAACAATAAACCACCGTTTCGTTTGAAAAACCTTTCCTTGAGTTTGATGTTTTTCCTTTTCTTTATGACTTTGTATGCATGCCATGCCCCAACGAGTAGTAACAATAGTCCAGGACCCATGAAAAGACCTGCATATATAATATATATATATATATATATAAATATACTTCAACTTATTCATACTGTACCACATCTGTAATAGAGTTGTGACTCACTTACAACTACGTCCCACCTCTTGTATAGATATGTGGTATTAAAAAAAAAATTATATATCAAGCAATTCGCAGGATTGGGAGCCACAACATTCTCCAACACAATGAAATCTAAATACCATTAGACTAAAGGTCAATTATTGGCAACGACTTTTTTCTTTAGAAATTCAAAAATTGATCATCTCTGTATGAAGAAAGACTGATTGTGGGCTTTGTCATCTCCCTGGCTATAAGTTTGTTTTGATCAAAGTTTGCTTCACGACAACAAAAGTATGATGAACTGTGAATAGGAGTATACCTAAAAGAATGGTTCTGATTCGATGGGACCGAGATGTCATAGGATCCAAGTAGCATTCCCAATTAGCTACACCATAATACACACATGTACTTCTAGTTACATTTGAGTAGCATTTATAGCCACCAACGAAATTCTCACATATAGAACTGCCTCCGAATTCCCTTAAAGCTAGTAGATCGGTACACTGATTAAGGTCCTTGCATTCATCAATATCTGAAATGTAATAACAGAAAGGCAAATGAACAAGATGGTGAATGGTGAAGTTTGGTAATTCCAGAATGAAAGGTTAGCTATATATTCAATTTGTATTTTTTTTTAAAGAGGGTTTAAATTTAATTCATTACGTACCTTGACAAGGGTGGAGAAGATAAGGATTTCCTTCAAAGCCCGCCGGACAGGAACAGTGAAGGCTTGACTTATTGTATGTGGAAGAAGTAGTGGCATTGTATATTTCACAATAGGGTGTTGAGTCAATAATATAGTTCCGTTCAAAATCATAATAATCTGGCTCTGTTCCAATAAATCCTTTAAAGGATCTGAGTGAAGTATTGTCTAAGCTGATCTTCCAGTCTAGCACCACAGGTACGCTGTCCATGCCCTGGATAGCTCTATAACTTGATAAATTGTTCACAAACCAATCTTGGTCAACAAGAAATGCATAGCCGCAACCGCCATTTTGATATCTTCCTTGTATTTCAGTAGTGAAAACACTGAGATTTGGAGGAATGTTAGTCTGGCAACAGTTAATTTCGATATCACAGCGATTAGTATTGTTTGTACTCCAATCACAAGTTGATTCGCATCCGTGAAAAACATGCTTTTCTGATCTCACAGTGGCAAGGTGACCGCAAGTCACAGCTGTGAAAATATTGTGCGTCACCGAGTATAGGAAGGGGCTTCCAGTCAAATTTGGAGCTTGGCGAGTTTCCTTTCCCTTGCAGCTGAAGAAAGTAACAGGGTACTTAAACTGAAGCATGCCTTTGATAGAAATGCTCAGCACCTCCAGCTGGGCCAGCCTCAGGAATGGCTTGTCCCCAGTAGATTTGTTGCATTCTAGTTGAAACCATTCATCATAGTAACAATCTTTATTTGGTCCAATCCCAAAAGGGTATGGGATGCTAACATTTCCACAGTGCGTTCTGCAATTAGGCTTTGCTATCGCCGGCGCTGCAAATTTTGATGAGGTCGGTGAAGTACTAGTAGTTGTTATGTGCCATAACAATAGAAGAATGAATATCGTATGTTGAACTTGCAATTGCATTCTTGCCATAATTATTCCTCTTCTTCTTTCTCTGATATCTCATCTTAGTTTTGTGAGAAGTACATACTACATATAGGGAGTCTGCAAATAAAAAACCGAAGTTAGGCAACAATGTGAAAATCGTTTGTGCGTAATTGTGCCATAGAAGATAAAGATTTCGTTCTATATAATATATAGCTAATACAACAAATTCAAAAAAGTAAATGAAAATACAATGAAGTAGACTTAGTCATCTTTACACGCTCGGTGTTTTTTTCTTTCCTGTTCCTTTAACTATTGCAGAAAGTTCAAAGTCTTCTTTGATTCTTTAAGGTGATTAACATTTATATTTATTAACTTTACCTTCAACTTTTGCAGAGTGTTCAAAGTCTTCTTTGATTCTTTAAAGTCATCAATATTTATATTAATCAACTTTACCCGACTCTCTGCTTTTTTTCTTCTTCTTTTTTTGTCATTCGCTACGGAGGTGGTGGAGCATAATTATATTGAGTTCCCTCAAAATTGTCTTCTATGAGAATCAAACCCGGGTGCACTTGGGAGAAGGAGGAGTGTTTGACCCACTTGTCCACAGTGATGTCACCCCATATGCTACTCTCTGCTTTTCAATGACATAATTATCACAAGTTTGTTCTACTATTATAAAGTTATGCTATTGTGGTGTCACGTAGACTATCAAAAATTATTATGACAAACTTAAAATGACATTATGTAACACTACTATTTCTCTAAACTTAAAATCTTTATTATCTATGATTAAGAGAAAATCTCTAGCGCATGTAAGAGCGATCACTCAAATCTAGAGAGAAAGGGATTCGAACTCTAATCTAGAGCGATCACACTACTATTACTCTAAACTTAGCAATCTTTATTATCTATCATAGACTTCATAACCAATTGACCTATCACACACACTCCTAAGGTGCCATGAGAATTTGAACTTGAGACCAGTGGTCTGCAAGTGGCCCTTTACCACTGGACTTTACCCATTGGTTTTAATATTATATTTAAATGAACATTGCTCCACCATCCATAATCAGGTTAAGGCCAAACATGTTTGCAGTGCCTTGCAAAATCAACAAAACTAATTTATGTTACTACACACATTATTTGTTGTAGAGAATTGCATGCTGAGTTGGAGTGTACTTGGTAATTGCTTCACTTTTCAAACAACACTTTATATGAAGAATACTACCATAAATATACCCATAAATATTTGTGTGAAACTGTTGTTCAAGTTAGCAAAGAGATTGCAAAATCACCATCTTGCATTTTTGTTACAAGTAAAAAGTAATCTTTGCCTCTCACATTCTTTCATAGTTAGTAAAATACGGAACAGAAAAAGTACGTATTGTATTCATAATCTTTTTGTGAAATTACAACTGAAAAGTTAGGCTAATATAATTTATTTAAAGTTTTTAACATATATTATTTTTATTCAATAATGTGTATAATACGTGAATTTTGTGTGTATTCTTGAAAATTTTGTAAAAAAATGTGTATAAAAAACATGTGTTTTATCAAGTCTTTAAAACGTGTACAGAAAAAAGATGTATTATTGAAAATATATATGTACGTATGTGTATAATATAAGTATTAAACGTGAAAATGCTAAATTCTTTATATAGGTAATAACTCTGGCAAAGTAAAAAAAATCAAAGGGAACAATAGAAACTCGGGTACTGGCCTAATAGTATTGGATAATGCTCTAAACTACTATTACCGATAAAAGAAACTCGGGGAATTTTTTTATATATAAAAAAAAAAAAGATCCCAATATATATAAAGTAAAGCTGCTAGGCTATTACTATTTATTTTATTTTAAAAACCCCCAATACAGCCGCGAGGCTATACTACTTTTTTTAAACAAATACTCGGGTATAGCCGCTAGGCTATACTATTTGTGGGAAGAAAAAAAAAGGGACTACCTATAATTAGGTGCCCACATGCGCAGGTATGGCCGCACGGCTATACTATTTTAAAAAAATAAATACTGTATTATAGCCGCGCGGCTATACTATTTAGTATAAAAAAGGAGCCACATAACAAAAACTGTATAGCCGCGCGGCTATACGATTTTTAACCAAAAAAAAAAATCATCGTATCGCCGCATAGCTATACTTTTTAAAAATAATATATATATATTTATATTTATATTTATATTTATATATAAGGGCGACCCAAACCCACCTGTGTGAAAGTATAGCCGCACGGCTATACTACTTTTTTTAAATAAAAAATACCATAGTCAAGACGTTCGGCTATACTATTTTAAAATATATATATATTACCTGAGCATAGTCATGCAGCTATACTATTTTGAAAAATACCCGAGAGTAGCCACGCAGCTATACGATTTAGTATTAAAAAAAAGGGACCCACGATTATAATATATTTAAATAGTAAAGCAACACGGCTATACCTTTTATTCTATAATATATATAAAAAAGACCCTCCTAGTTGCGTTAGTTTATACAAGAAGTAGAATAACCTTCCCTTCTTTCTCTGTATTTGATCTTAGTTGGTTAGTACTAACTATAGTTTGCATTGAGCGTTTTGTTGAGAAGGTAGGCGTATATATGGACCCAACCCAGCCCCTCTATTTGTAAAGCAATGCATTCACACATGTGCCACAACAAAAGCCAGAGTCAAACAAAAGTAATAACTCAACTTGGTATTACCTCAAACTAAGTGACAATGTGAACTATGATGTTCAAATCAATTAGAAGTCACTTTAATTCGTCTCTTTTTTTTTTCTATTAGTGAGCCATTGTGAAATGAAACCGTCCCAGTTACACACCAGAATCTGCTAGCAAGGTCATTGGCACACTGGTATGCCCCACGCGGTACATGCAGCAAAAAACCAACTGGAAGTCACATTAATTACAGAACATTAATGTGACAAAAGATGAGTATCGTTGTATCAATACCATCATGCATCAAAACTGTTCCACTTTTGATTACATATCAAATAAATAGAATCTTTAATCTATTCTAATCCTATTTCATTTCTCATCCCTCTGTCACGTCTACCGCGTCTGTCAGTGGTGGCTGGCAAGGAAGCATTATCCCCTTTAAATCTAATAAAAGTAGCAACCTTGAGAACACATTCACAATCAAGCATTTGTTTGGCAACGCAAGTCTCACGAGAAAGCGTTCTCTACATATGCACACATGCTACACAGCATGCAGCCAGTTAAAATGCCCAAATGCAATGACTAGAGTTAAACCAAGAAACTACTTTCGGCCATGAAAGTGTACAGAATTTAATCGAAACTTAAGATTGTCAATATAGTAATTGAACAGGATGGCACTTGAACAGTCTGATTAATGACAAGTGCTTAATTTCATTTAATAATAAATTACAAGACAAGATAGCATAGAAAGTGCTATCGGACTCGGACATCAAGCAATCTCTCTTTAGGGTGCGTGTTGTTCTACGTGCTGTAGTGGTAGTTTCAGAAACAAGGTTCCTTCCTTCCTACTATAATTTACAGTATATAATTATAAGCTGACATGCAAGCTTCAAATAGACTTAGCCCAAAGCAGTACACCTCCACCGACCACAGAAAAGGGTAAAAGAATGCTAACAATTCTTTTTTACGAACAACACCACTATCATAGTTAAAACACTCATCATTTGCAGCCAATTTTTAATTTTCCATTTTTAGCAAAGCATTGGCCTTTAGTAGTCCAGTGAGCCCAACGATGCAATCCCATTGGTTGAGTTTCTCAAGTCTTGTCGACTCACGTAGTCATCGCAGGTGTTGTTGCCACCATTGGAAAGCTTATTGCTTGGGACAGAAGCCGCACGATTGTGGCCTTCCTTTCCCATCTGTTGCACTTCGTGTGGCGAGAGTATTTTGATATACCACACATTGTTCACAAACTCCCTGAATATAAGAGAAGAATCATTTACTTCAACTGAATCATGAAAAAGAACAGTTCAAAACTTCAGAAGACTATATTGTTTAAGGCTCAGAGATGTACACATGCAAAATAGTAACTTAAAACTCTTGAAAAAGTGAGAAAACAGTCAACGATTTAAAATGGCTTAAGCTACTCCCACTTTAAACCTCAAGGCGTTTTCTAAACATTACCGCTGTTTCTGTCCACAAATTTGGGATACCAGCTCCTACACTTTTTAACAATTTGACATACAGAATAAAATCATTACAATAGCTACTTCGAAAACAATAAAATTGCGCCCAGTAATCCAGGATGAAACATTTTACAAAAGTACAGTAATAACTGAAACGCATGGGAAGCTCGAATTTCAGAATTGCCAATGCAAACAGAGTATAATAATTGACTAGTAAGTGAAATGATGAAATACAATTTGGGACTTACTGCCAAGGGTCGTCGCCAAGGAGAAGAACATCATTCTCCCGGTCAACAAATACAAGCTGCCAGCCTGATCTCTGAGGGTCCTCTAATTGGCCTTCAAGGCCAAACATACGCGCAAGCTCACTGCGCAGCTCATCATAGCTGCTGAATTTTGAAATATCCAGTGACCTCCCAAAGGACCCTGACTTGTGAACCTACCAAATTGCAACATTTAATAAAAAGAACATGAGTAACCACTCAGAAAAAGTACTAATTCTTTTGAACAAGTATTCACATGGAAGAAGACTTCCCATGCATCTGACCATTCTGTTAAGAATAAAATGCTTGTAATACACAATCAGAACTATCTTATCTTACCTTCACAAAGTTTCGAGTTGGATTTACTTGGTCCACATTTTCTGAAGACTGCAAGAAACCTGATTCATCTACACAACTTGAAGTAGTCATGTCTGAATTAAGTGGAAAATCATTGCCCGTGGCACTGGTGTAACTGGAAGCACCAAACGGCATAGACAATGAATCATTTCCATTGCCAATATTTCTCAGGGTTGGAATCCCATTGTGCAGCATAAGAGATGAGGAATCAATGTTCACTCCAAACAAAAGATTGCTTTGGGGATCAGTACCGCCTTGGAATGCAGAGTACTCTCTACCAGGAAACGGAGGCAAGGCCGTGAGCTCAGAGATATTTGACTGTGGTGTTCCCAACTGTTCCACCTGGGGTAGTACACATTGAGCAGCTCCAGATGATAGCTGCTGTTCGCCTGCGATCTGCTTGGGTAACAAGGAAGACGAAATTACAGAGTTGGATCCACTTAAGTTAAGTAAGTGGGATGCTCCATCTTGTGATAGGGAACCTAATATACTATGTATAGGGGGAACATCAGATGAAGATATAGGATTTCCAACAGGGTCAGGAAAGCTCTGCTGCTGAGGTTGTGAAGGGATAGCTTGCAGAGATGCAGACTGGGATTGAGTGGCTGAGGCAAAATTGGACAGAGCAGACATGACATTTGGGATCTGCTGCTGAACAGACAATTGGTGCAGATGATGAGATTGTTGAAGCTGCAGCTCCAGCTGCTGTTGTTGCTGGTGCTGCTGCAGCTGCTGTTGTTGCCTCTGATCACTATAGGGATGGTAACGCTGCAACTGTTGTTGCAAAACCTGAGCCTGAGCAGGAGCTTGGTTTTCTTGAAAGCTCTGAAGATAAGTATTTTGAGATTGAGACTGCGGTAAAACCTGTCTCTGAAGCACAGCAGCCGACCCATTAGAAACATTTGAAGATTGCTGGAAGGGCAGAAGAGACTGTGAAGCACATTTAGAAGAATCCACTGTCCTCATTTCTTGAAGTGCGGCAGCTGCCATTGCTTGGTATACCTCAGGTTGTAGACCTGCCATAGAAGCATCAAGCCTCGGCTGCATCCAGGGAGTAACCCCAAATCCTTGAAAGTTCAAAGATTGAATCCCCTGATCTCCAACCCCTCCTTGGAGCCACATCAGTGGAGCGTTAATGCCCATATCACCATCTTTGAGCCCTGAAATGAACATACCACTGAGTATTAGGGGGGCAAAGAAAACATTTTTTGACACATAAGACACCATGTGTTCCTCAAGCATAAAACCAAAGATACCGTGGAAAGAGGGAATGCCCGATGGCCATGGTCGCTTTAGTCTGAGGGGGAATGGGGATGGATACATTGGGAATGTTGTTAGTGGTTCAATCTCCCACAATGAAACTCTAGGCTGCCTCTCCCCTGCAGTGGATTCATCCCAGCCAACCTGCATTAGCAGAGAACCCGTTTACAAACCTTATGTCACCTGAAAAAGTTAAAAAAGCTGGCCACATCTCTTTCAAAAACTTGTGAGACTAAGGCAAAATATTTGAATTTTAATGAGCATGAAAATCACAAAATGCTCCCAACAAACCTTCACAGAGCGCCAATGTGAATTTGTCCAACGCACAGAATCTAAATCACTGATACCAGTTATTGTACCCATGTATCTGAAGGAAAAGAAAAACAAAACAAAAATTACCACTTAAATAAATGCTAAGCATAAACTATATATATATATAACTATTGAAGATAATTAACCTACCGACGGACACTTGACTCTTCTGTTTCAAACAGCATCCTAAATCGCATGCCCACAGAAACCCGTGTATGATAGACAGCTTTAACATACTTGGCCAGGGGTATCACAAACTCAGATGGACTAGCCCTGCATTATAAGCAAATTGATTAATAAGATGTAACAAGTAGGATCTAAAATCTAGAGAAGTAGCAGATACTCACCTTGGATTATAAAATATTGTAAAGCGACTATTTGTTGCAGCTGCATGAGCTGCAGCAGCAAGAAGACCAATGTGCATGCTATCACTTGACAAAACTGATGAGGGCATAACAGTCTGTGGACGATTTGCTCGCCGAATACCCAAGAGTAACTGATTCTTTTCATTCCTGATTGAAGACAACATATTTGAAGAAAAATTAATAATTACCACAATTCTTGCCCTAATAACTCCAACCAACCCCTTCCCCCCAGCACATTCCCCAAAAAAAGAAAAAAGAATAGAAACATATTCAATCATGTGAAGAACAGAATAACTGTTTTAAATTACCAAATAAAAAGGACTGAATCACCAGCAACAAGTCGTTTGGCACTAACGAACACGCTCCATCCTGTCGTGAGAAGATGCCTCTTGGGCTGGCCTGCACAATAGCATGGACAAAAGAAATTAGAAACCAGAATTGAATGTTGCAGACAGTATATTAAAAAATAAAACCTAGGTAAAGAAAGTACACAAGAGTCTATAAAATCATTGAACTCTAAACCAAGTGTCCCACAAGGCTCATTCATGCGTAAGCCCAATGTGATCAAGATCCATGACAGGCAGTTCTTGCCTTTCAACCACAATGAGGGCAAGAACAACTACAGAAGAAACAAAAAATTCAAAAACATTTGTTGGGTCAATAAGACCTACAACTATTTCTTCTTAATTTGTGAGAGACTGAGAGGGTTGAATGGTTGTTGATCATCGATGTGGTGTAACATTCTTGGTTACCCATTCCCTTTAATCTAATTTCTTGCTACAGTTCAATTATTTTCTCTTGACAGCTGCAACTTTTTGAATAGCTCACTGAAGCAGAAGAAGAAACAAAAAAAACTCCAAAAGGAGAGTGCATGCTATTGCTATCCTAACCCCAGAATAATGGTTAAGTTACTCAGGAGAACAGAAATCAAACTTGCCAGAAAATATATGACCCAAGGGCAGCCAAATTTAATAACTGGCAACATTTACATAATCCATAACATAAAAAAAGTTGCTACATTGTCTGGTTGCTTGGGCCGCTCTACCTTTTGATTATTATATGTATAGGCAGATTCAAAGACAGGGCTACTTTATTTCGTTATTTGCTTGCCACATCCTCACTGGGGTCTTTAGGCAATTACTATAGCAGGTAAGTTTAGGAATTACAGATTTTTAAGTTCAAATAAACAATAAATTTATTAATTTTTAATGAGATATTGCTCATGCCATTAAATATACAATTTCTCCAAGTCTTTCACTTTTGACATTTAGAACAGCAAGTGTGCGAACTGTCTAGTATACATGCACTCAGTGGTCTTAATTTTGCAACTAAGCTAGAGGTGCAGACTTGAAGAATAATAAAGAGTAATGAAAGCAAATATAAAACAGAATTCTGAACAAATTCACTCACCTCGAAATATATGTCTGAATTTCCATTCATTATCATGAAGATCCCTTGCAATTAGTTCCTGAGCTGGGGGCTGCTGTGAGTAATCCTGAAGGTACAATAAAAAATTAAATTATTGAAACCAATTTCATGAGACGAAAACACAGAAAATCAAATGTGATGCTCAGGCTACTCAAACAAGAGGAAACCTACAAGAGGAGGAAAGACTTTTTCAGCTGCACGGCGGGGAACAGAGAATCCTCCATGCGTGCTAGTATCACTTGCAGTCAAAGTTTTACAAAAATAGTTGGTTGGCTGTTTGCTGGCAGCACCCAACTCCGCAGGCAGTAGGTATACATCTTTTTGCTCTTGCTACAAAACAGTTTATGTTAATACATGATGAAAATTACCTGACTCACAAAGTCACATATCAAAAACAGAAAAGTACAGTACCGGACTTAATGGTTGTAGGGTCATTTGAGCATATACTTCATCAGTCTCCACATCTGCCTGTACGATACAAAATTTAAAAAACATTAAGGAGCATCCCGTTAAATGGCACAGAGAAGATGCAAGCCGGCTGACACTTACATGCATGGTCACATTATGCAGCTGACATATTAGTTGTGGAGGCAAGTTGGGGTAATTTGGAATATGGGCATCCACTTCCTTATTGGTTGATGCAGCAACCTGTACAAGAAATACCAAGAATTAAAAACAATCACTGAATACCCTCTCAAAAATTAGTGTTGAGGACGTTGTGGTTATATAGATATTAGAAGCTTCAGCTATTTAAGCACACAACAATTGTACTCATAAGTTTTGGATTATATTAAAGTAATTGAGGTAATGATATGTACAAAATGAATAAGAGCAAAGTTATAACTAGACACTATGTAAATACCAAAGAAGTAAAAAAGAAAACCTTCAACCCATCCTTTATTTTATTTTTTTTCTATAGGAGTAAATGAACATACATCTATAATGAACACAGCCTACATTTCAAACTTATTAGACAAAAATAAGACAATCGTAACAAGAGACTTCCTTGAATCAATAAAACAACCAAAGTTCCTATTCTACATACTGCAAACCAACCAAATGTTTCCTCCTGATACCATTCAGAAGGAAAAATCTGAATTCAACAATAAATGAGATAGCAATCCAGTTGCTGACCTGCTCACTGTGACCCTGTGGAAAGTAGACTACACGACTTCCAAGAAGAGGCAAAGACACGAGGGGCCCCGCACAAGCATGCCAAAGCTCAGAATTCAAACATTTCTTCTCCCCTGCACATAGTTTCTATGCTTGCATGAGTATGCGTGACATGAAATTCATAGCATCAAAATACTAACCCTTAAATTAATTGAAGATAGAAATGCAAGACTAGTTTTAGTGATAATGGCATGTTGTTAATTCGTTTACAGGTGCAACCACTTCAAATCATAAAACCAAATTTCCACCCAGAACCCCATCAAGCAGTGAATGGGCAGTTGAGATAATTGTAAAATAGTAAGATGGGTGTTTAGTCACCTTAAACTCAATTCTCGAACAGACAAGCAACATATGCAAAGAATGTGACTATTTTTGCAATGAAATAACTCCGGAAAGACACACAGTGAAATGAATATTCACTAGGTCTGTTCAATGACCGCTTATTTAAGACATGCACATATAACGGTCACCTAAATCGTGGCTCAATCGTTTAGACTAAATCCAAAACAAAAAAAGCATAAATGTATGCAAGATAATGCCTCAGAGTCGATTAACTAATGCTTTTAAGGACGTATTAAATTTCAGACGAGAAAAATGGAACGAGCCAAATAAAGCACAAAAAAGTGCATACCTTCCTGAGGCTGGTGATTAAAACCCGAAGACGAGGATGAAGATGAAAGTCTCATTTCTTCGAAAGCCCGAAATGCAACCTCCTTTCACCACCTACTGAAACCCCCTTTAGCCCCAGTAAAACCAAACCCAACTTAAACAAAGATTCAAATCAGTTCCCTCCTTATTCCTTGCACATATTAGCACCCATTTCTGAACCCCTTCACCTCTAAATCATCAAATGCAGTGAAAGTAAGCCCACCCCCCACCCCCCCAAGCAAAAACCAGAAAATATCAACTACACCTCTGGGAAAATATCATCCAAAACCAGTGCCAATACAGAAGACAAGACCTCTCACCCTCATACGCCCCAGATCTTCTTCACCCTACCAAAACCCACCACATTTACCCTAATAAGAACCCTAAACCCCCACCTGACACCTCCAAGCTCAGAAATTTATGAACACTTGCAAGCTCCACAGAAACCCTAGACTACCCAGATCTCAGAAATTGAGCAGTAACTGAGCAAGTAAGCTTGAACAGAGAATGAGAGAACTCTTACTGAGCTGAGAGTGACATTTTCAGAAGCACCGATTTGACTGCCAAAAGAGCTGAGCTTTAGCTTGGTCTGCTGCTTGTGAAACTTGAGAGAGAAAGATAGAGAGAGAGTTCGGTTGAGAGAAGCTTTATTGGTCTTCGTTGAGGGCTTGTTTGGTCTACGATCAATTAATACAGTGGTAATTATTGCTGGTGGGGTAATGTAATGTTCATAGGGATGGCTGTCAGAAGCAAGTAGAAATAGAAGGACCAAAAATCTAACTTCTCTCCCTATTTTACCCTAGCCTTTTTCCCCTTTTTGCAATCTTGGCCATTACCCTCTCTCTAGGCCCTTTTTTTCCTTCTATTTTTCTCCCCTACCATTCAATTTTCCCTTTATTCCTCTTTTGGAAATTGCCAATCTTTTTCATGTTGGCTTTGGAAATTTTTCATTTTTATTTCATAAAAGGGAAAGATGATTTGGTTATCATTGGTTTCTCCACATGAATTAAATAGTTTTGAAATTGAAGTAAGTCCAATTACATTTGTAGTGGACTCTCTTATTGTTTTCTCCATAAAGCTTTTGATCTAACTTCCTTAAATGTCAGTTTGGGAGAGTTAATCTGTGCATGGTTTGAGTTGAAATGTCTTTAAATTTAATAGAACGTCCCCATGTATGCCCACATTTGGCAACTTCCTTGGATGGTTTGTTGCATTCATTATTAGTAGGTTCTTATGGTTTCTGGTTATAGATCCATGTGTCATCTATAAACCACTTACAACCTCAATTGTCACTTCAATCCTAGCTGCCACAAATTAATGTTAAAAGACTTTTGTATTTTTCTTGTAAATTATATGCAGAAGGTTTTGGTTCATATTGCTTCAAAATTGTGAAGTTTAAGTCCTGCTTGAGCTCATTCTTGTGTGGATTTGTGGAGAAAGACTTTCAGTAGCATTATTTTGTTATTCTAATCAATAATGATATGACGTGCGTGATAATATTTCTACGTAACATAGTATTATTGGCTAGATATAACCAAATAGTATTATCCTGTTGCAACTCAATTTTTCACCATTTGTGAGAGAGAGATCTGCAACAAATATTTAAAATTTCTTATTTTATTAAAAGACAAAATTATCTCATACATAACAGGTAGCTTGAATAAACTAAGTATAGCATGGCTCTCTAGTGAGAACCATATCTTGACCGCATTCAACCAAAAGCTAGGTGTAGCCGTTGAGAAGATAGCAGCATCCCCCATGCTTCTCTCTTTATTTTAACTTCCATCTGTAGTTGCCTTGATTTTTACTGCACACTGCACAGAGAAACAAAAGAACATTAGTAATGTTCTCGCATTTCATCTCTCACGTGCTAATCACATGACTAAACGTACATGCTAATAAGGTGATCATAGATGTTGTATACGGCAGTTGTATACGGCAGTTGTATATCGATGGAGTGCATACAAAAATTACTTACTCGTTGCAATTGACACTCCTAGAAATGGGAACGTTGATTTGGACTTTACACGCAGTGGGGAGACCAGCTGCGACGTCTTCCTTGATGTTTTGGTAGTGATCTGCGGCGTCCTTGAGGCATTGGCAGGCTGCACGCCTGTCTTTGGTGGTTGAAGCGAGCTGTTTCAGACCCGAAACCCCATTGCAACACGCCGTGGGTGGGCTACCAGTGCCACTGGTGAGATATGGAACGCAGGGAGCGACAGATGACGCCACTTGTTGGCAAGTGACTGTGGCCTGCCCCAGTTTAACCAAGACCAACATGGCCACCACCACCATCACTAAAGCTATAACAACACCCTTCATTTTCTTTTCTGTTTTTTGTACGTTTGAGTTTGAGATCGATGGAGTGCTACAATGTTTGCTAATTGACTTAAAGTTGAGCTTAATTGTTCATATACGGAAGTTTAAGTTGTGGTTTTGATGGGTAAGGTTTGAAGGGTATTTATAGTTGCCACTAGAAGATATATCCAAAATCATGAGGGGGATTATTGGTGTAGCAGAAGCCGTTATGAAACTTAAGCAGCCTTTGCATGGTCCCTATCTCTTCGCTGGGTTAGGCCTTTGCTGCATGCCAAGAGCGTTACATTACAACTTTCTTCCAAAAGAAAGCGGAATTGGTGTTCCTGCCATGTGTATAACTCTTGCTTATCTCTTCGCTGGGTTAGGCCTTTGCTGCATGCCAAGAGCGTTGCAACTTTCTTCCAAAAGAAAGCGGAATTGGTGTTCCAAAGATGAACTCGATATTGTGCTTTAAGTTTAAAAAGCATGTATGAAACACTAAGTATGTCATTTTTGTCAATCAGAATGTATATAAAATGCTAATCATGTCAGTTTTACACCCAAAAAAGTTTAATAAGGAATTTTAAGATGAAAGATTAGAAAATATGGTTCTTCTGACATTGCTCAATTTGTTCCAAATGAGGCTGAGGCAATATGGTGTACACAGGTTTTGGACTTTACAGTGGGTTTCAGTTGGGGAAAACAGAAGGGCATGGACGCTAGAAAAATGGAGCAGGCAACGAAAGCACACAAGGCGCTTTTGGCACACTTGAAATCATTCTTTGCTTCACTATTGATAGGGATACTTTTACATGCAAAGCTAAGAAAGTATCAGAAATTGACAAAGTAGTATATTCATAGAATTAGCCTACCAACACTTCAGAATGATTTCTTAACCAAAAGAATTTATATATTGATGATGATTTCATTTTCAATTTCGAGCAGCTTGTTTTCCTTTCACTTCATCATTGATCCTTCCCACTATACAAATCATAAACTATAAAATCAACAACAGCCAGAGTCAGCTTTTGAAGGCATTCTCAAGAGATTCTTTCATGCAAAAATTCCATGCTACCAATGCTGCTCCAACTGCAGGCTCTACCTGATGGTGATTCAAGAAAACAAATACAGCAGCATTGTAAAAGAGCATACCAGAAATTCCACGATATAACATCCGTGTACACAAGCATATGGGTTGCTAACTTGGTCATTAGTAGGACTTCTGATAAATTATAGAAACAATTAGTATCTTCTAATTGATTATTGTTCCTTCCTTAGTCTATTTGTGTTGTCCACTTTTCATCTACTCTCTAATTATCGTTTGACACGAAGACACTTTTCCTTTTTATCCAAGATAGGGAAGCCCGCCAATAGTAACTGTACTCAAGAAGCCATCTACGGAAAGTAGCAGGCTCACCCTTTAAATCTCATTTGCTTCAAATATCAAAAGTTTATTGAAGTGAGGCATAAAATATGCTTACCTTCGGCCTAATAGGAACTGCCCCCGGGTAGTCCTTGGAGATGCATTTAATGACTTCCTCTCCTATATCCCACCTCTTATTTTCATCAAGAACACCACCAACCATGACAAGGGGAAAAGAATCTTTTCCCTCTGCAATTATTTTAAACAAAAAATGAAATTAGTATGCAGTGTAGGGCCTCCCTACCTTTCAATTATTGCAAGGCAGTATATAAACTCGAATCTGATACACATATAGAATATCCATCATGAGCATAGCA
This sequence comes from Prunus mume, assembly GCF_000346735.1. The sequence goes on from NC_024129.1 coordinate 15,629,990, forward strand.
ATAATACAACGCCATAAGTAGAAGGAATGGGTATAGCACAAAGGCAAAACACTTGAAAATAAAATAAGCCAGTGAGGAATGGCAATAACTTTTCTGCTCCCTGTATGCAGTTTATTAAGCATTTCCTTTTTTGCAAACGCATATTTAAATAGTATCACTACCCTACCACTAAATGATTAATATTTTATGAAGTCATGCATAACCTCATGACCTATTATACATCACACAAATCCAAAACAGAATTCCTTTAATTTTTTTCAGTTTTTTGTTCAGTATGTCACACCTGGACCACACAAGCCAAGTCTTTGAACAACAGCTTTCACACTCAACCTCAACTCCTCGACTGAATCAAACAAGATCTTATTTGCAACCTTATCACCAGCAATTGCACAACATACAACAACTGGAACAAGTGCTGCAATGCGAGCCCAAGATGGATCTGCATAGGTCCACCTGAAATCCAATAGAAAATTATAGTGGTTATCTGATACCCCATACAATTACATCCCGGATACTCATTTCTATCAAGGTTCTCAATTCATTTTCCTGAAGAAGGTTCGCAAAGACATACAAAATACCACATACCCTTTAAATGAAACATATTCCAATCGAGAATGCATGACAAATTCAATGGAAAAGACACATATAATTGCCATTTCAAGATCAATGGGGTTATTTCCACACCCCTATGTGAGATGCGACCGACTTTTGACTCCTCTCACGTAGAGGTGCAGATAAAACCACGTAATCTAAGAAGAATAATCTCAAGATATAAAATGTTTGCATGCCAATAGAACCAGAGAACTTAGATCATACACATCTATACTAGAATTTAGCTACTACAATAAGTGGAACTTCCCACATATTTGCATCACCTAACCAACACCATTTGAGGGATTGCAGACAAACGAATTTACAGATTGATGGAACAAACCTTGTCATTTATTTTCGCCAAAACTGCCTTAAAGATTGGCTGCAGACTGTAAGATCCCAAAATGACAACTAGTAACTTCACCAATATATGTGATGATGACAATTATAAGTTTCAGATAGATACCCGATGAGTTCATCTGGAGAAGAAAGACCAAGCTTCCCTAACATACTAGACATAAGCATTGTATGTGGACCACGACCATCATGGGCCCTTATTACAGCGGTTAATGCCTGTGCAGCTATACCGTATCCACTGCAAGTAAAAAAAACATTACCTTCAGTAAAAATTTCTGGGAAAGGAAAAAGACAGATATCATAAAAAAGAAGCCCACATCCTGAATTCCAGAAACTACCAGAATACTACTCAAAAAGTGATATTAAGTTTATTTGACACACTGATTGATTTATACATGGCCATGAAATCTTACAATTAAAGCACAACATTATCAGGCAGGGAGCAACTGTGGAACATAGATGGATCACAATCATACTGCTGGGGAGTTCAAATCGTCAATATATAAAGTTTAATGCAAAATGATGAGCAGGAAAGGGAAAATCAACAATGAAAATAGAAAGAATTTTACGGGATTTCAACAGTAAGATTAATTCAAAACATATAATCAAGAAGTGAGTAAAGGTGGAAGTCTTTTTCCCAGTGACTGTTTCTTCTTACAACCCCTATATCATTTCATGTACTTGATGGTTAAGGTGACCTAGATACAAAAGATGTAGGAAACCTCCAATGACAACAAGGAACCACCTTTATTAAAGTAGGAGCATCTCGGGGACAGAGCTAGAAATAGGAAATTCAAGAACCGAGCAACAAGGCTATACCTTCCCCAATCACCTAAGGTAGGTCCTGCGCCGGCTGCCCGAGCTTCTCTACCGTCTTCCGTGAACCCATATGCAATGGTCCCCGTGCCAGCAATTAGAACACACCCATGAAGTTTTCCCAAAGTCCCACAAGCTAGAGCTGCCACAGCATCATTCTGAACATACAACCTTGCATTGCTGGGGAATACATCCCTGTTCACATCAAGACAAGATTAAAGCTTGTAGTACTAAACATTAATCAGAGATTGATATGTGCCAAAACCCACAAGGGCCTGATGAAAGCAATAAAAAATAAGCACCCAACAAGTAAATAACTTCAAAAGTAAAATAAATATTTTAAAAAAACACATACGGGAACAATGTGCAATCATAGAGACTTGAAAGTAATACCTAAGCCAATCTAATATCCTCTGCTGATCTGAGGGATGGTTGACACCAGAAACCGCCAAACAAACAGCTCGAACGGCCGACCGGTTCGAACCGGACTTGGCCAGCGCTTCAGCCATCACCTGCTCCAATGTTTCCCTTGCAGCAGCCTCTAAGGTTTAACAACAAGTTATTCAATTAGATCAGATACAAAAATCAAAACAGTTGCGATCAACTGATAAACCATGAACAGAAGAACAATTACCGCCAACGCTGTTGTGGTTGGTGCAACCGGCGACTGCTCGAGCAAGAACAGGAACTGGGTCGGGGAGAGGATCGGAGAAGGGCAAAATCGGCATGCAAATGCAGACGGTGGAGGTGGTGCCGCCGTCTAAACCCAAGATGACGTCTCCGGCGCCGGCGACCACCGGCATTTGGTTCTCAAAGTCCCAGACTTCGCCATTCCTGTACCGCTTCATCTGGGTTTTTGGTGGTGATTGGATTGAATTGGATTTGAGTGTTTGTTTTGACGAATCAGAGCTTTAAAAGGCTCCAATGGAGGCTTGCTCTCTCTGTCAAAGACACATAGGGATAATAGGAAGAGAACAAGGAAGAGGTGGGGGAGTCAGATGTTTTTGGGACCGTGTTCAAAAGAAAATAATATTCATTTCAAATGGTGGGGTTCTTTTTGTTTTGGTTCTCGGACGGCAAAATGGGGGGCCATAAATAAATTTATAACTCAAATGCTAATGGTTATTATTTCTAAATTGAAGATGTTTTTTTATTCTTTTTCAGCCTTCGTTCTTAGATTTTTTTAAATTTATTCTCATAATTCTGTTCTTTGATGATTTGGAATTTATTCTCATAGATTATTTTCTTTACTTCTGTCAAATTGTTTCAAATATTTTGTTAAATTATTTGGTTTGGGACAGTTTAGTCGTATCATGGGTTGATTAAATTATGGTCGTAATTCTTTGCTTCCATAATCATTTTGAGGTTTTCAATTTTTTATTCTAATGGCAATCCAAACATAATTCACAATATCTATTTAGAACTATTTCCATGGAAACAATTTGAATTTGCCGTCTATCTTTCTGTTTAAATTCCAAATCAGTCCATGAGGAAAGCTAAAAACAACCCTTGCAGCTAAAGCAAGATGGTGCACAAAAACACCCCCAATTATACTTGAATTCACATTTGCAATCAACTAACCAATTCATGTACATGTTGAACAGAATTATGTATTGTTAAAGGTGTGGTATGGATTAAGAAAGACTATGCAATCCTCCCAAACCAAAGTCCCCAGCTAAAATACTGATGACAGTTGCTCTGCTTCCATTCTAGAATGCAAGGTGTTGGCAAGTTGGGGAAATGAGGGTTTTCCAACAAACGATCAAGGTTCAAGCAGGAGGGCATCGATATTCCGTTTTCCTTCTGGGCCCTTTGTGTACCACGATGACACATAATCTCCATAAACAACTTCCCGGTAGAGGGGAGGAGTCGACGCACTGGTAAGCTCAGAAGCAGGGGATACTTTCACTGTCTTGGCTGGATCATGAAATGTAGCAACTGAGAGCCGTGCCTGATTGGAATTGGTTAGAGCCCTATGTTGAGCACTCCTGTACTTCCCATTGGTCATTATCTGCAGGCAAGATAATCCACTCTTAGAGAATAAACATAATTCATATTATTGCTCCACTTGTTCAATTAATTTCATTCTACAAAACAAATCCTATGAAAGAAATGCACTTAGATCCAAAGAATGACAAGAATCCTGTAAAGCACACGTTGGCATTCGATTATCAGCTTAGAGAGAAGACATTGATAGGTATAAGCCTTAAGCACTGCATTTTTTAGTTTCAGATCGTCTCAGCTTAAGTCC
>NC_024129.1:15636190-15658305 GCF_000346735.1 Prunus mume
TTGAAGAAGAAGGTCGATTGGGTCGGTGCTGGGGAGGTTGAATGTATTGGGGCGGGACTTGGTTGAGGCCGGCTTGGGATAAGCTTTGAACTCTGATGGGCTCCGCCGATATTTCCATTTCTATCGAATTGGAATGAATTTACAGAGAGAGATACAGAGCGATGTGATGATGAAGACGATGATACCGATTTTATAGTCCGGAAGTTATTCAAGCATATAAAAAGCTGTGCCTTTTGTTATTTCTTTCCCGGTAGAAAATAAATACGTTCAGTAAAAAAGCGCTGTATTTACTGAATTAATTAAAGTCATTGGCAAAATTTATTTGGGTTACAAAATTGAGCAACATACGCTCTGTAAGGAGAAAACTTACATGTAACAGATGCTAAGTTATTTCAAGTCTATCATGTATTGTCATGTCGATAAATTGTATTGTTAGTGTCGGCTTGAACAGGGCAGTCAATGCGACTGTCCTGGGCTCACTGTCCAAAGGGCCTAATATTTTTTTAAATAAAGAGCTATATTATATTAATGATATATTATTTTAATATTAAAAAAAAGTAAAATGGGTGTTTCAACTCTTTTAAGCTCTAATTGATTTCTCAAATTCCAAGTTATATTGTTCTTTGTTTATTATTTGAAGTATTAAAATTTCATTGGATTTCCTTTTAATGTTTCTATTTTCAAGTAGCAATGATTCCTAAAAAACAACTATCTGGAAGTCAAAAAAGAAAAAGAAATGATTGAATTATTACAAGTATTTTTTTGTTTATGCATTATATTTGAATATATCAAGCGTAGTCTCTTATTTTAGATTTTTATATATTGAAATTTGAATTTATATAATTTATTTGTTTTGAATGTTAAACTTTTAGTTAATTCAAATAAGTTAAATCTTGATTGAAAAATGAGAGTGAGTCTAGCACTTAAGTGATATATATATATATATCTAGCTTAGGGGTCAAATTTTTTACATTTGGCTTGGGCCCTGAAAAATTCAAGACTGGCTTTGTATATTGTCATGTCGAAAAGTTAAAACACATAACAATGGGTGATTGGCTCGAGATAATGCTAAGTGCTATCTCCGATATTGATTAAATTTTCTCATATATGAGAACTCATAATAACATAAAGAAAAAAAAGAAAAAAAACTATGCTTTTTGTACAAGAATTGTAGTTGGTTTTCTTTGGTTTATCATTTGGACTTGGACACTCAGTTTTTGAGTCAAAAAAAGGGAAAAAAATATGAGTGGATGAAGCAATATTATGCAAGTATGGAATGTAGGGCTCAACTTTGGAGCCAAAATTGACCTTAAAAATTGGCCAACAGTAAAAGACCAAGCCCCCCACAGTAAAATTTGATGATAATACAGTGGGCTTGAACAATCTGTGTATCTGGGTTTGGTTTGACCGAGCACCTTATCCCAAATTCATATCCCCCTCTCTTTCAATTCCTCTGTGAGAAAGACACACGGCCTTTGAATTGTACTTGAAATTTTTTTCCTCACAAAACCCACAATGCCACCACCAGCCACTCTCTCAGCTTCATCTTCCTTCACTCTCCTCTCCCCATCTCCCTCCCCAAAACCAAAGTTCCCTCCTTTCTCCCCCAAAAGACACTCCTTCGCAATCAACCCACGTCACCATTCCCTCCACTCAGTTCCCTCCTCCACCGTCCGATGCGCCGTCATCGAGAAAGAGACCCCGGAGGCCCAGCGGCCCGACACCTTCCTCCGCGCCAACTCCTCCTCGTCCTCCGTGCGGGCCCGCTTCGAGAAGATGATAAGAGAAGCCCAAGACACCGTCTGCGCCGCCATTGAGGCCGCGGACGGCGGTGCCACCTTTAAAGAGGACGTGTGGTCGAGGCCCGGTGGCGGTGGAGGCATCAGCAGGGTCCTCCAAGACGGCGCCGTTTGGGAGAAGGCCGGTGTCAATGTCTCTGTTGTCTACGGCGTTATGCCTCCCGAGGCATACCGAGCTGCCAAGGGCGCCGCCGCAGCTGATCACAAGCCGGGCCCGGTTCCTTTCTTTGCCTCCGGAATTAGCTCGGTAATTTCGTGAGTTCTGCTCGTTTTGTGAAAAAAGAAAGAAGAAGAAAATGTTGGGTTTTTATTTTGTTTGTATAATATATAGGGCTGCGGTTTGGTTGTGATTGTTTTCAGGTTTTGCATCCAAAGAACCCTTTTGCACCTACTTTGCATTTCAATTATCGGTATTTCGAAACGGATGCTCCGCAAGGTATGAATGTGATCATTTCTCATTTCTTTGCTGTGGATTGCACATTGCTTAGTTAGGTTGCGTTTGTAGGTAGGTAGGTAGGCAGGCTTGAACCCAGCTTTGGTGGTATTACTAATGAAGTAGATGATCTCTAAATGAGTTCACCATTTTATGTCATGCTTGTGTTGAATAATGCAAAACCAAGGATATCAAAGATTGGGAAAGGTAAAGGTTAAATTTGGATATAAATGTGTACATGTTATTATGATGAAAACTGTTAAACCCAGAAAACATAATTTGACGGGCACTAGATTATGCTCACATGCTAGAAATGATATGTTGAGATTCTGATTACTTCCCTTTATGGGTTGATTAACAATCAGTAATAATGATAGTTGCAATGCTGATAATAATACAAGCAGTAGTGATAGTAGAAACAATAATAAGATTAACTATAGGGATAAGATATTTCTTCTCGTCAGTACCTGGAAAGTGTTCAGTCAGTGATGTGGTAGAGAAGATGAGGCAGATATCATATCACTAATAAGTTTCTTTTTCCCTTGTTCCATGCTTGAAAGTTTGCATTTCCTTATATCACTCGTGTATAAATAATTTATGAATAAGAAAGCTCTTTGGACTCTATCCTGATTCGTCACATTTATGCAGATGCTCCTGGAGCACCTAGGCAATGGTGGTTCGGTGGCGGAACTGACTTGACACCTGCTTATATTTTTGAGGAGGATGTTAAGCATTTTCATTCAGTATGTAAAACAAAACAGACAACATCCCTTATGGTGTTTTGTGATTAAAGTCCCACTTCTTTTGAAAAATTCTGTGGCTTTAACTAACTGTATAGTGGTGTTGGCCTTCTTCTGTAGGTCCAGAAAAGTGCTTGCGACAAATTTGATCCTACCTTCTATCCTCGGTTCAAGAAATGGTGTGATGATTATTTCTATATCAAGGTATATTTCTTACTAAACCTTTTTAATTGTTATGTGTTATAAATTTGTAATATGGTGTTGATGGTACATAGTTCATTTCTGTATACAGCATCGAGATGAGAGGCGAGGGCTGGGAGGAATATTTTTTGATGATCTAAATGACTATGATCAGGAGATGCTTCTTTCCTTTGCCACTGGTATTGCTTGGAAATATAGAATCTTTTTTATTTTTTTCTGTTGTATTTTCCAGTAATTATTTCCTACTAGTTGAGTGACTGCATCCATTTCCTGCATGCACTTCCGTTGACTTGAAGAATGTGCAAATTCTGTGGTCCCTGCTTACGTACCAATTATAGAGAAAAGGAAGGATCTACCATTTACAGATCAGCAAAAGGCATGGCAGCAATTGCGAAGAGGGCGCTATGTTGAATTCAATTTGGTATGAAAATGAGCCCTGAAGATGTTAGTGATTCATATCAGCAATTAATATGTAAATGAGGCCTAATATCTGTTTTCTTTTAAACAAAAGGTTTATGATCGTGGAACAACTTTTGGACTAAAGACAGGAGGTCGAATTGAGAGTATTCTTGTCTCTCTTCCACTGACTGCTCGGTGGGAATATGACCATGTAAGCTTACAGGTTTTCTCTGTACGATACTTTATTTCTGGTACTACTTAAAAATGGAACACCTTGAAGTTTTGAACTCATAATTGAGAGCAATCTTATTGTTTGCTGTGCAGAAACCAGAAGAGGGAAGTGAAGAATGGAAACTGTTAGATGCTTGCATCAACCCAAAGGAGTGGGTATAATGTTCTGAAATGTATGTTGATATCATTTTGAGATTTTTACTTATTTTTCCCCATTCCTCATCTTTCTTCTATCATCTTCCCTTCAATTTTTTTCTTCATTAGTTGAGGCTTAGAAGTTAGCAGTCGATATCTTGTTGAAAAGTAATCCAATACATGTTGAAGGTGATGTGAGTTGTGAATCATGTTAGAATTGTCATCTTTTGTAAGACTGGAAACTCTTCTTGCCCAATAAATCTGTGGTCGATTAAGATTTCCCAACTTCTTCATATCCTGTAATATAATCTAATACATGCACCGGGTGATTTCGTTTTTTCCCCTGCACGGAAACAAGCTTGGAAATGAGTACGAGATTCTTCTCCTCATGTTTGGTTAAAGCACAATGTATCCTACAGGGGAAAACGCACATGAACATGAGAAGGGTGGTTTTTTCGTTTTCATGGGTTTTAAAACCCATATACATTTCTTTGATCAAAGAAACAAAACCCGTATACATTTCCAAAAGGAGATGGGTTTTCATTCTCATTTCTAGCAGCCTTGTAATAAAATGGTAATGGCAATAAAACCTTTATATTTTTACTTAATTTGAATTGAATAATCCAAGGGAGGGTTTAATTTCCAATTGTCTCGTGAAGCATCGCATGGTTAATCAAAATGTTGCTTAATGAAAGATCTTGCAAATCAAGTAATGTGAAAAATGAGAAAGATCTTGCACAGATACTTATAATATAGCCTAAACTAGAAAACTTCAAATGTGTATCATATGGACAGATAATTTTTCTTGGAGCGTAGGCCCCCATAGTTAGATAATGGTGTGGTATGATGAATGATATGCAAACTCTAAGTCACATGAGACTTGTAACTCAAGTAGTTGAAGCGAACATATACAAAGCGAAGAAATTGACTCCATAATGGTGGTATAACTCAGATATGTTTGTACCACTTCCACTTACGGGTGAAACTAAACTCTCTACGCACAAAATGATTAATCATGTCGATACTCATGTACAGAAAAGTCATCATACAGCAAACAACCGTCCTTGTAGTGAAGAAGGTAATAGCAGTTGTCACAGAAGTAGCAGGGGTTCTCCTGAGCCCACTTGTCATCTATAGTCACCTGTGTTGCTCTAAATATTTTACAAACATAACATTTTCGTATATGTGGCTTCAGTTGAAATAAGAGTATCGGATAGGCTGCCCTGTTTTGTACATCCTGTGGATGAATCAATCTCATGTCTCTAACTACAATTGTATGTCTGCAGTCTCCCTGTTTCAAATCATTTCCCCAAATCAACATCAACAACCATCAACAGAGATGCATATCAAGATTCTCACATACAGAAAAAATACGTTGTAAAGCACAAAATAATGTTTCCCTTATAGAAAGGCATGAAAAGATGGCAATAGAGATCTGTACCTGGTGACAATATAGATATCCAGCACCAAGTCGAAATTTCAAGTCACAAAACTGCGTCTTGTGCATGTCAACGGCTCTGAAATGAGGCAATTGTGAGCCCGTAACATCGCCCACAACTGCTTTTTGCTTTGTTTGCAATCCTCCAGCTGCAATCCATTCCCATTTTTTAAGAGCTTCGTCTTTAGAATTTCTAAGCCAATCAAATATAGGTTCACTATAATCTACAGCAGAGGGATCCCTCAAATCGTTGCACAATGTATCCTACATTGGATCAGCAATATGCTAGATTTCAGTGCAAATTCCGTCCTCATCATGAAAATAAACAATAAATGGATAGATTTCTTACTTCTATAAGGAAATATCCTGAAGGGTCATGCTGCTTAGCCTTTTGCATCACATGGTCCGCTAAGCAGTAGATCTTATCCCTCAGTTCACTCAAGGTTTGTTGTCCAAGGACCAAGAACTCTTGGTTCTGCAAACAATCTTACTTTGTCAATAACAGCAGGAACTTGAGGAAAGAATTATGTGAGTAATGAAAAAGAGTGCTACATAAATAAGACATGAATGACTCGGAATTGCTTTTAATTCATCTTTTCCCTAGACTCATAGAGGCAAAAGAAATCCTGTAACAGAAGGAAGGAAACCTAACTACTTTTTTCTGGTCTATCTTTTTCCTAAACAATACTAAAAAAGAAGATGAACATTCTCAGAGAACACAAGTCTGATGAAGAACATAAAAATCACAAGTCTATTGGATGAAATTTTTGGTCTTGCTCCACTCGCAATGGACTACCAATTTATTGGAGGTGACTCAGCCACAAGGGACCTAAAACCCTACCTGTAAGAACCTAGCTAACTCAAACCAACTCCAGATTAAAAGGGAGGGACACATCCAGTTGTTCTTTAGGCTTAATTCTGAGAACTTGCAAGCATAGAGTTACACAGACCATGACTTTCTTTCATACTTGTACAAAGATTAATATCCCAATCCACAGAGAAGCTCCCACTCAGGAATGAAAGCATCCTCAGCCAGCTAGGTTCGAGCATCAATATCTTTGTTTTTGGAGTTTCTGGTCAATGTTTGTATCCTATGAAGCGTGTGCTTTTCAAAAATGAAGAATTGCACTTGCACACATCTCAGTTATAGAGACATATCAGATATTTTAACCCTACAAATCAGAAGCCCACGAAAAATGCTAGCATGATACCTTGACTAGTAGGAACCATATAATTGGCAAAACAAGCACCAAAACCAAAAGCTACTCTATTTGACATAAGCAAGAAAACACATTAGAAGATGCTATACCTTCACCCATTTTCGGGCATTATGGTAAACCTCAATGGAAAGAGCAACTTCTGGATAGTGCACAGGTACGTAGCCCTGAATGCTGGATGACTTTACCTGTTTGCATAAGAGGGGGGAAAAAAGCATAGATATTATCAACCATCTGAGAAGTCAGAGCCAGCAAATTGAACATGACTGCATGAAAACATTCACAATAGGCAACTCTTAAGCAAACCTTCACTGCTGAACTTGCAGATCTGAGGGGTTTCATCCTATCAATTGTCCTTGAGGATGTAATGGCACAATCATTGACCTTCGAACTAGGGCTGAATCACCATAAGAAAAGCAATAAGTTGAAGATGTGAGAAAATTCATTGAGTGAGTTACATAGTCATTCTACTAACTTGAACGAATGCAGTGTCACAGCAGCTTTGTCTTCATCTTGCTTCTCTTTGATTCTTTTAACATGCTCCACCTTTGCAATATAAGTTTCCTGGAATGTGGCAGCAATTAAGTTGTGAACATGATAATAAAGATATAACTTGAACATAAGCAAGGACAATGAAAAATGTAATGCAACGACAAGAATCCTAGATTGCAGGACCCTTACTAGGTATGCAATTGGGAAACTTTTTGGGAGCTTCAAAAAGTCTCTGCTCAGCACACCTGGGGTCCTTGAAAAATTTCCTAACTTTCTCAGTTTACCCTCATTCTCTTAAAAAATTCCCTTAGGTGGTACATTAGCCTTTAAACTAGATAGGTCTTCTCATTCAAATTTTACTATTTCTTGCACCCACCCAATTTTCAACAGTGTGATGCCTAGGCTTTTAAAATGAAGGAAGATACAGACTTAATATAACGAGGTACTATACCAAGTACCAACAATTCAGATAAATACATTAGCAGCACACACGAAGAAGGCAATATCTCACCTCTAGATCATGATTCTTTGCCTTCGTTCGTTTTCTCTTCCTTGATTTCTTTTTACAAGCTTCGTCATTTGATGCCTCGTGATCCTTTGATCTACTGAATTTGGTGTATAAAAATCAAATAATGGATAAAAAAAAAACAATTTGGAAATACATGCAGATAGAGAATACTCGTCAAAGTAGAAAAGAAGACTATATTAAGACATATGAAAGATTCAGTTAAATTTGTTCGCTTATGTATAAATATGACTCACCCTTCATCGGAAGGCTCTCCTGGAATAGGTGAAAGATTGGGGGAATCTTCATTGTCCTACAATCAAACCCATGATAAAGCCATAACTTGTTAGCACAAGCACAGCTGTATTATTTATCAGAGCTTCTTCAAATCACAAAAAAACCCTATGTATAAGTATGAGTGTACCTTAAATGCTTCCTTGATAGCCATATCCACCAACTCTTCCTCAGTCAAGATTTTGAGCTCATCCACCCTGCACAACAAATAATACCACTGTGAACCAAAACCCACCAGCTAAAATTCAAAATGCAAAACCCAAGACAAAGGAAAGTAAAAATGCTTACGAAATATCTTCGTCTAAGACTTGGGATGAACTTGAAGATACTTCAAATTCTAAATCCTGCAAAATAAGCCCGACACAACTTTATACTAATGAATCAATCAAAAATTAGCAAAGCAATAACAGAACTATCAAGAACTCATCAACCAAGAGTACCTGAAGTTCTTGGACAATAGAAGATTGGAACAAAGGGACACTGGTGAGGGAGCCCACCAGATTGGGAACGAAGATGGGCCCACCTCTGGGAACTGAGAGTTCTTCCTCTTCCTTATCACAACCATTGTTGTTGTTATTGGTGTGTTCTTCGTCTTCAACACTGCAACTGTCACCATCATTCTCTGCCATAATCTATCTTCTTGTGTAAAGTTTTGAACTTTAATTACACCAACAAAATGCATAAAGTATATATCTTCTCAATCTTCAACGAAATTAAAGAAACCCAATTGGGAAAGCAGCATACGAAGTGAAGGGAACAGTTGGTTTCATTTACAACAAAATTGGAAAAAAGAAAATAGTATAAATACCTGTGAGGTGAAGGAAGTCTAGGGTTTCTGAGAGAGAGAGAGAGAGAGAGAGAGAGAGTTGAAGACAAAAGTGTCTCTCTTTGCGTCTCCCGGTTAACCCCCTCAAACAAACAGTTTGTTTTTACAGTAGATATGTTGCAGAACGCGGCAAATATATGCCCTGGTACTGCCTAGGGAGTTTAAGCAGTTCGCAATGTGGGCCCCACTCTCAACAGAAGAAGAGAAAGGGGAAGAAGGTTTTTTTTTAAGAGTGGTGATTTCCCACTCATTTTTCTCCTATTTTATCTACTTACACTCCTTTTTTAGTAAAAAAGGAGTGTAAGTAGATAAAATAGGAGTGGGAAAATCATTGTCCTTTTTTAAAAGTAAGGCTAAATTACTCTTTTTAACCAAAAAAAAAAAAAATTAAAAGAAAAGAGAAAAGAAAAGCGGCATGACGCATACTTTATTTTTATGTTTTTGTTTGGCGAGTAAGGTGCGGATGAGTATTATATGAGGTTGTCTCAAAATTGTCTCCGTGTGAATTAAAGAGGAACTTTGAAATTAATTTTTCACATAAACTTCTTAAAAAAATATATAAGATGTTTCATATTCTTGCCATCTGAAAACTCAAGGCATTCCATAGATTACAACTTGAATAGTACATATCATCTGCTGTTTTTTAATTTTCTAATTGGATCTCACAAATTTCTTGAGATGTAGCATCCTCCAATGGGTTCTTCTCTTTCTCTTTGTTCTTTCCCCAGAGAGTTGCAGACAAACCAACAATAATCAAGGAAGCTCCTAAAATACTGAAAATGTTCACAAATAATAAAATATATTTTAAATTGATAGCAACCCAGAATTCCAAATAAGTGAATCAAAAAAAAAAAATCATACCTTCCCAAGTATATTGCTTCTCTTAAAACGAATAGCCCCATTATAGCTGCAACAATTGTGGATAGTGGTCTAAATGCTGTCATGAAAACTGGGCCTCTTGTTTTTACAACTAATGTTTGCACATAAATGGTGATTCCAAAAATCAAAACTCCCTGCAAAAATTTCACCTCATCAAACTTCCATGAGCGGAGAAGCTTTACCATATGACAGTTGAAGACCTCTTCAGATTCTTACACTGTACAAAGGAGCAAGAAGTGTACTGTCCCATGACAGCTTCCAAGAGGATGCTTCATGATCTAGAATTGCTGCCATGATCGCCGTGAGTAGAGTCCCCGATAAGCACGTTATCGATGTAAGAGTAATAGGTGCAGGATACATTTCGATTGTTGTTGTCTGCATCAATCAAATGTATGAGTATTGTGAGTAACTGCCATGCAAACGGTAAGTTGTTCCTGTGACACTTTGTTTTTGGTTGTAGTGGTAGAATATGTGTCAAACACCTGTAAGATGTAGAATGCTGATGAGGAAAAATATGAAACAAGAAGAATAAGGGAGCCCTTTATCCAGTCTCTGTCTACTGATGATTTGGAAGTAGCAGATTGCTGGGAGGCTTGAGTGTGCATTGAAATCACAGCAATTCCCTTGTATAGCGTCATCAGCGCTGCACCGGCAAAGGCGATAAGAGTTCCCCCAATCTTGGCTTGGGTACCAAGCTTTGTAATATCAAATTTTTCCATCCTGAGTACATATCATAGTGTAAATCCTTAATCAGAATGCAATAATGCTGTGAGTTCCTTTTTATTTTCAGTGCAAAGGTATGCTCAAATGCAATGGTGAATGGACATATTGACCAAATATATTTCATACCTGCACAAAACTGCTATGATAAAGGTAAAACATGGAATAAGGTTGCCCATAGCAGATGCAATAGCTGGTGAAGTGTATTCCAGTCCCATGTAATTCAATGTTCTTCCCAACACTCCTCTGAATTACACAGTAAGATGCAGAAAATTAACATCAATTTTCATTTGTCTGATAATTGTCCAACATTAGTTGGGGATGACTTGTTAAGAGGTTAACAATTTACTCACCCCAGCAGGCCCAAGAAGAAGACATTTCGAATGATCGGAACACTGATTTTGCTCTCATTTTTCCTGTCACGAGATAGGTTATGGTTAATCAGACGCCATAGGATACTGTTCATATTGGAGGAGGGCGCCATATTTTTATGCAGGTTATGGAGGAAATCAAATGGAAATAATTAGAAGAGTTATGTTGCAAACTTCTAACAAAGAAACAAATAAAGAAAGAGCTTTAGACTTTAGAATCCTAGGACCATGAGTTATATGAAGAATGAAAACTAATAGACCTCTCAAAAAGAAGTGCAAGAAGAGCAGTTGCTAGCGTTCCAAAAGCATGGCCATAAACCACAAGCACATAACAGCTCATGCCTTTGTCTAGAGAGACCTTAATGACAACAGGGAACCCTGCAAAGCAGATGTTAGCAAATATACAAAGAATGTATGGTTTTGACACCTCCCTCTTACTGCTTCCTCCTTTCGCCCTCTTGTCCTGCTCTTCCGTTTGCATTTCCATTTTCATTTAGCATGTTGTTTTCACCATGACCCCCTTTTATATCAATTTGGGGGAATTTAAGGAAGAAAATGATCTGCTACAGATAATTCTGTGTTTCTGATATATCACCACTTCTTTTTTTTTTCTTTTTTTCTTTTAAGTAAGAAGGAAAGTTCTTTGTGACACCTCAAGAACTATTATAACTGACTCAATGCATTTTACATTTTAATGTGCCCAAGCAGAACTCCTAAGAAGTTTTATCAAGTTACAACTTTCTAGCAATTAATCTACCTACTTTATTTTGTGGTCAGCATCGGCATCAGTCTTAATCTCACTTACATACTCAACATCATACATGACTTTCTCTGTCCTTCTGATTGATTTCAATACTCACCAATCTTTCATTTCCACATACAACATCATTTGATTATTGTAACTTTTCCAAACATCTTGTAGAAGAAACGAAAACCCGCGATTGGAGGATGGTTCTAGTATTCTTTACTTATACGAAGGGACACTTGAAAATTTGTACAGATTAACCATTCAAAGTTCAAACATTGCACCAATAATTTTCCATTACTAGAAATAAAATGATTTTGATAATTGGGATCACGTTTCTTATAGAAGCAAAGAACATCAATTATTGAAGATTGGTTCAGATGTATCACAACATAAAGGAACAGTATCCATTTGGGGGATATTTCTGTGTTCCTGATATATCACTACTTACTTTCTTCTTATTTGTTTTTTTTTCTTTTAAGAAAGAGGAAAGTGCTTTGTGACACCTCAAGAACTATTATAAGAAGTGACTCAATTATGAGTTGGGTCTTACCATAAGTTCCTCCTTATGCGTTGTAGTTTTTAATGTGCTCAAGCAGAAGTCCTGAGCAGTTTTATCAAGTTACAACTTTCTACTAATCCACCTTTTATTTGATCTAAGCAGCTTACTCAGATATGGCAATGCTCAAAATAGCTTCTTCTCCCTTTCTGGTTTGCCTTTCGCCCACGAAATGTGTACGAGCAGTTATCTATGTAGCTCACACGATACTGAAAATGTTCAAGAGTTGAAAGTATAGGATACCACAATTCAAGAATATGCTCCTTCGCTAGGCAATAGATACATGACTTAGAATGCATGCCCAACCAAATATGGAGAAGCTTGTAGGCTTAAAAGACTGTATGTCTGTCTGTCATTCAGGTTGAATGAATATGAATTACAGAGCATGCTCTTTTTCATTTGTTAGTTGGTTCCCCAATTAAAAACAATCCAATATTGCCAACGGAGTCTAACACAGTAGAAAAGAGCCTTGACTTGCAGGCTAAAAATCTCATGTTTGAACCTCATATGACATCTTGATTGAGCGTATGAAAAATCTTCTCCCCTATAGTTTACTATCACTTGTGCTTTAAAATAATAATAATAATAAATCCAGAGAAATATATATTTTTTTATGATAGATAATTTGTTTTTTTTTAGAACATATATAGTGGGATAAAATTTCACAGTTCAATCAACTCACCAACAAGCTATTCTCTTTCCAATAATAAGTACCCAAATGAGTGTTGTTAAACCCTTTTTCTAAAACCCTCCAAATTAAAATAAATAAATAAATAACTTCATTTAAAATAAAATAAAAAAATTCCAAATCAAAAGCGGCCTCCTTCATTCCCCCTCTCTCTATTTCTCTGATTCCTGATCGAAGCAAAGCAGTGAACATGAGTGCCCATCTCTCTCTTCGCCACCGCTCTTTCACTTACCTCAATCGCCACCTCACATCCTCACCCTTCTCCACCACCACCTCCAAACTCCCCACCCTTTACGAACCAGCTGCCGCCGCCACCCAAAACGACGACGTCCCCACCACAACCCTCCAACTCCTCTCATGGGGCAGAGGCGCCTCGGGCCAACTCGGCGGAGGAATCGAAGAACTTCGTCTCTACCCAACCCCTGTGGCCAACCTCGTCGTTCCCGCCTCATCCTTCACCCTTTCACCAACCCAAGGCCGAATTCAAATACCCAATTGCTCAGAAACAAAGAACAATGCCCATGAAAGTGTTGTAGAGGTGGGTATTTCTTGTGGGCTTTTCCACTCGTCGCTGTTGGTGGATGAAAAGCTCTGGATTTGGGGTAAAGGTGATGGCGGTCGACTTGGGTTTGGACATGAGAATTCTCTGTTTCTGCCCACTTTGAACCCACATTTGGATTCGGTTCGCTTCGTAGCGCTTGGCGGATTGCATTCTGTTGCGCTCACCTCCCTCGGCCAGGTCTATACTTGGTCAGTACAATAGTAAAGACTAGACATTTCTTGCATTTCATCACATGTTGAGTCGCATTACATTTTGTTGATTGCAATTGTTGGGTTCTCTATTGTTTTTTTTATCTTTACAAACATTTATGCTTTTTTCTTCTTGGAAGAAGAAGTTAGCAGATATGGTTGCAATGAGCAGATTCCGTCCATAGCTTGTAAAGTTTGTATCAAGGGTAATAGTTTCTGGTCTCAACTATGTGCAATTAAAGGTGGTGTTTGAGGAAGAACTGGCCCAATTACATTTGCTTGTCATGTGTTGAAAGACCGATTTGCTATTTTAACTCTCCAACCCACGTCAATGTTACCACAGTCCACTTCTTCTATCCATTTGATATAATTATTGTTTTCGTGTCCACTGCAAATCTTTTATGTTCATTGACCATATTGCTCTATTGATTCATGCTTTTGGTTGGATAACTTCATGGTTGTCATTAAACATGAAGCTTGCAGGGGTTATGGTGGTTTTGGTGCACTTGGACATTCTGTTTATACTAGAGAATTGTTCCCTAGATTGGTGGAAGGCTCATGGAGTGGGAAAATACATCATATTTCAACTAGTGGGACACATACTGCTGCGATCACGGAATCAGGTTTGTTACTGGGACCTTTCATTGGAGTAAAGTGGTACTGCCTGGGTGCAACAAATTAATGGACTCTAACCAAGAGGGTAGGAATAACTTAAACTAGTAGTGGAAGTATGTTGCAGATGACATGCTTTTTCGGTTTCGTACTCCTTTCTGGCTTTAAGCATTTATTGTTGTTTCCGGTATGAAGATTTATATTTACGTGTTTGATTTGTCATTAGATATCTGGGTATTACTCATTGGATGTAGCATGTAGGAGAACTTTATACTTGGGGTCGAGATGAAGGGGATGGTAGATTGGGACTTGGTCCTAATCGGGGCCCAAATGAGGGTGGTGGACTAAGCATACCCTCCAAAGTAAAAGCATTACCTGTGCCTGCGGCTGCTGTTTCTTGTGGAGGGTTTTTCACAATGGTACTGACAGAAGATGGGGAACTTTGGAATTGGGGAGGTAAGGTTGTCACTTCTCATGTGGAAAACAAACAAAAACAAAAAAAAGCATGGATTGACCAAATATACTGTAACTTAACAACATAATTCCAATGCCAAATAAGTGTTATTAAATTATTGTAAGAAATGGTGTTATAGTTTTCAAATGTTCTCGCAGATATTTGCTTCATTAGTCAATGAGCTTGTGCAAATGAATTTCAATTTGCAGATTGACAAATGGAGATTGCCATAAGGGGTTGGTATTTAGTTTATTTTAGAGATCATAAAGTCATTGGTACTTCTATAATGTGTAGCATTCTTGTTACTCTTTTGTAAGGGGTTATCTAATTGGCTCTTGATGTTATTGTCATCTTTGACTTTGACTGACTTCTAATTGCTCCACTTTTGTGAAGCTAATTATCGTGTTTTCTTGGTGTTTACTCAGCAAACTCTAACTATGAGCTTGGAAGAGGCAATAAGGTTGGTGGTTGGCAACCAAAACCACTTCCTAGTCTTGTAGGTGTCCGTATCATTCAGATAGAAAGTGGTGGATATCATTCTCTTGCATTAACTGGTAATGTGACAGCTGTGTCTCATGACTGCAGCAACAACACTTGCTGTCTTTATTTCTTGAAAGGTTAAGTCTTATGTATGGCCTTTCTTTCTTGATGTTTAATTTTTTTAGGTGAAGGTAAAGTGCTTTCCTGGGGACATGGTGGGCATGGTCAGTTGGGCAACTCTTCTATCCAAAGTCAGAAAACACCTACAGTTGTTGAGGCTTTAACTGACGAGCGTGTCATCTATATTGCTTGTGGAGGTTCATCTTCAGCAGCTATAACAGGTAAGATGATTCTTGTGTTCTCAGATACTGTAATCTATTAGGTCTTAAAAATATTTTGTTATGTCGCTCAAATGTGTAAATGTTGTGCAGCCTCTAATTACATTCCACCAGGGTGTTTCTCTTTACAGTGAGTAATGTGCTCCTGTAGTTGACACACATGTTGATTTTTTCTTTAATGATTTTTCATCCAATAGAAGATTTGTATTCGGCCATGCCTTTTCATTTGGTTTGCTATGCGTTGGTAGTGTTGGGGATTGAAACTGAGACCAAAAGAAAGGACTAATTTAGAATATTCTGGAAACAACTGAAGACTTAAAGGACATCAGATTAAGAGCATCGATAATTCTTGGTTGCATAATTCAAGAACATGGTTAGGCTGATGTTTGGACCTGGTTCAAACTAGTTTACTTCATATTTTCATGCATTTCCGATTTGAAATTGAATGCCCCCGCCTTTTGTTCCATAACAGATAAAGGAAAGTTGTATATGTGGGGAAACACCAAAGATTCTCAATTAGGAGTTCCTGGGCTTCCAGAGATACAACCATCCCCTGTTGAAGTCAAGTTCTTAATGGAGGATGATGGATTGGGACCCCACAATGTGCTGTCTGTTGCAGTTGGTGCTTCTCATGCCATGTGCTTGGTTTCAAGGTCTGAGTGTTTCAGTGTGATAATTATTATGATTTTCTTTTTTCTTTTTTCTAACATATAAATTCTGTAACAGGGATGGAATGTCCAACTGAGCTGAAATGGAGGAGAAAATGGATGGATGGCTATGATTCAGAGGTTAAACTGATTCAAGATGATAAATATTATTTCAAGTGAGAAAGACAGTAGACTTCTAGCCAGGGGAGAGTGAGAGACGAACAAATGCTATACAGGAGATAAAATGTGAGCGCATTTGAGTGCCAGAAGTTGCTGCCCCTACTCCGTCTGGCATTAGTACCGCATCAATTTGCGCAAAACTCTATGAAACCTCCCTTTGAAATGCAATGGCTCAAAGCCGTTCTGCAAGGATATGCTGACAATTGACAGAACTCAGTTATTGTAAACACATGAGAGATTTCCAGGTTCTTTAAATTATTGGCAGAGATGGTAGGCATCTTGCTGTATATTAATGTAGTGCCCCATTCTCTCTCCGAGTTACTAGAATGCCCCAGGCTGGGACTTTGGCCCAACTCTTTACTTCGTTTTTGTACTACTTTTGACTGGGGCTGTTCAGAATTCAGATACTAACTGCAGTTCAGATGAATAGTCTGTTCCAAATCAAAATAAACTTTGTTTTGTGTTCTCATGATTTCTTTACCTACTTGTGGGTTTTTGGAAGTGTTTTTTTTCTGCCCTTTTTGAGATACATTTTTTGGGTAGAACCTGCATACAGGTTGTATCTGTGATTAGCTTGGTACCTTCACCATCAAAAATGGACCCTACGGTTTCTAAACATCATGGTACATTCACTTGGCTTGCCATCACAGCTATCATCTGCTGATGTGAATGAGCCTTCACTTGTCGCTGTGGAATGGAAACCCTATGGTTTTGTAGCTTTCATGACAGAGTTGCTCATCATGTTCCTTGGCTCTGTCTTTCTTGTGGCCCCTAGAGCAATTGAGCACAAGCATTAACTTGTAGGATTTCACTAAGATTAACCTCCCACGAATTAATATGGGTCTAATATGGGCCTCTTAATAATCAATTATTAGAAATCATCCACATGTGTAGACAACTTATCTTAGCATACTCTTAAGTATACTGATACGAAATCAACAAGAAAGACCGTTGTCCTCGTCCACTCGTGACTATTGGCTCTAGATGGTGGCTTGGCTCTTGGGTAAACTTCATTTTTTGCTCATAAGATGAAATGGGTTTTGGTTGTCTTCGATCCCCACAGTTAAAGGAGACAGTGTGCACAATGTGGACCACCAAGCTGCATGCTGCGATCGTTTGGTGCGTGACAAACTTCAATCATTTCACTATGTTTGGCTACATCTTATTCACACCTCTCACGACAAACATTTACGAACAGGGCTTTGGCCCCATTAATATTTGCCTCGGGCTATGGCCCCATTAATATTTGCCCCTTCCTTGCATGATTCCAAATCTCAACGGAACGGAAGGGAAGGGAAAATCACTAGAGACACCCTCTAGATTTGTCAGTTGTTTCTATCACAGCAATCGTGTATGTACATGACATCTAGTAAATAATGTGTAAGTATTAGATTAATTTAAACTATTATTTGTATATAAATAAAATAAATAAAGATAATTTGTGTAATCTCATATTTTTCGCTCAACACATAGCACATCACATTATAAAAATAAGAGGAATGCTAAAACACAGTGTGCGTCAAGCATTAGATTTATGTGGATTCAAATTATGGATCTCATTACTGTCGACATTTGAGAGTTTACTTAAGCACATACATTCACGCATACAACTCTCTCTAGTATAACTTTGAAAACAAAAGAAGGAAAAAAAAAAATCAAATTGTATAGTGTTACAATTGATGTCTGTCAATCGACAATTGATCGTAATGAGTTGATTATAGAATCAGCTAATCATATATAATTCAATAATATATAGAAACAAAAATATACAACAAGAAATGTAAATTGTCTTTTACTATTAACACGTATGTCTGTCATGGGACACTTCCCTTACAGGTTTACGCAAACAAATATGAACACAAATCAAAACCAACGGTCAAAATAAAACCCTGTATGGAAAATAAAAACTAATAATGGTATGTAGGACAAGCTTCCCTAATATACGCTTAATCATGTTAATTGCCTGGCCAATCAATCACCAATGTGTATCAATCGATTGATCCTAGCCGTAAGTGAACACCGAACACTGCGACGCCGGCCTCGACAGCTCCGTTCCCGCGCTGGCCGGGCACTCCTCCATCCCCACCGGGGGCACCATGCAGTTGTAACTCAAGCACAACGACACCGTATCGGGCAACGTCGACCCCGGCTCAACAGGGAACCCGGATATGTAATTGTGCTGTAAATACAATGTTCTGGTGGTGCCCATGTACACGCTCTTAACGTACTCCCTCGGTACTTTCCCAATCAGACGGTTGTTATTCAAAAACAAGCTCTCCACCCCAGCCAGGATCGGCGACAGCTCACCCGTTATGGAGTTGTGGCTCAAATCCACGATCGAGCCCTCTCCGTAGGATGGGGGCTGGGACCCCACGGGCGGGACCCACCCGGAGAGATTGTTCCGTTGCAGCAGCAGCGACTGCAGTGTGGTACGGAACAGAGTTTGAGGGAGGGGTCCACTGAGACGGTTCATGCCGAGATCGAGGTGGACTAAATCAGTGAGCGAGTCGAAGAGGGAGCCGATGGGACCCGACATTTGGTTTTCCGAGAACGACAAGTAACGGAGCGTCGTCGGAAGAGAAGGCGGTAAGGGACCGGTGAGCTTGTTGCGTTTTAAGTCCAGGTGAAGGAGCTGAGACGACACGTCGTGCGGCAGCTCGCCGGAGAGGGAGTTGGAGCCGAGGATGAGGACTTTCAGAGTCGGTAAACGGGTCAGACCCTGGGGGATTGACCCGGTGAGGCGGTTGTAGCTGAGGTCGAGGGTGTGGAGGTTGGAGAGGAGAGAGAGGGTCTGGGGAATCGGACCAGTGAGGCGGTTGTTGGTTAACGAGATGACTCGGAGGTTGGCGAGTCTGCCGAGTTGGAACGGGATTGGACCTGTGACGATTCCGGGGAAGAGGATGAGCTGAGTCAACTCGGTGAGGTCGGCGAGGGAGGGAGGGAGCGACCCGGCGAGGCCGGGCGAGTCGGAGAGGCCAGTGCCGAGAGTGAGGGTGGTGACTCGGCCGGAGGTGCAGGTGACGCCGGAGAAGGTGGAGCAGGGATCTGGTGCGGCGGAGTCCCAGGTGGAGAAGAATGCTGTGGCACCTCGGAAGGGGACATCGGTGAGGGAGTTCTTGATGGAGATGAGGGCGTGGAGATCGACGGTGCTGATTTTCTGGTTTTCTTGTTGATGCGACGGTGGAGTGAGATTGAGAAGGAGGAGAAGAAGAAGAGATCGAAGTGGAAGTGAGGAGTGTGCATGTGGTTTGGCCGCCATGAACAAAAAACCACGAGAGAGAGAGAGAGAGAGAGAGAGAGAGAGAGAGAGAGGGAGACAAATATGGTGCGGTTTTATGGATATCGTGAGAGTGGGGGATGAAGAGGGATCTGGTGCGGCGGAGTCCCAGGTGGAGAAGAATGCTGTGGCACCTCGGAAGGGGACATCGGTGAGGGAGTTCTTGATGGAGATGAGGGCGTGGAGATCGACGGTGCTGATTTTCTGGTTTTCTTGTTGATGCGACGGTGGAGTGAGATTGAGAAGGAGGAGAAGAAGAAGAGATCGAAGTGGAAGTGAGGAGTGTGCATGTGGTTTGGCCGCCATGAACAAAAAACCACGAGAGAGAGAGAGAGAGAGAGAGAGAGAGAGAGAGAGAGGAAGTCAAATTTGGTGCGGTTTCATGGAAATCGTAAGAATGGGGTATGAAGTTATGATGGATATAACCGTTGCCTTGCGTAATGGCGTTATGGCCCAACTTATTTATTTGAGTCACCTTTCTTGGACTTATTATAAGAGCGCTAGTTACTTCATTTACTCACTACAATAATTACCACTGAGTACATCTTTCACACCTGCAGAACCTTACTTGCACACAGTGAATGAATCTCACTCCATTGCTTGAGACAGTAGTGCACATGGGCACCCCTCAATTGTTAATGCATGTGCAGTTCATATTTCATCAACGGTTGAAAATCACTCACTCATACGTGCGTGACTATTTTCAAGCGAAATAGATGCATATAGTTTGTGTGGTTTACCCTCTCGAATTAAACTGAGAATAGTGGTCCTATGAGTTGGGCAACTTTTGAGATGCATAAAATATGTCCTTTAGGATCACTCTTCGTCACTTTTGATGGATAGGAGTTGGGACTTAGGGGGTTGTTAATTGGTTGGACAACTTAGACTAAAAGTACTAGTACTTAAGTGTTAGGCTTGGCTTTGCTGTCAACCTTTTTTTAGCATTATTACTTAAAAAATTAAGAAACGTGTTTGCAATTAAGAGATTGATGTAATCATAGTAATGAAAAGCAGAGAAAGTTCACCCACCATGACCATTGACCATGCTCTGTTCTCTTGTAAATTCAGGTTTGAATCTTTGCTGTCTGCACCATTTTGTTCTTTTAGAGCATGCAGAGCAGATGGATCTAAAAGAAAAAGACCCACTTCAAAGAGCTAACTCTTTTCTTCCCATTTCCCAACCAATATACATAAAAATGTAAGTTAATTAGTGATTAAAGCTAGCAAAACCAAGCACTTAGCACTAATCCACACACCTGGATGACTTGTTTACTGACAGTTAGTGAATGACCTAAACTTAATGCAGACAAAAAGTTGATAAAAAAAAAAACAAGAAAAAGAAAAAGACCAGAGTGTAGCTGCTACACCGATCACTGCTTCCCAACTTAGCTATTAGTTAATGAGATGTCTTTAGATGCACATGGGGAGAGGTGTGGGCAAACATCAATATTCACCCCAACAGTGGTCAAACTATGCACGTACAGTATTCTAATTTTACACATAAAATACATTAGCATATACATATATGACACATTGTTTATTGCCATTAAATTAGGCACCATGATACATATATAGAGATCTATAGACAGCTCAGATGGAAACTTCGTGACGCCACTGCTGGAAAGATTCTCCCACTCTTTACTAATTTAATCCATATTGGACATTTTGTAGAAGCAAGTTAGGCCGAGTTAGGTTAGTTGGTCAAAACAGTGAATCCCTTCTCTTACACTTAAGTTCGAATCAACTTCCCCTTAAATTAGATTAATTTAAAATAAATTATCGCTTGTATAAAAAATTCATATTGGGCATCTAAGTGAGTAATATAATAGAGATACTACAAAAAAGAAAAAAGAAGAAAGAAAAAAGAAAGGTTTGAAGGAAGTTGAGCTTAGGCAGCTTTACGTGGGTGTGTTTATAAAAGTTGACGAACCACCAATGGATTATGGATGGTCCAATGCTTTAAAAAATGTTTCGGTGGATCTTTCTCAAGCAGTGTAGGTAGGTCCAGTGCAATTTTGTAAAAGGCTGCAAAATGAGCATGCGGCATGTCCAATATAATGAAGGAATGAATTGGAAGCTCAAGGAATATCAAGCTACCACCATTACTAGTTTGGATTTTAAGTTGGTTATTTTAAGGCTACTTTTGGGGGAAAAGAGCTTGAGACAAAGCTTGCATGTTATGCTATGGGGTTTTTCTTTTAATTTTTTTTTTAATACAAGTGATATTGGGGGAGAGAAGAATCCAACCTAGGACTATAGGTGCAGAGAGGGTAAAATGCGGAGCCAGAAGCACCGCTTTCTCGAAATTTTGAGATGTTAAGGTGGGTTGGGCCTCCAAATGGTTTGGGTCCTATGTGCGTGGGAATATATATGGGCTTTATTTTCTTGGCCAGTCTACGATTTGGGCCTATTATTTAGCCTGCTCTACTATAGAAGTGAGGGTCATCTCGGGCCTAAAGCTTTTGACGAGACAACTCTTGAAGTCTACCATCTAAACAAATTTAGGAAAAGATGTGTATGCATGGTTTTTATCCTTCTCAAAATCATTCATAAAAATTTACTGATGCAGTAGAGGATCAGGGAATTCAAAACATGGATGCAGGGAACTATGGAGAGCTGAAAATACAGGGGTGATATTTGGTTCCAGGAATAAATAGTGAAACCATTTTTCAACGAAATGCTCACAGAGCTTCTAAACCAAAGAT
>NC_024129.1:15658364-15680288 GCF_000346735.1 Prunus mume
AGAACCAACATAAGACATCTAAAGCAAATGAAGCAATGCTTTTACTATCTAAACTATTAACTCTCGCTCACATACCGATGCTCAAATGAATTATACCACAAATCCTTTCCCTAGCATAGGTCAGTAGTAACACAAGCACACTAATCATTTCCCTCTCTTTTCAACTTCTGACATGTCTAACAAGAGAACATTTCGTATACACATGCAGCACACACGCAAGCACACAGTCCTACACTACGCATATATGTCCATGATTTTCTCATATTAGAATCCTCTGAGATGAGAGCCAGACTTTGTGCTAGGACCACCAACACAGTGTTTCTTTTCAAACCCAATCCACTCAAAACCAGTAAGAGTTTGCACATCTAACACCAAAATCAATCGACAATGCAGCTGCAATTGCCTCGTCTAAGCCTATCGGAACCATCAGTGGAAAGAAATATGCAAAAATGAGTAGAATGAACGCAAACAATGTAATCACACCATGTGTCAAACAACATAAAGTTCAAACTTGCTCCAAAACTATATTCTCAGGACAAAATGTAGTTAAAACCTAGGAATCCTCAGTAGATGGTTGGTTCACACCAACCTTCTCCAACAACTTACTTAAAGATGCGGGTGCACAAACTTGATACTTCACTTTCCCAGAAGGTGAGAGGAATACCTCAGCCAATTCAAGCTTCTCAGGAGTAAGACTTGTGCTGTCCATGGTTTTACTGAGCACCTTCAGTGCTAGCTGAACTCCCTCTTCCCTAGTCATATCATCCTTGTAATCCTGTTTAAGCATCGATTGAGCCGCTTGGTTGTTCGCACCAATCACTGCAGCTTTCCAGCCAGCATAGTTTCCACTAGGGTCACTCATGTAAAGTTGAAAACCAAAATTCTTGTCCCAACCCGCGAACAAAAACTAAACACCAAAGGGCCGGAGACCACCAAACTGTGTGTAGCCCTGCTTAGTATCACAAAGAGATTGAACAAGCTGCTCAACAGGCATTGGTTCTTGGTACGCAAACATATAGCGCTGAGCTTGGACCCGAGCAGTGTTTATCAGGATGTTGGCATCAGACATTATTCCAGCCACAGCACAAGCAACATGGTCATCAATCTTGTACATTTTCTCAGTGGAAGTTGTGGAGTGGAGGAGTTTGGATGTGACTTTCTTCTCACCAACTAAGATAACCCCATCTTTTGACAAAATCCCAATTGCAGTACCCGCATTTCCAATGGCCTCCATTCATACTCAACTTGGTAGAGACGACCCTCAGGGGAAAAGATGGTTGTACGGCTATCATATCTCCTAGACATCTTTGATAATAACTGTGAAGGTTTGTGAAATAATGGTATTAAATTTTATCCTTTTTTTCCTTCTGAGATAAATGGTATTCAATTTATATAAGATGAAACAAGGGAAACCCAGAAATCCAAATATGAACACAGTTAAAAATTCCAACAGCTCAAGGTTTTCTACAATCTATCAAAGCCAAATAGCATAAATTGGGCAGCATACATATGTGAAATACTGAAAAATCACAACTCAGATGCAATAAACATTCAAATCAATAATAATCACAAGACGCAAATTAAAAATGAACTTGGTCGAAATTGAGACAATGTAAGCAGCCCCATCGCGCAAACTAATTGAAATGACAATCATACAAGAATATGGGTCTTGCCCAGTTTCGCTTGCTCTCTCTTGGTTCAGATGCTTGACAAAGTTTACGCCTTTTGCCGCCTACTCGGCTCTCAGCTCCCTATTCTAGTATTCTTCTTCCTCCTCAAGAAATAACCAAGGCTTTGTTTGCTCTGGCATCCGGGGCTCCGAGTAGGGGCTTTTGTAGAAATTGGGTCAAAACTCTGAGGCCGAAAGTATCGGCCTTTTTATACGGGTAGCCCAGACGTTGTTGCTTGCGCAGGTAACCCAATAATATTCAATTGTCCAGGCTCAACTATTTCAGTGGACCGGAGTGTTTTTTAGGTCGAAAGTGGACCGGAGTTAAGTCCAGATATGTGCTTTTAGCAATTTTCTTTTGGAGAAAAAAGAAAGGGATAAAATTAAGGGCTAACATCATTTTACCCCCTCAAGATTTGGGGTCATTCTTGAAATGGGCAACGCGGTTTTAATTTTGTCAATTTACATCCTAATGTTTTAAAATTCGACCAATTTACATGTTCTGTTAATTTGACCGCTTGGCCTTCTGGTAAGTGATGACGTGGCAAATGTGGGGTCCACCTTTTTAGCCTAGGTGTAATAAAATATGTGAAAAATAATATTAAAAAATTCTTTACTTTTTAAGTTAATTAAAATTTTTAAAATCAATTATTTAAAACAAAAAAAGAAAAAAAAATCAACATTCCAACTAGAACCCCCAAGTCGTCACCAACCCCACCACCCAACCCTCTCTTCTCTTTCAAGCCAGATCACCATTGCCTGCAAACAACCCAAACCACCTCATAATCGCCGCCTGCAAACAACCCAGACCACCTCACAACCACTGTCTGCAAACAACCCACTTTCCCTGTTCCCCAACCCATCGCACCCTAGATCTGAAACCATCCATGCCCCAAATCTGAAATCATCACGGACGGAGCCTGCGCAGAGCATGGTGAAGCGGAGTTGCATTGAGAATACGAGTCGACGACGTAGGCGATGTCGGAGATCTTGGAGTAGACGATGGCGAATTGGGAGCATATGTAGGTGGCTGCCTCCGTGGTGTTGGGGCCCAACAGCTGGGCTAGTTGGGTTGAGTAGTATAGGTATGGGAAGGTGGGGACGGGGGTTGGGGAAGATGAGATCGGGGTTGGGGAAGATGGGTGGGGGTAGGGGTAGGGTTTTTTGGGCTTGGTAAAATATAGAAAACCACATGGAAGTTTACCTTTCCGATCACAACCCATTTGTCCTATTTGTCATCTTTCCAAAATTGGTGCACTCGGATCCTATGTTTGTGCACTCTAAACTCCTCAGAAGATCCAAGTAGCCTAGTCAAGTAATAATTTTCATCCAAAACCTTTAACACTTCAAGAAACTAACATCAAACACCTAAACAACATCACCAACTGTTAAAATCTCCCTACTTTGAACAGATGGAGGGCAAGGCCTAATATCCTTCCTTCGGGTTTTCTGGGCTTGGCTTGATTGTTTTTGGTTTTGTTTTTGTTTTTGTTTTTTTTTTGTTATTTTGTTTTTGTTTTTGTTTTAATTCGGGAAGATGGATGGGGCGGGTGATATTGATATTTGTTTTTAAATATTCCTTTTTTTGTTGTAAATAATTGATTTTAATTAACTTAAAAAGTAAAGAATTTTTTAATATTATTTTTTACATATTTTATTACACCTAAGCTAAAAAGGTGAACTCCATATTTGCCACATCATCACTTAACAGAAACCAAATGGCCAAACTAACGGAACATGTAAATTGGTCAAATTTTAAAACATTAAGGCATAAATTGACAAAATTAAAACCGCATGGCCCATTTCAAGGATGACCCCAAATATATAGGGGGGGTAAAATGATGTTAGCCCTAAAATTAATTGGGCTTTAGGCCTTGGAACCTATATTTTATCAATCTCATGAGTGATTAGCAAATATCAATTATTAATATAAACACTATCAAGCCTTAGCCAAGCCAGCCAATCAAGTTATGTTTTGACATCTTTGAGCCTTTACCAATTCCTTTACCTTTCGTTTGGATGAGAGAAAATAACTCAAAATTTAGCCAAAAGCCTGAAATTTAAGAGGAGAAATTGACAATTCCCTTGTTTGGCAACTTAAACGTGGAATTTATTAAATGACGCCTGGAAAAAACCGTGGAAATTGGGACATCAAATTCCTTAGTTTAATTTCCACCAATATAGGCGTTTTTTTCACAATCTCCATGGTGTCATTTACAAAATTCCGTCATTTTCAAAATTCGACATACATAAATCCAAACACTAAAATCTTCAATTGCTAGAAATTGAAATTATAGAAATCTAAATTCCGTCATTTTAAAATTCTATATAATTTTCAATTACTTCATCCAAACGGAGGGTTAAGGATACCTAAAGCCTATTTTCCTTACATACATTTTCTTCTAAGCTTAATTTGTATTGTTGAAGTTTATCTAATAAAAGTATTCTTTTATTAAATATATATATATATATATATATATAAAGAATATAAAGTCCACATCGGAAACTTGACTAAATAAATTACAATTTATAATAAGTGATTCCATTCCTAATAGAACTGAAGCTTTTTGTGACAACACCTCACACCTACTGGCTTTGTAGGTGGTCAAGGTATGAACAATATCGGTGTTGTTATTGGTGGGCCATTGGCCTGCCTCTTTGAAATTTAACATAGTAGTAGAGCGGGGTCCATATCCAGACCTAGAATCCGACCCAGACTCTAACCTATGAATCTTTCGTTGCATACAGACCTAAACCCAAATGATTAACTCTGATGTAGACTTGGTTGCACTTGTGGCCTACTATGTGGTGGTCCCACGTGAGGGGGTGTGTTGAAAAATATAAAGTCCCACATCAGAAACTTGACGAAATAAATTACGACTTATAATACTTGGTTCCACTCCTAATAACAACGAGGTCTTTCGTAATAAAACCCACACCTATTGAATTTTATAAGTGGTTAAGTTAGAGATAATATTGGTGCTGCTAGTGGTGAGCTGCTTGCCTGTCTCTCTTAAATTTAACATATATATCATTTACATAAGAGAAACAATATATTTTTAAATGAAAATTTTGGCCTAAAAAAACCAATATATATAGTTTTCATCTTCCCATTCAATCCTATCCAAGTTGAACTTCTTCCTCTTCTTGTTGTGGTATGTACATCTATATTATTAAAAGTGTATATAAACAATTCAATGTAATAATTATTGTTTAATGAAATGAGAATACAATTTTAGTTTTCTCACATGGTATCACAAGCCCTAGTCTAACGACTTTTCTCTCTCTGCAAATTTTCTTGCGATTTTCTTACTTGCTAAACACCTTTCTTCGATCACTTTCTCTCTCCATTTTCACTTTCTCATGGCTCATTCGACCAATTCTAATGCGGCTCCTCTTCCACTGCTATCTTCTCCCTCTTCCCCTAATTTTTATGTTGATTTGCCATTGTCAAACTCTGTGAGCTCGATGACTGTTCAGAACATCGCTGGTATGGTTCCAATCAAGCTGAAATATGGAAATTATCTACTGTGGAAGAATCTTTTTCTTTTGGTGCTGCGCAAATTCAGGCTTTTTGGTCATATCAATGACGCTGAACCTTCTCCTCCGCGTACCATCGTTTCTTCTTCAAGCGTTGTTGTTGCGAATCCACAATTTGATCTCTGGTATGATTGCGATCAAAGCCTCATGATTTAGCTTATTTTAAATTTCCCTGAGGATCTTCTCTCTCTCTCTCATATTGTGGGTAGATTTGTGGAATCTTCTTGAAAGACGTTTTTCTGATGTCTCCCGAGCCAATATTCATCAATTGCGCCCTTGTCTTCAAAGCATTTCTAAAGGCGACCTCTCTATGGATTCTTATCTTCAATCTGTGAAGGAAATTACTAATGGCTTAGTAACTGCTGGTCAATCGTTGTCGGAATCAGATCTCGTTGTATGTGCTCAATGGTCTCCCTAGATGAATATGACTCTTTCATTACTTCAATTGAGACGAGAATTGAACCTGTTACACTCGATGAATTACATGCTCTTCTACGCAGCTGTAAGACTACGATTCTCAAACGCAAAACTCAATCCACCTCTGCAGTTGCTATTAAGCCTTTTCATGCTTACGCTGCTACATTCTGGTTATTCTCTCCCAAATTTCAGAGGTAGACGTGGTCATGGTCTGTTCCATTCCAATTGTGGTTCTCAATTTCATTCTCGTAGTCATCATTTCACTGGCATCAACAACTCCTCTAGGTGAGGCCTTTTACCTACGCCTTCATCTTCTTTTTCTGGCAACACCTTTAATGGTACCAACTCCATTGGTTTCTTCTACAATTATTCAGGATTCTCTACTGATCACTCAATGACTTGTCAAATTTGTGAGTGCAAGGGTTATTCTGCTCTAACATGTCGCTAGAGGTTGAATCTTTCTTACAGATGCTTAGATCTTGCAACATGGAGGGTTTTCACTTCAAGGCATGTTATTTTTCTTGAGGACCACTCTCCTTTTACTGTCTCTTCTTCCTCCCCACCATCTTCTTCATCCTCCACTTTTAAATTTCCTATTGAGCTTACTTTTCCAATCTTCTTCTCCAACCAGGGAGGTATGTACTTCTTTACCTCTAGTCTCTCCTTCTTCCAACTCACCATAGTTGAACTCCTCTTTGCCTTCACCACCAGCTTCTCCTTTACCATTTTCTTCCAACTCACCACAGTTGAACTCCTCTTCGCCTTCACAGCCTGTTTCTCCTTTACCCTATTTAATTGACTCTTTAATTTCCACTGCTCCACCTCCCCAAAATACTCATTCTATGGTTACACGATCTAAAAATGGCATTACTAAACCAAAAGCTCTTTTTGCCACTCAACATCATATTTCTTCTTCTCTTGATCACTTCCCTCTCTTACCGACCACACCTACTACATATAAATAGGCTGTGAAATCTAAAGTATGGCAAGATGCCATACAAGCTGAAATTGATGCTTTGCTCAAGACCAATACATGGACCTTGGTTTCTCCTTCTTCTTCTCAAAATATTGTTGGCTGCAAATGGGTATATCGAATCAAAGATAAGTTTATGGTTATGTGGAAAGGTATAAGGCTCGACTGGTTATGAAAGGATTTCATCAACAAGAAGGTTTGGACTACAATGAAACCTTTAGTCCAGTGGCTAAACCAGTGACTTAGGCTGTTTCTTTCTCTGGCAGTTCAATTTGATTGGTTTTTAAACTAATTAGATATAACAATGCCTTTCTTCATGATTTTTTAAAGGAAGATTTTTTATGGAGCAACCTCCAGGTTTTCTTGACTCTACAACGCCTCATTATGTCTGCAAGTTGAATATGTCTCTCTATGGTTTAAAACAAGCTCCCCGAGCTTGGTATGAGGATTTGTTTCATTCTTTGCTGCAGTTGGGTTTTCGATCTTCACAAGCAGATTCATCTCTTTTCATTAAAAGTGATCATTCTCTGGTTTTAATCCTTATTTATGTGGATGATATCTTGGTCACTGATCCTTCTTCTCTTGCTTGTCAATAAGTGATTAAATAGCTCAGCTCTTTTTTTCCCGTTAAAGATCTTGGCCCCATGCATTACTTTCTGGTATTAGAAGTTCATCGCAGCTCTCAAGGTCTTGCTCTATCTCAGAGAAAATATGCCTATGATCTTCTTCAACGGACTGACTTTCTAGGTGCCAAACCTTGTTTAACACCCTTGGGCTCTTCTAAGTTGGATCTTGATAGCTTTCTAACCTACCTTTTATCTTTCTACCGTTGAGGCACTTCAGTATCTTACTTGGACTAGACTTGATTTAGTTTTTGCTATTAATCAAGTCTGTCAAAACATGCATAACCCCAGAGAATCTCATATAGCTGTTATAAAGTGGATCTGAAGGTATCTTAAATGCACTATTTATCTTGGTCTTTGGATTAGAAAAGTTTAGCCACTTCTTCAAGCTTTTTTTGATGCAAATTAGGCAGGTTGCCCTATTGATCGACGTTCTACTAGTGGTCTTTGTGTTTTCCTCGGCCCCAATCTTCTCTCTTGGTCTGCCAAGAAGCAAACTACAGTTGCTAGAAGCTCCACTGAAGCTAAGTATTGAAGTGTTGTCTTGGCTGCTGCTGAATTGGTTTATGTAGCTAAATTGTTTAAAGACATTGGCTTCTTTCTAGGCAATCCTCCTCTTCTCAGGGTGGACAATCAATCTGCTATTTCTTTGGCTTCTAATCGTGTGTTTCATGCTAGGACTAAACACGTGGAGGTTGATTATCACTTCACACGAGAACTAGTGCAAAATGGTTCTCTTAGACTTCACTGTGTTTGTTCTTCTAATCAACTTCCTGACATTTTTACAAAGTCTCTATCTTCCTCTCGATTTGTGTATCTTCGATCCAAGCTTTCAGTTTGTGACACTATCTTCAGCTTGAAGGGGTCTGATAGAGATATCTCCACATCTAATCCAAGCCTTTCATCATAGAGTTGTTAATTTATGTTTTATTTTAATAAACTGTAAAGCTATCATTGTTCAACTATATTATTACAAGTGCATATAAACAATTCAATGTAATCCTTATTGTTTAATGAAATGAGAATACAATTTTAGTTTTCTCACAAAATATTAAAGGAGAATTAGAAAGTGGAAAAGTCAAGAAGTAAAGGATTAGTGTCAGGATTTTTAGACCTGAGGAAAGAGTACTGAAGTTGACAACGAGTAAGAGATTTTTTGATATTAGCAAAACTAACATGACAAATATGCCATATGTTGGGATTTTGGGTGATTGATTTTGAAATTAAAATGTTGTGGTGGTGACGTTGTTGAAAATGTTAGGTGAGAAGAACATATCATATATCTTTCATTCATTTTCTAGCCATCTCTCAATTGTCTTTTTTTGGATTTATTTATTTATTTTATATCAAATAGAAACTTCATTAGATAAACTTCAATGGTACAATTAAAGACATCAACAAGACATCTAAAATACCAATTCCAAAAGAGCAACAAACTAACATGCTAAAAACACAACTAATGAGGACAAAAGTCGCACTAAAACTACTAGCTCACATCACCACAATTAACCATAAGCGCAAACAAAGCCCACAAACCCAACATTATTAAAACCCTAATATAACTCATGAGCCTAGACGAACCCTACCACCACAACCTAATGAAGTGCCATCGCGGCCACACCCACCATTGCATCTGTAACAGATCTGGGGAAAATATGATTTCTAACGTTCTACATGCGCATAAGATTGAACAAATAAACGAAAACAACAACTTTGCCAAATAACAATGGGGTGATTTGCAGCAACCTCCGTCAAAGACGATGTAGAATCAAATTTAAAAAACATGAGCTACGTCAAGGAGTGGGTTTTGGGAGCATGATTTAATTGAGAACATAGACTATAAGGGGTGATGAGGAACTTCAATCTAACCATGGCTCAAAGGAAACCACCACAAAGGGTTTTTTTCAAAACACCCCAGTGAACTTATTCACTAACCTAAAAGGAAAAGCCGAGAAGAGAGGAGGGGCAGTGATGCTTCTTCTTCCTCCCCCCTCTATAGAGTTTTCCTTTAAAACTCACAGAGGGAGAGAGTGGCTAGGGTTTCTTGGGAGAATAATTTGATACAAACTTAAATGGTCATCTATATATCATGTGAGCCCTAAATCTGCCTTTTAGTTTTTATTTTATTTTTAATTATAAAAAAAGATAAATTCCACTAATATCTCAAGAGCATTACAAAAGAATCCTAATCTGCTTTAACGTGCAAATTATGTTGCAGGTTTAAACATTTGGGTATTAATGGATCAAATTGAAACATCAATGATGAAGTTGAAGTCTCAATTCGAAATGTTCTCCAAATAACATTAACAACATTACATGTAAAACTTGACCCAAAAAAAAAAAACCATTACATG
Organism: Prunus mume; assembly: GCF_000346735.1. Next base: position 15,667,941 of record NC_024129.1, read on the forward strand.
TAAAACAACGAAAATTCTGTGGTGCCTCAGCTATACCGGTACAACCAATCATCTAAGGGTTCATATTTCATTTTAAAAATCAAGGGTTGAGATTGAATGACCTGATGACTTGTTCACTCCTTTCTTATTAAAGAGCACGTGAAATACACGTGACTGAGAAAACAAACGAACAAGCTTTGACGAACGCGAGGAAGATGTCGCGTGCACTGGAGTTGCTTCATCTTTGCAATATATATCTCTCTCTCTCAAATCCAATCCTCATCTTTGCCCCAAGTCAGAATCTGAGCATCTCCTCTCTGCCGACGCCGCGATGCAAGAACCATCGGAGAGGAGACAAAGTGGGGTGATTCAGTTGAGTTCGACGGGGATGGTGTGAAAGGCCTTTATTTGAGTAGAAATTCAACGACTTAGTATTGAATCTGGAGTGAGGATGTCTATGTTGCAGAGCCTTTGATGGGAGAAAAAATTCAACTTGGACTGAATCTTGGTGAATTTTTTTCCCTCTTTTAATAATTACTAATATATTAATATTTTCTCTTAATTTCACACAACATCAGACCCACTGTGATCCTTTCTCCATCAAACCCATGTAATTTTCATTTTATGGAGGATTTGTTTTCTTCCATGTATGAGGTTATGGATTTGTGCTTCAAAATAAGGTATGAAATTTTGAACAATCAGGTTGTTGATTTTCTTTAAAGTCTTGGATTCTTGAATTTTCTTCCTACTTTTTTTTTTTTTTTTTCAATTTCAGATTTTTTTTTTTATTCAAGAATTCTGGTCATGAGGAATCCAATTGGAGTTTTTGGGGCTTGTTAGTGGAGAACTGAGGTTGGCATCAAAAGAAAGATGAGTTCTTTAACTGAGAAACCTCATAACTAGTTTTGGTTTCTTCAATCCAAGTGGTTGATGGTTAACTTTTGCAAGATACATTTCTCAGAGCAGGTGCTTTCCTAGCTATAGAATTTTAAGACCAGTATTAACATCCAACACACTGTTTTGTTATATTATTTCTTATGTGCAATTGCATATAGTTTTTGTGCAATTGCATACAGTTTATGCAATTTTTGACCCCCTGTATGCAATTAGCGATAGTGTGATGTTTAAAGAAATGTTTGACTCGAATGCTATATCATTGAGTTATTTACCCATTAACAATCTAGTAACAATTGAGGTTTCATTCGTTGAGTATGTTGCATTCATTTGATAAATTTAAATGTTGGTATGTTCAGTAAGAAAAAATAAGAGTTCACGAGAAAGAAGAAGACATGAATTTTTTTTTATTATAGGTGAAGTGTCTTGGGTTGCCATTACCATTTCAAAGATTGTATTGGTAAATCTGTAAGTGTATGGTTCAAATGTGATGTTCATGATTGGTATTAGTTGTTGTGATTGCCGTAACTGCTATATATTGGTTGCTCTGGCTAAGGATTTAGGAAAAGAGAAGTTAAGAAAAGTGCATTTTTGTTACACTGAAATATGTGTTTTGAGATACCATCACAGTGTTTGAATAATCTCTCTCTACCTTCCTCTCATTTGCAAGAAGGGGTATGCTCACTTGGACTTTTCATGCATACTTGGTGAGATTCTCACCTTCTTCTGAGAGCCTAATATTTGTGTACTCTACAAGTTTTAAATTGAGCTAAAGCGTATTACAAAATATTTTAGGTGAAGTGTTTTCTTTGTTTATGTTTCTTTTTTGAGATCTTATTTCTTATTTATGTGACATGTAGTTTTGGTTAGAGAAAATAGATGATATCACATTTAATTTTCTATAGCTTTTACGTAGTAGTAGATTATCCGTATTGTCATGCAAATGAACACACACAAAAAAGAGGCCCTCTAGCCAAAAAAGAGGAAATTTTGTGATCTTTGCATACATTATAAGAGTGTGAGCCAATGAGCCTTCTAGTAAAAATGAAAAAAGTTAAAAACCAAAAGAAGGGCGGAATGCAATTGCATATTGTAAACCAAGAATTGCAAACAGACGTTACGAAATTGCGTACATATATATGCAATTGCATATTGTAAAATGAGAATTGCACATAGATGCTACGAAATTGCATACAGGTATATGCATATGCATATTGTAAATTGAGAATTGCACACATTTGCTATCAAATATGCGATATATGCCCACAAAAACCATTAAACATGGCTAAATTGTTGATTTAGTCCTTGAACTAGTATCCAATCTTCAATTTATCTCATGACCTTTTTTTTTTATAAAGGGTAAATTACTCAAATGGTCCTCAAATTTATACTCGATTTACATTTTGGTCCATCAATTAAATTATTTGTTCAAATGGTCCATCAACTCTTTACTATTCGTCGAATTGGTCCTACCATCTAATTCCGTCAATATTACTGTTAAGTTGAGGGTTAAAATCGTTAGTTTATACTAAAATGTTAATAACTTAATTAAAATCTATGTAAGCCTATAAAATACTATAAAAATCAGAAAATTTAAAAACTGAAATGCCCAATAATAAAAAAAAACCAATAAATAATAAATAAATGAAGAAAAAAAAACCCCCCAAAACTCGCCCCCACCTCCATCTCTGCAACCCTCCCCATCAATCCAATGTAAATCAACAAACACCCATTTTTCATTTTCTCCAGGCAGTCATTGCATCCAAGAATCACACCAAAATATGAAATTTAATTCTACATTTCTTCCACAACCAAACATAATATAATCTCAACCAAACAACCTAATATAAGATTCGACGGGATTTCTTAGTCTTGGGACTGGACGTCGAATTGGATTGTCCGAAGCTTTTTCAATCTTGTCTTCGACAGATGTGGACGACACTAAATTCGCAGAATCCTAAGTCCACACCCAAGTTTTCTCCCTAAGAGACAGAGTCGATTTTTATTTTAAAACCAAAAAGAAAGAAACAGTAAGGATGAAGCCCTTCTCTAGAACAGAACAAAATGGGAGAGAGAATAGAGAGTATATAGAAGGAGAGAGGGAATGGGGAGACAAAGGGGAATTGGAGTATAGAAGACAGAGGGGAGAGAGGGGAGAGGGAATGGGGAGACAAAGGGGAATGGGAGGAGAGATGGCGATGCAGGTTTTTTTTTAATTCTGAAAAACTTATTCTTATTTATTAACCTATCAAAAGTCCTACTTACCCTTAATAATATAGCATGTGCTCCTCACATGATTTAATTTGACAGCAAATGTTACGGTAGGACCAATTTGACGAATAATAAAGAGTTGATGGACCATTTGAACGAATAATTTAATTGAGGAACCAAAATGTAAATCGGGTATAAGTTTGAGGACCATTTGAATAATTTACCCTTTTATAAAATTACGGATATGAATGTCTTTATCGCCAATGTCTCCCCTGCCATTTAATTCCCTAACATTTCATCCAATATGTCATTAAATATGAGGGCAAATTGGTCATTCTATATGTTAAACATAATTGAATTATGTAAAATAAAATAGGGTTATTTACTGTAGACGTTCCTAAACTTGGCCCCCATTTGCAATTGGGTCCGTGAACTTATTTTTTTAGGCAATTACAGTCTTTAACTTTACAAGTAGTTCCAATTGGGTCCTGCCATCCAAGTCTGTCAATTTGTCCGTCAAAATAAGGGGTAAAAGCGTCCTTTCGAGTTTCGAAAGTCTCATTTGCTGGATAATCCAGCGTGTGAACCTTCATACTCTCCTTCTCCTTCTCCTTCACATTCACCCTCATCCCCCTCAAGCTTTCCTCCTCCACCGTGTTGGCCGATTGGCCAAATCCAACAATAAAAAGTCATCCAAGACAGTTTATTTAAAAGAAAAATAAAAGGAAAAGTACTTGGGCAAGAGGCAACATGTAAGCCAGAGTCTTGCCAGACCCGATCTGAGAACCCAAGACCATAGTTTTCCCTTCCATCACTGCTGGGATTCCAATATAATGAATTTCAGTAGGAACCTCAATGCCCATCTCTCTCACAACTGCCAAGACCTCTTTAGTCAGACCCAATCCCCCAAAATTCTCAGTCTCCCTCTTCTCATGATTATCTGGCTTACACTACCCAATCCCCAAATTTCAGTTAGGTTTCTTGTTCTTAAGCTTCAATGGCAATTTCTGGGATAGAAATGGTTGTGGCTGTGGCGATGCAAAGAGGCCTAAACATTGTTAAAACTTTGGTGGTTTTTGGCAGTTTTATGAGAGAAAAGTGTTTGGCTGCTTGGAGGCGTGATAGAGTGAAGAGGTTTGAGGAGAGAGAGAAAGTGAGAATGGTCCTTGCTACTCCCATGGCTTTTCCCTTGCAATGTAATTTTTCAGTTTTCTTAGAAATGATGGATGTTGTTGTTGTATTTTCTTATCACCATTGACAGAGACCCCATTTATCACCATGCCAAGATCAATGGTGCAAAATAAGCTACATTCTTGATGATGAATTTCTGCAAAGCTTTATTCTTGACAGAGCCCCCATCTCTCTCTCCCTCCCTCTCTCTCTCTCTCTCTTCCCTCTTGTTCAGCAGGGATCACGAAAAGCCAGTGTCAGTGACACAGTGGCCAAGCAAATCGACCTCACAAACGACATCGTAAAAGAGTTGGGGATGGTTTACAACCAGACATGGAGTTGGCCATCTGTGAAAACTCCAATATACCCCTCACAACAAGAGCATGTGCCATTCACATGGTCAAACTCAACGGATTCTGTTATGGTAGGACCCAATTGGAACTACTTGTCGAGTTAAAGGATGTAATTGCCTTAAAAAAAAGTTCACGGACCCAATTGCAAATGGGGGCCAAGTTCAGAGACGTCTACAGTAAATAACCTAAATAAAATAATATGAAAGGATGTTAAATATATGGCCTAAAGTCGAACATGTGATGTTGCTCTTTTTTGGATATTTCACCATCATTTATGGGCAAAATCATTCTTTTCAACTATGATATGTAGTCTACAATCATAACAACACAATAATCCTTGGAATATGATTCATATGTGGGCTATGCAGTGAGATTGGATGTAAGAAGACTTCTCATACTTCCACTTCATTTCCTAAACATTCATGGTCATATATTATCAATTGGGCATTGATCATAATCGAAAAACTCCAATTTTCTTTTTTGTCAATTCAATATGGCCCAATCAATTGACCATTAAGTAATAATTTTTGGGGACATTTTGAAAAAGACCAAATGAGAGAGAAATATTTTTAAAAGAAGCCAAAATGAACAAAAATGCCCTTATTATTTTTGGATTTTCTAATGAATCCTTTACATTTGCATGTCTTTGGTTTGAAAGATGAGGGGCTTTTCTGTCTTTTTTGAAAAAGTTTTGGCTTTTTCCAAAAGTGAAAGTTTTTTTGTGGCTAAAACTTAAATTTACTTCATTTTTGTTGAAAGTTTTTAAATTTATATTTGTGTCAACAATCATATGTTTGATATTATTATTTTTTTAAATTAACAATATAGTAATAATTGGAGATAATCAACAAAGTTCAATTTTATTCCCAATAGTTCATTGGGTTAAATTAGTAGTAAATCACGAAAGTTATATTTAGTAATTTATGCCAACAAACCTACCTAACAAACGCTAAGCGACTCATTCGTCGGGTAAATGATGTTGTCCGTTGACCAAATTACCTAACGAACTCCATGATTTACTCAACAAACAAGGTATTTTACTTCGAGGACACAAGGGGTGCGCTCGTTGAGTAAATTTCATCGTTCCCCAGGAAATTGGACAAACTGAAATGCTTTATCAAACAAACGCGCTATTTTTTCACGCAAACACAAGGGGTGCATTCGTTGAATAAAGTTGGCCGTTCCCCCGGAAATTGGACCCAACTAACTTACTTTTTCAAATGAATGGGCTATTTTTTCACGCGAACACAGGGTTGTGTTCGTTGATAAAAGTTTCCCGTTCCCGGAAAAATGGGCTCAACTAACTTACTTTTCCAAACATACGGGCTATTTGTTCACGCAAACGTAGGAGTTGTGTTTGTTGAGTAAAGTTGCTAATTCGCCGGAAAAATGAACTCAACTAACTTACTTTTTGAAACAAACGGGCTATTTGTTCAAGCTAATGCAAGGGTTGCGTTCGTTGAGTAAAGTTGCCCGTTCCTCGGAAAAATGGGCCCAACTAACTTACTTTTTCAAACAAACGGGATATTTGTTCACATAAACGCAAGGGGTTGCGTTCGTTGAGTAAAATTGCCCGTTTCTTGAAAAATTGGCTCAACTAATTTACTTTTTCAAACAAATTGGCTATTTGTTCACACAAACGCAAGGGTTGTGTTCGTTGAGTAAAGTTGTCCATTCCTCGGAAAAATTGACCCAACTAACTTACTTTTTCAAACAAACGAGTTATTTGTTCACGCGAACGCCATGGGTTGCATTCAGTCAGTAAAGTTGTCCGTTCCTCGGAAAAATGAGCTCAACTAACTTACTTTTTCAAACAAACGAGTTATTTGTTCACGCGAACGCCATGGGTTGCATTCAGTCAGTAAAGTTGTCCGTTCCTCGGAAAAATGAGCTCAACTAACTTACTTTTTCAAACAAACGAGTTATTTGTTCACGCGAACGCCATGGGTTGCATTCAGTCAGTAAAGTTGTCCGTTCCTCGGAAAAATGAGCTCAACTAACTTACTTTTTCAAACAAACGAGTTATTTGTTCACGCGAACGCCATGGGTTGCATTCAGTCAGTAAAGTTGTCCGTTCCTCGGAAAAATGAGCTCAACTAACTTACTTTTTCAAACAAACGAGTTATTTGTTCACGCGAACGCCATGGGTTGCATTCAGTCAGTAAAGTTGTCCGTTCCTCGGAAAAATGAGCTCAACTAACTTACTTTTTCAAACAAACGAGTTATTTGTTCACGCGAACGCCATGGGTTGCATTCAGTCAGTAAAGTTGTCCGTTCCTCGGAAAAATGAGCTCAACTAACTTACTTTTTCAAACAAACGAGTTATTTGTTCACGCGAACGCCATGGGTTGCATTCAGTCAGTAAAGTTGTCCGTTCCTCGGAAAAATGAGCTCAACTAACTTACTTTTTCAAACAAACGAGTTATTTGTTCACGCGAACGCCATGGGTTGCATTCAGTCAGTAAAGTTGTCCGTTCCTCGGAAAAATGAGCTCAACTAACTTACTTTTTCAAACAAACGAGTTATTTGTTCACGCGAACGCCATGGGTTGCATTCAGTCAGTAAAGTTGTCCGTTCCTCGGAAAAATGAGCTCAACTAACTTACTTTTTCAAACAAACGAGTTATTTGTTCACGCGAACGCCATGGGTTGCATTCAGTCAGTAAAGTTGTCCGTTCCTCGGAAAAATGAGCTCAACTAACTTACTTTTTCAAACAAACGAGTTATTTGTTCACGCGAACGCCATGGGTTGCATTCAGTCAGTAAAGTTGTCCGTTCCTCGGAAAAATGAGCTCAACTAACTTACTTTTTCAAACAAACGAGTTATTTGTTCACGCGAACGCCATGGGTTGCATTCAGTCAGTAAAGTTGTCCGTTCCTCGGAAAAATGAGCTCAACTAACTTACTTTTTCAAACAACGGGCTATTTGTTCATGTAAACGCAAGGTTTGCGTTCGTTGAGTAAAGTTGCCCTTTCCCAGGAAAAATGGGCCAAACTAACTTACTTTAAAAAAGAAAAAGGGTCTATTTGTTTACGCAAACGTTGAGGTTATGTTCATTGAGTAAACTTGCCCATTTCCCAAAAAAATGGGCCCAACTAACTTGCTTTTTCAAACAAATGGGCTATTTGTTCAATCAAATGCAAAGGTTGCGTTCGTTGAGTAAAGTTACCCGTTCCGCAGAAAAATTGGCCAAACTAACTTATTTTTTCAAACAACAAGCTATTTGTTCACGTAAACACAAGGATTGCGTTCGTTGAGTAAAGTTGCCCGTTTCCTGGAAAAATGGGCCCAACTAACTTACTTTTTAAAACAAACGAGCTATTTGTTCACGCAAATGCGTAGGTTATGTTCGTTGAGTAAAGTTGCCCGTTCCCTTGAAAAATGGGCCTAACTAACTTGTTTTTTCAAACAAACGGGTTATTTGTTCACGCAAATGCAGATGTTGCGTTCGTTGAGTAAAGTTGCCCGTTCCCCGAAAAAATGGGTCAAACGAACTTAATTTTTCAAACAACGGGCTATTTGTTCACGTAAACACGGGGGTTGCATTCGTTAAGTAAAGTTGTCTGTTCCCCGGAAAAATGGGCCCAACTAACTTACTTTTTAAAACGAACATGCTATTTGTTCACGCAAACGCAGAGGTTGTGTTCGTTGAGTAAAGTTGCTCGTTCCCCTGAAAAATGGGCCCAACTAACTTGCTTTTACAAACAAACGGGCTATTTGTTCACGCGAACGTAGTGGTTGCGTTCGTTGAGTAAAGTTACCCGTTTCTTGGGAAAATGGACCCCACTAACTTACTTTTTCAAACAAACGGGATATTTATTCACGCGAGCACAAGGAGTGCGTTCGTTGAGTAAAGTTGCCCGTTCCCAGGGAAAATGGACCCTGCTAACTTTCTTTTTCAAACAAACGCACTATTTTTTCATGCGAACGCAAGGGTTGCGTTCGTAGAGTATGTTGCGTTCATTTGATAAATTTAAATATTGATATGTTCGGTTTGAAAAAATAAATGTTCACGAGAAAGAAGAAGATGTGATTTTTTATTTTTTATTTTTGTTTTGTTTTGTTTTGAGTCGAAGAAATTATTATTATTATTTTTTAAAGAAAAAGCGTATGGGTGTGATATATACTATTGTTAATTTAATTGGATCTTTCCCCTTATATTTTTCACGTGCTTCTTTTTTTAAAACTATTTAAAAAAAATTTCTTATACTAAAAAGAGAATAAAATTACAAATATATTCACATAACTAAGACTCGAACGTAAGCCCTATACCAAGGGATATGCACTAAAAACCAACTCCACTAAATAAATTTTTGTGTCAATTTGTTGCATGTTGGAGTATATATATAGTTGTTATAATATTAATATAAATTATATAAAATAAAAAAATTTAGGGGGTCCTAAAAACTTAGGGCCCTGTGCATTGGCGCCACTTGCACTATTCCAAGGCCGTCCCTTCCTACTAGTTTGGTTAATCCTAACTATCTCATATATGAGAAGATAGTAAGGAGCTCAAGAGAGCCCTATATGCACCATGTTCAAACATGGCTTACAAACTGCTCTGGTTACGCGACTTGGTATGACTATTGTATGAATCTAGATGGTTATTCCTCATTGTTTGAACCTCATTGGAGCTCTTCATTTATGTAGATGGACACTTATCTAAATTGTAGTCCAATGGTAAAACAAACTATGGATTTATGCATGGTTTATTCATTCTAATCAACATTTTATTTTCAAACTTTTCATTAACGCGCATTACATACCACTTATATTTCATTATATATATATATATATATATATATCTTATTATTAGTAAATTTTGAGTTTTATTTGTTCAATACATTCATTGATAATGTACATAACATTTATGAAAGTTTTATACCAAAATTATGTGTTTCAATGCCTATATTTGTCTTTTTTTTTTCCCCGATACCTAAAAAGATAACGATATATCCCTCGAAATATCCATAAATTGGAGACTCGTTGTTATTTTTATGACTGATATTTTAATACTTGGTCTTACCTCTGTGAGGTGAAGAAATTGGATTCATCACTATCCATGTTAAGGGTAATAATTAAAATACAGGTCTCAAGTAAATAGCTTAGATTTACAGTATGGCTCTCAATTGCAATGTTAAACCCTACATTAGTTATATTCATTTTATTTTTTTGTTCTAAATATAATATAGATAGTCTTTTCTATGGGTATCTATACATTATTATATAATATTTTAATTTCTTTTAGTCAAATATAATATTTTAATGAGTATATGTAACAATTAAAAAAGAGAACCAGGTTTTTTTTTTTTTGCCAAGAAAAATGGAGAACGAATTAATAAGTCACTTATTTTGAGCGATAGGATTATTAGTGATACTAATGGATGGTATGTTGATATTTAAGGGGTTTTATTTATTTATTTAAATTGTATACTTATTAGGCTTTAGGGTCTAAGTTATGAAGTGTAATAGCGATTTCTTATACTTATTCGACTTTAGGATGTAAGTTACCAATTGAATTGCGATATGAATAATGTGTAATTGAACGTAATTTGTGTCGTTAGCATTTGTATTGACAACTATGCAATTTCCAAATAGTGGAAGGAATTTCAAAGAGACTACGCCTTTGTCGATGTTTCAGTTGTTAATGCATGTCCTAGAATTGTTGTCCAATTGCACATCCATTGTATATAATTACATATAAAATTTCAAGACATACTATGAACTCAAATGTAATTACTCATAATAATTGGATAATCGTAAAAAGACTATGCAATTGCACATACCATAACGCAAAAACGGAATGACTCTGTACAGATTAATGACCCTGAATGTAGCAAATTGCCCATCCACTAAAAATAGCTAACCCATCCCCTCATTCCCTTCCCGTTCCCGACACCTCTCCCCATCCCCATTCCCTCAGCTCCCTCTCTCTCTCTCTCTCTCTCTCCGTCTAAAAGAAACACAAACATAAAAAATAAATCAAACCAAGACATCAAGAATCAAACATAGCTCCATCAAACCCAAACATGAAAAATCAATTAAACCCAAAAATCAATCAAACCCATCCCAGCTTCTCCATTTTTCACATATTTCGCAGGAGATGGAAGTTTTCATCAGCTCATGACTGCAACTTTGTGTGCATCTGCTCCATTTGGATTTATTAGAAGGGCAGCAACTAGAGATTTAGTACAAGCCATAATAAATAATAGTTGAAGTTTAATGAATCAAAGGTGAATCAGATTTGGGGAAATAGAAGAAATCAAATAAATTTGGGATTTCTAAGAAGAGGTTTCTCAAGATTCAAGCATGTGAATAAGAGAAATCAGTCATGATACTATGTTAGAATTGAGCCAAACAGAAAGAAAATGAACTAGAGAGAAGAAGGGTAGGTGAGGTATTAGGAAGAAGGGGAAGGAGTGTCTTGAAGGAGGCGCGTCAATTTTTCCCCTTGCTTTTAACCTGTTAACCAACACAACCGTTTTCCCTTGTTTTAAAAACACCCCCATGTGAGTGGCTGTACCGGTACAGCTGATGCACCACAGAAGGACTTGTAAAACGATTGAGTGATGGGGGCCATTGCATTATTCCCCTTTGGATTTATGCATGCAGGAGGAGCTAGTAGGCTTCGTATTTATGGGTAGAATGGACATTATTGGACAACCTTAGCTATGGATATATAGGAAAACGTCCAAAATCCATAATAAAGCTGGGGACGTACGTGGTGGTGCATGCATGTTGGCAGTTGATGTTGATATTTTATTCCCACCCAAAACATTACAAACGAATCAAAAAATAACTCAAAACCAGTGTACACTCACGTCACGTGCTTCTGCAAACACAAACTAGTAAGCTATTCAAAGAGGACATAGCCACAGAGGGGGAGCAGATCGATGCAAATTATTAAGTTCTTCTTTAAGCTCAAATACTCAGCACCAACATGACTTAATAATTAAGATTACCACAGTATATCGATCTGATACACTATCAGATAAACAAAAAAACAAAACAACAAATTACAGATATTGATCCCTCAAGAAGTAGTTTTCACTTCCAAGCTTTCACATGCTATAGCTGACGCATATTATGCTAATTAATTAAACCACAGTGACCACTAATTGGGATATTTAGGACTGTGCTGCGGTGATGATTAATGTCAACTATGCAGGGCACTGGAATCCAGAGGGTGGAGTTTTCCCACAGTCAATCAGAACCTGAAGAGCGATGGGGATGATGATGTTGATGTTGAGAAGCTTAGCCTTGATGGTGGTGCAAAGGCAAATTGCAGCATCCAAGTCCACCAGCCCTTGAAGCACTGGACAGCATGCATCCTTGGCACTGCTGCCAATTCCAATGTGAATGAGGCCACCCAACACATCCACACAAGCTCCCAACTTGAGAGTGTCAATGGGACACGTGTTCTTTGGTGGTGGTGCTGGGGTTGGCACTGGTGTTGGTGGTGGAGGGGGGCATGGTGTCTCAGTGGGTGGAGGAGGCTTAACTGGTACAACTGGGGTAGGTGTTGGTGTTGGTGGGCTTGGTGGAACAACAGGTGGTGATGGTGGTGGCTTAACTGGTACAACTGGGGTAGGTGTTGGTGTTGGTGGGCTTGGTGGTACAACTGGGGGCTTGGGTACATATGGTGGGGGTTGTACAACTGGGGGTTTGGGTACATACGGTGGTGGGGGTTGCACAACTGGGGGGTTGGGGACAGACGGTGGTGGGGGTTGAAGAACTGGGG
>NC_024129.1:15680301-15699442 GCF_000346735.1 Prunus mume
GGCGTGGTGGGGGGGTTGGGGAGGAGGGGTGGGTGCGGGAGTGGGGGGTTGGGGATGAAGGGGGGGTGCACGATTGGGGGCTTGGGGATGAAGGGTGGGTGCACGATTGGGGGCTTGGGGATGAAGGGTGGGTGCACAATTGGGGGTTTGGGGTGGGGTGGTGGTTTGACAATAGGAGGCTTGGGGATGAAGGGAGGTCTCACAATAGGTGGTTTGGGGACAGAAGGAGGTTTTGGTATATGGGGAGGATATACAATGGGGGGTTTGGGGCCATGGGGTGGCTTGGGTACATGGGGTGGATGAGGATGAGGTGGCTTTGATGGTGGCTTGGGAACATAGGGAGGCTTTACATGAGGGGGATGGGGTGGTTTTGATGGTGGCTTGGGAACATAGGGAGGCTTTACATGAGGGGGATGGGGCGGTTTTGATGGTGGTTTGGGAACATAGGGAGGCTTTACATGAGGAGGAAGAGGTGGTTTTGATGGTGGTTTGGGAACAGAGGGAGGCTTTACATGAGGGGGATGAGGTGGGTGTTTAGGTGGTTTAGGGATGAAGGGTGGCTTTACATGAGGAGGCTGTTTGGGTGGCAAGTGTGGAGGGTATGTTGGTGGTGGACAGTAGGAGTTAGCAAGAGAAGTGAGCAAACTACCCAAATTCACAATGAGGACTAAGAGCAAAGCCAGGGTATAATTCCCCATGTTCAAAACTCCACAACCCTCAAAAGAGTTGGGTTGTTTAAGACCGGATATTGAAACCCAACACCATGCAAAAGCCTTCTTATAGAGATATGGTGAGACAAGTTGTGAGTGAGTATGTACAAAAGAGAGAGAGAGAGAGAGAGAGAGAGAGAGAGAGAGAGAGAGAGAGAGCAAAAACACAATCCCGTACCTTTCTTTGTGGTACCAACTAAAGATAAATAAAACTATTAATCTCTGTGCATAATTAATTAATTTGTCAAATTGCCAACATGCATTGAATTTCGGTCTCTCCAAACTCCAAACTCCAAACTCCAACTTGATCAGTATCAAATTCACCACAAACAAAAGCGAGGAATTGAGTCACTTCCTTCCTTTACATTCAGAACCAGGTAGGGCACTGCAATCACTGACTTAATCTGTAGCCAAAAGTATTCAGCTTTTAAGGAGAAAAGGATCAAGAAAACGCGGTTTTGTGATAGAGGCAAGTTTTAACATGTAGTGAGAGCCTAGCAAGTGACTATTCAACCCGTGATTGGGGTTTTGATGCCAAGCCACATGTGAGGCTTTCATTAACAACATTTTCTTGCATTAAAAAATTCTAAGGGGACAAAAGAAGCCTTAGACTTTTTCTGCTTAAAGCATGTGGTTTTTCCTTTTTTCATTTTTTGGGGGTTTTCTCCCGAATAGACTAGTCCATTAATGCTGCAATTTTTTAGTACAAGAACCATTCCTATATGAATAGACCCTGCAATTGTATTTGAGTGTCGGCTATCTCAATTTTTTCATTTTTTATACAAGCGATACTTTATTTTAATTTAATTTACACTATAAAAAAAAAGAATTTAATCTCGGGTGAAAAGCATATTCAGCCAACTTAATTAAGCTCATATGTGCAATTATTTTTTACAATTAAACTACACGATTTGATGTAGGAATTTTCCTTATACAATTTAACTTGCTTGCTTTGCCGCATGCAATTTCATTTCAAAAAAGTATATGCATGGTCTAGCCATCATGTCTTTCAAATCAACAGCTCATCATAGGGCATCTTTTTAAAATGAGGGTAATGCTGGCTTCACATGCGGCTACAAAATAATTTCAAGAAATTATTAATCGTACCTAGCATTGTCAGCAAGACATTAGGGCTATAATTATGTGAAAAGTGATGTTCGCCGAATCAATTATGAGTAATGCTAAGCTTAACATATTTTTCATACTATAATTATATCATCTCTTTAATAGAGGTGGAACCCATCAATACAATGGAGCCCACCTATATTAGAAAGGCGGTATAATTGTGGTATGAAAAATGTGGTAAACCTAGCATTTTTGATCAATTATAGGGGAATGCTAATGAAAAATTGTGAGAAAATTAAAAAAAAAACACAAATGAATCCAAAGAAACATAGCTGATATTACATCATCAATTAGTTCCTCTTTGACTCATCACTTCCTCCCCAAATTTATTTCCCCCAAACAACAGTCCAATTTCAAACATTTACAAACAACCAGCGACCCACCGTCACTGGGCACATCCTTAGCAACAAAATTTGACCAGTTCACTAGTCACCAAGAATATGGTGGTGAAGCATAGACAGAGGCGAAGATAGATGTGATAGATGAGGAAGATAAGGATCCAAGAAGAGGAGATATATATGAGGGAGATGGAGCAGATCTCAAATCTAGAGGAGAGAGAGGTGGGAAAGGGAGTTTGATTGTAAGACCATCTCCAACCCTTGGGGTGGAAACTCAAATTTTGAGTTTAGCCTCCAAAAACCATCTCCAACCCATGTATTTTGGGGGGTGGAAATTTGAGAAATCTCAAATTTTGGGTGGAATTCCAGTCCCATTTTTGCCTGGACTGATAATTTTGTGGCCCCAAAATCTGCTTTTTTTATTATTTTTTTTCTGACTGAAGCCCATGTGCTGCACAATGTTTGCTGGGCCCAATTTTGGTTACACTGTTTGGGCAGCAACTTTGTGCCAAAAATCTGATATTGCTGATTTGTTTTTTTTTTGTTTGGTTTTATTTTAAATATTCCAACAACTATATTTGTAATCAATAATCAGGATTAAGTTTAAGCAATCTCAACGGCAAAATGTAATGATTGTCGTTTATTTAAAAATGCTTAGATAATTTAAACACACTTACATAATTCAATGAAGAGTTCGAATTATTTCGGGCATACGTATAATATTGTACTTATTTTTATTTTTTAAGTGAAATTCAATTATGTTTTGGAATTTTATTTTTTTTAGGTTAAAATGTTTAGAAAATTAAATCACGAGTGTTGAAACAAAAATAATGTCAAGAAAAATTAACAAGAAACAAAATTTAGGGGTTAATCATTCTTAAACAATTTAATAAAGTTGCTGACTCAAATTATGAGTCTACAAGGTTGGAGGAAAAAAAATTTAGATAGGGGAGGAGAGAGAGAGAGAGAGTCTGATCGTGAAATGTGAGAGAAAGAGAGAGGGAGGCTGTGCAAAAAAAAAAAAATATATATATATATATATATATATTTTTCATAATAAGAGTAAACTTGTAAAGTAAAAGTCAACTTGTATGATATATTATTGATATTGTTTTGAGTATAAAAAGAGAGATAAGTGTCAAGAGATAAATGAAGAAGGTTCAAAAGAAAATGTCAGAGAGAAGGTTGTTATCATTCCTCTCAATAAATATAGGGAGGACTTACTGCAAAACAACTCTGTGTGGAACCCATCTACTTGTTCTTTGCCTTATTTAGGTCTGAAGTCCATGTACTTGTTCACTCCACGCCATTGAAGTGTAGTCCATCTAAAACGGTAAGGGTGCCCTAGTTTAGGCGTAACAAGTACTATGTGCCTGGTTTTGGGTTTTTCTTTGTAGACAAAAACATAGAAGTATCTAAATAATAATATTTCATATCTACATTGTTCTGACTATTGAAAAATTGGACAAAGGGGTAATGATTATGCCAAAATGAATTTCAACATCACTTTCGACCGACAAAATTTCATTTGCTTGTATCGAAGCTCGTATTGAAATTTATTAATTTTAACAAAATTAAAATATGTCATTTGTCACGTCATTTGGTGAATAAAATTTTTAAAATAATAATAATAAAAAAATCTTCCGGTGCCTCTACAATATTAAGGCATCAAATAGTGCAAATCATGACATCTTATTTCAATGTTCATTAACAGACCTTCATACAATCAAATCAAGGCATCGGATGCAAGTAGGGTGCTCCCTTTCTCAACCCAATAATATGAGTTAAAACAATTATATGTGGAACACAATAACACCGGTTTTAATCATTCTATCTAAAAGGGTATATGCGACAGCTGGCCAAGAGGTATATTCCATGTACACGAACTGTTACTTTCAACTACATGCCAATATTTCTACAGCGAAAATTCCAAATTCCAAATAAACATGCAAAAGGGAAATGAAATGTGATGTACCAGCTGTAGTGTCTGTTTGGATAGAAAGAAAATAAAAGAAAATTCATTTCCGAGAGACCAGAAATTGAGTTTGTCGTCCTTATTTTCGAAGTGTCGCAATCAAGTTTTTTTGATCTTTTGATGAGTCATCCATTGTAGAAGAAATGGCATCCATCGAAACCTGCCACCATTAAAATCCATGCAAATCCATTTCTTAGAATGATATGAAGTCACTTGTGCAAAGCGACATTTAAATTTAAAGGGAGATAAAGCTGATGTAACATATGTAGGGTCAGGCTAAGACTACTTTGTCTCCAAATCTTTAACCAAATCTAATTTAACACTAATTATTATTGCTCACTACATCAAGTAAGAAAGATAAATAGTATTTTTCGGTGTGAATGCATAAACAAATCTGTGGGCTCTTATTATTTCGGTGGGAGCTTACAGCTTAGCATATTAATCTCACTTCATATAAGAATTATTTCCAATCTGAGGTCTAATTTTTTTTTTAAAAAAATGAATATGGATTTGTAGGTCCAAATCAAAATGCAACTTGTTGACAAATACGGGCTTAGCCAAGTTGGCTAGAGTGAATGTGTTCCTCTCACTCTGCACTCGATTTCAAATCCCCCTTCTCATAATTTAGATTAGATCAAAGTAAAACATTGATTTCCCCACTCTATTTTTCTCAACTTACACTCCCTTTTGCTTTTTAATACTTTTTAATCAATTTTTTCCTTTCTTTTTCCTATTCTACTCTTACCTTAAATTTATTTATTTTTACTTCACTTTTATATTAGTTCTTTTTCTTTACACTTAATTTTCCAACTTCTATTTTTAGTTTTTTTCCCTTTGATCGAGTAAAAAATCAAGTATTTTTTTTCCTTTAATATTGAAAATGGAGTGTAAGTTGGAAAATTAAGTGTAAAGAAAAAGAAATAATATAAAGTGAAGTAAAAAAGAAAATAATGTAGGGTAATGATAGAATAAGAAAAAGAAAGAACAAAATTGATTAAAAAAATATTAAAAAACAAAAGATAGTGTAAGTGGAGAAAAAATGAGTGGGGAAATCAGATCCCTATATAAAAGCAATATGCAGCTGTATGCAGAAGATTTGGTTGAATTATTGCTCAATATAAAATAATAGGTAAAGTACCTTGATTATCTTTTTTCCAACAACCCTGTTCCCTCTATATGTGTCCATTGTTTATATCATAATCAATCAATTAATTGATTAACATCACCAAATTCTTGATACCTTCAGCAAAGACACGTTATTTTCTTCCGAACATTTTAGTTTGTCGTTTGAAGAAAAAGAAGAAGAAAAAGAAAAACATTTAGTTTGTCAGATCATATCTATATAGCATGCGTGTTGTGTAGCCAATGCTGCAGTTGTCAAGCCCAATTAATTTCTTATATCATTTTATTTCTTCGAAGTCGAAACTATGTATTATAATTATATGACGAGGATTTGTATTAAAAACTATATAAGAATGGGCAAAATTTGGACCTACTTGGATCAACTGTAACAATCATGGCAGTCCCTCCAAAATCACAAGTGCCACCAGCAGCCCTGGTGCTCTGCCAGTAGCTGTTGAAGGCGTACGAAGCATGGGACAACAATGTGTCTGGTTTATAGCAGGACCCATTGGGCTGGATTGACTTGCAGTCTGCACCAGACCCACAAGCGTAGTCCAGGGCCTCTTGGACTATTGGGCCAGGCACTGCGGGCTTGGCCACACACCACACCGCCCCAGACTGTGGTGGCTTTTTCTGTGGAGGGCTTGTGGGCACTGATGGTGGAGGGTAAGCTACAGGTGGGGCCAAGGCTGGTGGGCCTGGGACAGGCTTGGGTGGGGATGGAGGATTTTTGGGTGGGCTTGGAATTGTGGTGGGTGGGCCAGGTGGGTGAGGGGTGGGCTCATTTGCAGGTGGTGGTTTTGGGATGGGTGAGCAAGTGGGTGCAGATGATGTAGGGGAGGAGGAAGATGGAGGAGTATTTGGTTGAGGTGGGTTTTGGGAAAATGGTGGATTTGCACAGTATGGAGAAAGAGGGACATTTCCAGGCAAGGGAAGTGGTGCCAGTGAATCAAAGGGTGGGAAAGAGAAGGGAGGGCTTACCTCTAGTGGCTTAAAATTTGAGGAAGGCAATGGTAAGTCTAACTCCAAGTGATTTATTGCTTTCAGCTTCTTCTCTAATTCTGTGTCTTGGGATTTTAAGAATTGTGCAAAAATTCTTGCATCTGCTCTAAAACAAAGTCACAGAATAAGTTGTTAAAATTGTTCCAGTTGTGTGTCTTTGGAAACCCAAATAAATAAATAAATTCTTGCTTACCACATAAAATGGAGAATGTTGTGAATGAAATGGAGATGATGGCCAATCTCATGTAAGACATTGTGGGCTGCATCTCTTGAAAAGCCAATGTGATCAAAGGCAAAATACCCAGAAGAAGCTGACTGAAAATTTTGTGCTTATTTAATTCATCCCTCAAGCAAACACTTGGGATAAGTATATATAGGCAGCTGCTTAGGCAGGCCAGAGATGTATGGGAGTGGTAACAAAAGGCGGTGGCCATAAAGGAAAATTATGAACATAGAGAGACTAAAGGAGATTCCTGTGTCACAACTTTGTAGCCTAAGACTCAAAAATAGTGTAAGATATACAACATGCAGAGGATAAAGGTGAGGGAGAGAGACTGGAGAGTGTTGGTTTTGGAGAGGTGTACAAGAAACTTTTCTCCCTTTTGCATCTTCCTTTGAATATATTCTTGCTTGGCAGTGGAGAAATATGAACAGTGGAGTTTTCTGCACTTTTATTTGCTTGCTTTCCACTCAAAGTGAAACGAACTTCCATTCTCTCTCTCTCTCTCTCTCTCTCTCTCAGGTTCAACATTTCTCAGGAAGCTATTAACTTGTTATTAAATGGTTCCTTGGGATTAATATTCCAAAATAGTTTAACATCCTTTCCTGCCTTAGCAATCATATTTCACACACTAATGCATGTTTTTCAGCTTGATGTGGTATTAGTTGAACTTCAATATTACAGAACTCTTGGTTCATGCTCATCACTGAACCTGAAACCTAGGAGTTTTTGTTTGGGAATGTAACCAGGAAGATCAAAATATACCAAACTTGGAAACAAGAGAGCTGCATAAAACTTTTGCTCATCATCAAAGCTAAATGTGTCATCGTAGTTTGAGCATATTTCCTACTCTCTATATCATTGCAGACACATAACACTTTCAGTTTTAACTAAGAACAACTAAAAAGCCCACATGAACTCCTTTGCTAGAATTTGCTGAAAAAGAAATTTTAATCTTCATTAAGCAGGCTTACATAGGTAAATAAATTGTGTAGCTCTTATTCTTGTTATTAACTGTTAAATTAAAATCTCCATGTCATCCTGTTTTTTTTTAAAACTGTTTGGCAACACCACTTTGCCATCCATAAACTATAACTATTCTTCTCCCTAAGGGAATTTTACTAGGAAATTACCCATCTGGTATGTAAATCATGTTTCAGAGTTCACATTTAAACACAACCTTTAAACTTGGACAATAAATTATAGGACCGTTGCCAACGACCCGACGCCATCTATAACAAGTGTGGCCTGGACTGTTCTTGAATTTAGAAAGCAAATTTAAAAAGCTCCATTACTAATTAGCATGTAAGTTATGTTTCAGAGTTCAATTGGAAAAAATTATGCTATCGTTGGCAACGGTCCCTTGCCATCTATAACAATCCAGGCTTGAACTTTTGTTGAATTTAGGAAGCAATTTAATTAGCTTCACTACTCAAAATGCAAATTATGTTTTTAAATTTCAAATTCAAACATTAGGAAGCAATTGAATAAATTATCTGGCCGTTGCAACGGTCCCCTGCCATACACGATATCTACTACCATTTTTATAATCTATGACTTGAAAAGGCATAACAGGGCAATTAAGCTAACTCTAGTATAAATCTGCTCAATTGTTCAAGTTATCCATCATTGTGTGTTTGCAAAACCACAGCCTTATTCAGGACAATAAGAAATATGGCCGCAGACCCTTCCCAAAGGATGCTAATCACTCATAAGGGACCACGTGTCCGCTACATTGCTTGGACTCCAACCCTTGAATGATTTCTGGAAGCTCAGCTTCACAGGTCATTACAAGCACGAATCAAAGACTGCTTCAGTCGGCTGCATTTATGAGAGATCACAATGCTGTATTTAAAGCTGCCTTTGCGCAACATGTAGAAATGGTCAGCAGCTTTACAAGGGCTCAGTCGACTGCATTCAGCCGGGCCCTTGAATTTGCTAAACGTGAAGGTGTCGATTACCTTGAAATCGAAGGAAATCATCCGTTTGTGTTTCGGATGATGTGGGGCGACGTCACCAGAACTAGCTCTATGATCAGGGGCTTGTTAATAAACGCAGATGTGATTTAAGACAGCTTAGGAATGTGAGGCTCCGACATGTCAACATGTATGGTAATTTGGCTGCGAACTTGCTTGCGAGAATTTCTTTGCAGCCTCAACAAGAGAGGTCATGGTTTGGTGACCCTTCGGAAGAAATAAGTGGAATTCTAGTGAGGGATGTGATCGGTCGTTGGATCCCTTTCTCGGACCTATGAGTGAGTCATCATTTGGATGACACAGAAGGACTTCGTAGATTTCTTTCTTCAAGGAAAAATCTGTTAAGTTGCTTTTCTTTTTGGTTAAGTAGCAGTTTGCACTTATTTTATTTTCAGAAATGAAATATTTTGGATTAGTGATTATTGTGAAGCCTTTGATTTGTCTAATCTCTTCCTTAAAGAATTAAGATGTGTGGACATGTAACTACTAAGAACAAAAGTCATCTGCTTAATCTCACATTTAATTTTCCTTTTCTTCCTTCGTAATTTAATTGTATTCCCTGACCTTTCCGGTACTGACCACGACCCCTATCTATCAAAACCAAGTTCAAAATAAGGGAGAATTTTTAAGGAGATATATTGATGACCTTTGGTGGAATTTTTTCTTAGTAGAACTTTTTTGTGGTTTTACTCAATAACCAAGTTACTCTTTTTACTCGATTTGGATTTTTGCTATTTTGTCTAGAACCAATTACATTTGATGGTGGAACCAATTACCAAATAGTTTTTAGTCTAGCAGTACTTCTCTTCTCAACATGTTACATTGATTCCGAACTCAATTTAATCACTTGTACAAATTACCTTGGTGCTGACATGCCCGTGTGCCTTCAAATGTTGAGGTCCAATAGAAACTGACCGTACCTTTTATCAATAACAAAGAGAAATGATTTCCTCACACCAATTTTATCCACTTATACTTCTTTTTTAGTTATAAAATGGAGTGTAAGTAGATAAAATTGGAGTGGGGAAATCACCACTCTTAACAAACCCACATGCCCAACTTGACCAACAAATAATATTTTAATAAAGTAACCTGCCTTTTAAGAATGTATCGTAGGATGAATTAATAATACAAATTAATAAAGTACATGTGGTCGGGTTTGGGAATTGTTTGGGGAATCTAGAAAGTACAATTAAATGCATTTTCAAATAGCGAAATATTACATCACAGAGAGGTATTACATGATCTACCACTCTATTTATTATGTTGCTGCAGTGCAGGTTTACAACTTATTGTTCAACAGAAAACACAAAATAACTTAACTTGAACTAAGTCCATAATATAAAAAAGATAAAAGAGGCCATGGACTGGAAACTCTGGATCCAGATGATGGAGGGATCAAGGGGTGTATGGCGTTGGAATAAGATACAGAGGAGCTTTCTTATGGACTGTGAGTCCGAACACTTCGGTCATGTTCAATGTGTCAGCCAATTTAGTACCACCACTAGGCAACTTCCAATCGAACCAAAACAGTAGGTTGGCAAGCACATATTCAGCTGAAGCAATTGCAAAGGCGAGTCCTGGGCACACCCTTCTTCCACCACCAAACGGGAGGAGTTCGAACTCTTGACCTACCAAACCGATGGAGTTCTCCTCAAACCTCTCTGGCATAAACTCTTCTGGCTTGTCCCAGACTCTGGGGTCTGTTTGTATTGCGAATGCATTCACAAACACCTGTGTTTTCGCAGGGATGTCGTAACCTCCCAATTTTACATCTGCAGTTGTTTCACGAGGAAGTAAAAGAGGACCTGGAGGATGAAGCCTTAGATTTTCTGTAATTACACATGACAAGTACTTCATTTCCTTGATGTCACTCTCGTCTACATATCCCCTTTTCCCCGCCACTCTTCTTACTTCTTCTTGGACTTTCTTCATCACCCATGGATTTTGCGAAAGCTCAGACATTAACCATAGCATTGATGTCCAACTAGTATCACTTCCCCCAACAAACATGTCCTAAATCATGAAATTAACAAGCCAAATCAATCTTCATCCATTTATATTTTTATTAGAAAATTAGACTTAAAACCAAAAGTATTAGGGTTTATCAATGTGCGCGTGTGTGCGGGTATGCTCGTGCCTGTTCAAGATAAAGTAAGTGAATGAGTATAATGTGAGTATAGTAAGCTAGGGAGGGGGGGATATAGACCTGCATAAGTCCTTTGACATTGAACTCAAAATCGAGCGAGCCATCCTTTTCAAGGTCGAGGAGTAAATCCACAATATCCTTCTTACGAGGCTTACCATCTTTCTGCGCTGCTTTATGTTCATCAAGCAACTTATCATAAAATCCATCCAATTCACGTCGAATTGATTTCAAACGTGCAATGTAGCCTCTGGCATGGTCAACCCATTTCAAAGAAGGGTAGAAATCTCCAAAGCTGAAAGTCATCATTTGAACCATCAACTCCTTTATGACCTTTTCAAACCAATTGTCTTCTTTGTCCTCAAACTTCTGTCCAAGGACGCACCTACAGATGATGTTGTTGGAGGTTGACACCAGCAGCGGCCCCAGATTGATGGGAGCGCCTTTTGTGCTGGCGGAGGCTTTGCGAATCTTGCTGACCAGCTCTGCACATTCTTCCACCCTTGCGTACTGAAACTGCTGCACTCTTTTCACGCTCAGAAGCTCAAGAACAACAACTTTTCGAGCTTTTCTCCAGTACTCCCCATAAGGAGCAAACGCAACGTTATAGCCGTCGAAGAACAATATAGTTGCAGCTGTAGTTTGAGGCCGGCCAGAGAAACCAATGTCTTGGTTCTTCATCATGTCCTTGGCCAGTTCTGCAGATGAAACTACCAGCGTTGGAAGTTTGCCAAAGTGCATGAGCATTATATCGCCATACTTCTTCGACAGATCACAAAGAGAGCGGTGTGGGAATTTGCCCAGCTGGTGAAGGTTCCCAATCAGAGGCAGTGTTGGTGGGGAAGGTGGCAGTTTGTAGTTTTTCCCACTTGAAGATGATCTTGTAAGTGATATCAAAATGTATGCAGAAAGCAAGAGAAGAGGAAGCAGGAAAATATTGCTCTGAAGCTGTTGCCACATTTCATTGAAAAGTGATAATGCAGCCATTGTTCTACTTTTTGCCTTTTGCTTTTGGCTGCTCACATTAAATTAATATATGTGCCTTTCTTCTTCTTCTTTATATAGAGAAGCTAGCATTGCAACTTGCATGCGCCTACAAGTTAGTTGTGATCAATTTGTGATGTCCATGCCCCCCAATTATTTAATGGGGTGTTCCGATATAGGTTCAATTTTGAGTTTGCACTATGAATGCAATTCACCTCTTTTTTGACGTAGAATTGGGTACAACGATTTAACAGGCCAGCCAAGTATGCAAAGCCTTGGCCATTATTTTTAAAATATTTACACATATTGCCATTGTATGGTCAATCCTCTAAATTTTATTAATGACTGTAATCAATAAATTAATATCACATTTCTACAATTAATCTCAATTTATCAAACGCTTTCAATCTTTCAATACCTTATGATGAGGTATATATATATATGTCTTTGGGTGGTTCGATTTACCTGCTTTGCAAGTTTGTGTGTACCTCCTTCATAGGTAATTTCTTATCATATATCTCCTTCATAGGTAATTAATATATACCTCCTCCATAGATAAATAGCATTCGTATGTATACCTCCTCCATAGGTAATTTACCTATCCATACCTAATTAACATTCATGTATATTCCTAGTCCATAGATAATTATGCCTCCTCCGTAGGACTATAAGAAGAAAAAGAAGGAAGAAGAAAGATTATAGGAAATTTATTTATTTATTTATTGTATCAGGGCATGTTTATGGGATTTTCAAAATTAAAATGGATAAAGAAGAAAATATTTTATAAATTCAAATCATAATTAACTAAAAGGTCAAATATAGTAACTATTGGCCTAAAATTAATTTCTTACCCGTTTATGAATTGCAATCAGAATCAATAGTTGTATTAATTAGCTAATTATTATGATATAAATCAGTCTTACCGATTTAAATCATAAGGGCATAATTGGAACATGAAAATAAATGTAAAAAGAAAAAAATATATATGACTACATCATAAAATTCGAAAAGGAATGTAATGTAATCCTATGTGGCATTAGAAGAGGACATGGATTACTAACAATACATATGTGGATTGCACCCAAATTCTATTGGAGAAATTATAGAATGATATGGTAGTACCACGTCAGTGTATAGTACTCCAATTCAAATACAGCCACATGCCCATTTTAGGAAAGAAATTAATTATCGTTTCACAATTGGACTGTTTGGTTAAATTCTTAACTTTTGAAATAAAATTAGAAAAAGAAAAAAAAAAGAATTTCCTAACAGCCAACTATCTCCTAACCCAACTACCTGCTATGACGTCCACCCATCTCTTTCCACTATCTTCACCCCTGATACTAATTGTAGACAGGGGGTTTTAGAGAAAGGAGGATTAAACTGGTATTGATGATGATGAAATGGAGTAGTCTTGATAATTAAAAATTGGTTTGTTCTTGAGGGTCTAGATCTAGGTCTGAAAATATTCCAAGGTGGCAGTGGGTTGAAGTTGCTTGAGGGTCTAGATCTGGGTCTGAAAGTATTCCAAGGTGGCAGTGGGTTGAAGCTGGTGGTGGAATTAACATTGTGTAGAGTGTCATGAGAGAATTAAAAAATATATATATATAGGGGAATTAAGGAAGATGATGATATTATTGGGTTTGGATGTTGATGGTCTTCATGAAGAGCGGCGATGGCAGTGGTGAATAGAAAGAGAGAGGGGAAGAAGAGGAAGAGAGAAGGGTGGCTGCCATGGTCGTTTTTCTTCGTTTAAGTTTTCTTTTTTCTAATTTTGTTTAAAAACTTAAGAATTAATAAAGTAAAAAGTCTAGCTGTAAAATAATAATGAATTTCTTTTATAAAATGGACGCATAGCCATATTTGAGTGGGAGTACTATACGCTAACGTAGTAGTACCGTATTATTCTATAATTTCTCTATCATAAAAATTGGACTTATACCAAATTATTTATTATTTAACTCTGTACAATATTGAGAGAACTTGTTAGGTTCATAACTTCATGGCCCTCCTGAAATGAATGTTGGGAAATTACATAATGCATTAATTCATAAGCCGTTTTTACCAAAATAAGGTGTCTTCCAATTTTAGGTTTTAGCCTAGTTTCTTGTATATTTTTGTCTTTTTTATTTTTATTTAGTTACGTGCTTTAATTTTTTAATTTTTTTATTTATACAAACGATATTGAGGGAGGGTTTTCTCACACACATATTGTAATATGTCATGGGAATTCGAACCTGAGACAATTGATCTGCAAGTCAATGTCATTTTCCACTGGGTTATATCTCCCTAAACCCTAAACCCTATAATAATAATACTAAATTTGCCAGCTCCTATTTATCATGTTTTAATCAAGATGATGTTTATCTGTTGGCTTATGTGCTTCATTCATATCTTGATTGCACAAAGGGACTTTTTTATTATACGAAAAAAGATAATTTTTTGTTTTAAAAGTCTTGCTATTTTTTCTCGTACCTTTCTTTGTGGTACCAACTAAAGAAATATAAAACTATTAATCTCTGTGCATAATTAATTAATTTGTCAAATTGTCAAGATACACATTGAATTGAGGTCTCTCCAAACTCCAAACTCCAACTTGATCAGTGTCAAATTCACCACAAACAAAAGGGAGGAATTGAGTCACTTCCTTCCTTTACATTCAGACCCAAGTAGGGCACTGCAATCACTGACTTAATCTGTAGACAAAAGTTAAGGAGAAAAGGATCAAGAAAACGCGATTTTGTGATAGAGGCAAGTTTTAACATGTAGTGAGATGCCAAACCACATGTGAGGCTTTCACTAACAACATTTTCTTGCATTAAAAGAATCTCTATGGGGACAAAAGAGGCCTTAAGACTTTTTCTACTTAAAGCATATGGTTTTTCCATATGAATAGACTAAGAACCATTCCTATATGAATAGACTCGTGCAATTGTATTTGAGTGTCATCTATCTTAATTTATTATCTTTTTATATAAGCGATATTTTACTTTAATTTAATTTATACTATAAGAAGAGAGATTTGAACTTGGATGCAGAATGAGGAGCATATTCATTTTAGTCAACTTAACAAAACCCATATTTGCAATTATTTTTTACAATTAAACTACTCAATTTGATGTAGGAATTTTCCTTATACAATTAAATTGCTTGCTTTGCTGCATGCGATTTCATTTCAAAAAAGTATATGCGTGGAGCCATCATGTCTTTCAAATCAACTGCTCATCATGGGGCATCTTTTCAAGAAATTATTAATCGTACCTAGCATTGTTAGCAAGACGTTAACTTAGGGCTGTAATTATGTGAAAAGTGATGTTTGCCAAATCAATTATATAGGGAGGACCTACTGCAAAACTACTTGTTCTTTGTTCTTTTTTTAGGTCTGAAGTGCATCTACTTGTTCAGTCCACGCCATTGAAGTATAGTCTATCTAAAATGGGAAGGGTGCCCCGGGTTAGGCGCAAGTACTTTTTGTTTTTTTTGTTTTGGGTCGAAAGGCGTAAGTACCACGTGTGGGGTTTTTGGGTTTTTCTTTGTAGACAAAAACATTGAAGTATCTAAATCATAATTGTTCTGACTATTGAAAAATTAGACAAATGGGAAATGATTCTGTTGCCAAAATTAATTTCTAACATCACTTTCGACCGACAAAATTTCATTTGCTTATATCGAAGCTCGTATTCAAATTTATTAATTTTAACAAAATTAGAATATGTCATCTGTCACGTCATTTGGTGAATAAAATTAAAAAAAAAAAAACTCTTTCGGTGCATTTATAATATTAAGGCATCAAATAGTGCAAATCATGACATCATATTTCAATGTTCATTAACAGACCTTCATACAATCAAGGCATCGGATGCAAGTAGGCTGCTCCCTTTCTCAACCCAATAATATGAGTTAAAACATTATATGTGGAACACAATAACACTCCTTTTAATCATTCAAATCTAAAAGGGTATATGCGACAGCTGGCCAAGAGGTATATTCCATGTACACAAAATGCTACTTTCAATTTCAACTACATGCCAATATTTCTACAGCGAAAATTCCAATTAAACATGCAAAAGGAAAATGAAATGTGATGTGATGTACTACCAGTAGTGTATGTTCGGTATAAGTCCAATTCTTATGACAGAATTTGGATGCAATTCACACATTTATTGTTAGTAATTCAAGTCTTTTGACTTTTGTGCCATGTAGGATTACTTAACTTTTTTAAAATTCTAAGGTTTATATTTTATTTTCTTAATTTTTTCTTTTATGTTGTGCTTCCAATTTTGCCCCTAAGATAGAAATCAGATAGCCTAAAAGACAGCAAAATATCAAAAATCGCGTTAAACAATCTTCAGACGCCAAGAATAGAAAGAATCGCAAAAATCATATATTTCACAATCAATTATGGTCCTATCAAGCTTATTTTTGCAGATTTCATGCTTTTTAATTGCTGAGGGTTTTGGGTTTCATTTTAGAGTTGAATTTGCCTTTCGTCTTCTTCAATGTCTAGTTCCCTTTTTATACATATGACTTATGTAATGAGAAGTCTGCTATTTGTATTGTAGATTAATCTTAACTAAAAGCATCTAAAAACTCAGCTGGAACAACAGAAGTCCCCTCCTAGCTATGTAATTTGGTGATACAGTGTTGGATGCATTGTATGTTATAGGTTATTTATCAAATTCATAAAACTTTCTAAATGTAGAAACTTTACTGAGGAGGTGATCGTGATTGCGTGAATTCATTTGCTGTTTTTGTCTAGAGTTATGATTTGTACTAGCCCAAATTTGTTTTGTGCAAATGTCATGATCTGTACATATATATTGCATTTAATTTTTCCTCTCTCCCTCCTGCATGTTAATAACTTAAGATTATACTTGTGAGTTTTACAGTCATGTTCTTGTTTTGTCCAAGCAGTTATGTATATCTTCATTTGTGCCTTCATTATTGTAAGGGCTTTTTTGTTCCGGTAGCTACTGATGGGTCTGGGCCACTGTAAAGAGTCAAATGTGTGAAATTGCCCCGAGTCTGAGTTCAAGAATCAGACCCCAAGAGTGCTTTGAAAGGGTAGCTGAGCCTTAGGAAACACATTGGTCTTCTTCACAAATGAAACCAACAGTTGCTTACAGATAAATTCTTTGCTTGGCTTGAGAAGCTTGTGACATGGAAGCTAAGCATTCATGATTTTAGCATGACAAAGAGAAAGACCAGGCTTTCTACGAGAAACAGAGGTTGGTTAAAGCAAAGGATTTCGTGAGGATTTGCTTAAGAGAGAGAGAGAGACAGAGATTATGGTGGAAGAATGGGTGTTTTGGGTAATTTGTCGGCAGCTTGACGAAGGGTTCATCAGGCTCTGGAATGGTTTGCCAAAGGAGAAGATGGGAAGAGACGGAGGAATATGACTCAAAATTCTAAGGATGATAGGTGATGCTTGCTATATCTGGATATGGGTTGAGATAATGGGTAGAGGATACCCCTATTTTATAACCGTTGGAAGCTCCTTCTTCCCAAGAAACCCTAATGGGTTCTCTCTAATTTTGCTAAGTCTTCTCCTCCATTTCTTTCCTCTTCCTTCGATTCAACATCATTTTGTGAAATCCTCCTTAGTCCAAACACATAGAGACAATAATTTTGGGAGCTCTAGAGCCTTCCCGCAACTGTTCTAGTGGCAATCTCCTATCTTTGGTTACCATCTATCTTTCTTTCCTCCCCTATTCATGGCAAGAGTTAGTCAGAGAAAGAGATGGGTAACATCGTTGGTCTGAAGGGTGCTACGCGCACTAATGTCCTTTGGTTCTTCGAGTGGTTTGCCTTGGGTTTGTTTCTTGGCCATGTGCTGGAGACTCCCAGCAGTCCACCTTCGTGAGTGGCTTTTGGCTTCTGTCGTTGTTTTGTCTCCAGCCATGTGTTGAAGACTTTAAGATATTTTCTTGGCCATTTGGGCCTTCCTAAGGTGATGGGTTGGTGTACTAAAGGAATAGGCCAACCTCCTAAAGTGATGGACCATTTTTATTAGGGTGATAGGCCAATTTTCTAAAGTAATGGGCTTTCTATTTCTCTCTTTATGCTTACCCATATATTTGGGCTCAAGAAATGAGCTCGAGTTTTGGAGCTCCCAAGCAGCTCAAAACTTCCATTTATCAGCTCATCAATAAGCCTCATGAATGCTTGTTACCATCCATACCATAACCTACTCATCAAGCCCTGAACATTAGTGTAGCTTGGGCCTACTTAAGCTTGTAGTGTGGCTAGGTATAAAAATAATGATTTTCCGCTTGGCATTACATGTCGATTGGCGTGCTTGAATTTTATCGTCTTTGAAAAGGGATATGATGCTTGACGGGATAATTAGCATGGGCTTGTAGAGCCAATGCCTTTTATAGGCTCATTTCAATTCTTAGCGTGACAGATTGCATATTTATTTGGCATGGCACGTGTTTGTGGCTCGTGCAAGCGTGCATGAGGAATTTCGCTTGCTCCAAATTGGGTCTTTTCTTAATAAGGTGTAGCACTAGGTCGGGAATTTTTTTGGGCCCTACCTTGGATTTTTTGGGCTTAAACAATTATCACAGGTATATACCAAACTTCTGAGAAGATAATCCCAATCAATGTGTCAAGTACCTGTGTCATAGGTACATGGTGGGAGGTTACCTATAGGCTAGGTTCCATATCAAGTCATTATGTAAAGTACCTGTGCCATAGGTACACTTTCAGAGGTTACCTGTGTCGTAGGAGTTATGCTACTAGAGATGCAATTAGCATGGCTAAAACGATAGGAACAAACCATAACAGAAAAGGATGAAAGTACGGTGAATGAGAGAATTTACCTGGGATACAGGAACTTTAATTGACGCCACAGTTTCTGATAATCCAAAAAATTTGGGATATTCCTCGAGTTGTCACCATTGCTGCCCCACAAAAAGTTCCTATTAATTTTATCCAATGCATCACAGGTACTTATAGGCGTCTTAACGGTTTGCATAGTATACAATGGGATAGAAGCAGCCATAGATCGGATTAGCGTAGCTCTACTAGGCAAACTTAGCAACTTACCTTTCCATGCAGTAAGCTTTTGCTGCACTTTGATCACCACAATTCTATAGGTGGCCTTTGTGATTCTGCTATGAATTAAAGGGACCCCCAAGTACTTGCCAAGATTGAGAGTCAGTGGAGAACTGCAAATTCTACTAATCTCCACAGCAAGGCTATTATTAACATTTGGAGAGCAGAAAATTTGAGACTTCTCAAAACTGATAACCTGGCCAGAAGCTAGGCAAAATCTATCAAGACATTTGTTTAAGGGTTGTGAAAATTCACCTAACCCGAGCACCTTTCGAAAAAACGAGCACCGAGCATGAAGAATGGCTGCTGGGCTTAAGGAGTTGCAGCCGGGATTGAGTAGCAGCCGGCCTGAAGAAGTATCACGGCTGAATTTGCAGAAGTTTGGAGGCCGGGTCTTGGAGTTTTCGAGAAGAATGGCCAGGTGTGAAGTTTGGCGGCCGGGCAAGAAGTTTGGCAGCCGAGGCTCCAGGAGCCTGGCGGCCGG
>NC_024129.1:15705598-15730547 GCF_000346735.1 Prunus mume
AATAATAATAATAATAATAATAATAATAATAATAATAATAATAATAATAATAATAATAATAATAATAATAATAATAATAATAATAATAATAATAATAATAATAATAAAAGTGAGTGGCCATTTAATAGGGTTGGAGGTTTGAAAGTAATTTGGGTATTTAGAACTCAAGAGCTCAAATGTCATGAGGGTCAGCCCCATATAATTCCAAAGAGCCCTGAGGTCCAAGTCCAAGCCACATAATCACACCCAAGATTTCCAGATGTTAGTGTGTAAGTGACGGAAGACCTCACAAGGAAAGAAATCAAGGAGGTTGATGAAGATTCGGAATTTTCCAAAACGAGAGAAAATCAAGCAACCATAATATCTATGCCAATGTGATCCACATATTTAGGGGGTCTCGAAAGAAAAGAATTTTAAAAGAGTTGACATTTGGCCATTCAATGGCTAGACCATGAGCCAATGGGTGCCCTATATAAACCTCACCAAACAAAGGTAGAAGACACACATCATCAGACACACAAACCTATTTTTCGTTTCGCACTTTTCTTTTTCTAGATTTAGGGTTTTACTTTTCAAGCACCTAGTGTAGCGAGTTCTTCATTTTTTCTAGTGTAAGTTTAAATTTTGTTCAATTTACACTCCTTGTCTTTTAAATTCAAGTTTATTTCAATTGTTTTACTTTTCATTGCTATCGCACTTTCATTAAGTTTAATTTCAAGTTTAATTTAGTTTATCGTTCTTATTTCGTTCTTGTTTATTTATCACTTTGATCTATTTTATCATAATTTAATTATCGTCTTTACATTATTTATTTTACGCACTTTACTTTACGCATTTATCTTTAAATTATATTTAAATTTAAGCAGCTTTACTTTACGCACTTGTTCTTCGTTTCATTATGTTCACCTTCAATCTTCATCTTCACCCACTCCGCGTCATTTGGTTGCTCACGTAAAGGCTTGACCCCAAGGTAGTGAAAGAACCTAGGCCGTGAGGAGGTTCTTTGCTCGGCCGAACAATCGTTTGATTAAAATCAGATCTCGGACACAACATACACTTACATTCCATTCAAGCCAAATTCGTGGCTTGGTGGTGGCATGCCCCGCACTCAAAAAAGAAGAAGGACCAAAAGTTCCTTTCGTCGGTTGCCTTGGCCGAAAAGAGGGAAACAACATTGCTTCATCACTCTAGCCTGTCTGGTACTAGCTTCATCCAAAAGGAGCAGATCATCCGCAAAACACAGGTGGGAGATCTTAGGGCCATTTCTAGAGATATTGACAGCTCTCTACTCATTCTTGACAGCAGCCTCACTAATCATGTGAGAAAGCTTCTCAAGACACACCGATAACAAATACGGTGAGAGGGGATCCCCCTGTCTCACTCCTCTTGCAGGAACAAAAGGCGGGGTAGCTTCACCATTCACAAGAATTTGGAACTGAACCGTGGAGACACATTGCATGATCCGTTGGATTGTAGACTCATGAAGATTGATCTCTTTGAGAACATACTCCAGAAAATTTCAGTTCACTCTGTCATAAGCTTTAGAGAGGTTCCAAGCGATAAAACCTTTTTTCACTCAAAGAGAAACAAACTTACTCTCTCTCTGTCTCTCTCTGTCTCTCTCTCTGTCTCTCTCAGGTTCTACATTTCTCAGGAAGCTATTAACTTGGTTATTAAATGGTTCCTTGGGGTTAATATTCCAAAATAGTTTAACATCCTTTCCTGCCTTAGCAATCATATTTCACACACTAATGCATGTTTTTCAGCTTGATGTGGTATTAGAACTTCAATATTACAGAACCCTTGGTTCATGCTCATCACTGAACCTGAAACCTAGGAGTTTTTGTTTGGGTTGGGAACAAGAGAGCTGCATAAAACTTTTGCTCATCATCAAAGCTAAATGTGTCATCGTAGTTTGAGCATACTTCCTACTCTCTATATCATTGCAGACACATAAGACTTTCAGTTTTAACTAAGAACAACTAAAAAGCCCACATGAACTCCTTTGCTAGAAATTGCTGAAAAAGAAATTGTAATCTTCATTAAGCAGGCTTACATAGGTAAATAAATTGTGTAGCTCTTATTGTTGTTATTAACTGTTAAATTAAAATCTCCATGTCATCCTGTTTTTTTTAACTGTTTGGCAACACCACTTTGCCATCCATAAACTATAACTATTCTTCTCCCTAAGGGAATTTTACTAGGAAATTACCCATCTGGTATGTAAATCATGTTTCAGAGTTCACATTTAAACACAACCTTTAAACTTGGACAATAAATTATAGGACCGTTGCCAACGACCCGATGCCATCTATAACAAGTGTGGCCTGAAATGTTCTTGAATTTAGAAAGCAAATTTAAAAAGCTCCATTACTTAGCATGTAAGTTATGTTTCAGAGTTCAATTGGGAAAAATTATGCTATCGTTGGCAACGGTCCCTTGCCATCTATAACAATCCAGGCTTGAACTTTTGTTGAATTTAGGAAGCAATTTTATTAGCTTCACTACTCAAAATGCAAAGGATGTTTTTAAATTTCAAATCCAAACATTAGGAAGCAATTGAATAAATTATGTGGCTGTTGCAATGGTCCCCTACCATATTCGATATCTACCATTTTTATCATCTATGACCTGAAAAGGCATAACAGGGCAATTAAGCTAACTCTAGTATAAATCTGCTCAATTGTTCAAGTTATCCATCATTGTGTGTTTGCTAAACCACAGCCTTATTCAGGACAATAAGAAATATGGCCGCGGACCCTTCCCAAAGGATGCTAATCACTAATAAGGGACCATGTGTCCGCTACATTGCTTGGATGAATGATTTCTGGAAGCTCAGCTTCACAGGTCATTACAAGCACGAATCAAAGACTGCTTCAGTCGGTTGCATTATGAGAGATCACAATGCTGTATTTAAAGCTGCCTTTGCGCAACATGTAGGCATGGTCAGCAGCTTTACAAGGGCTCAGTTGACTGCATTCAGCCGGGCCCTTGAATTTGCTAAACGTGAAGGTGTCGATTACCTTGAAATCGAAGGAAATCATCCGTTTGTGTTTCGGATGATGTGGGGCAACGTCATCAGAACTAGCTCTATGATCAGGGGGCTTGTTAATAAATGCAGATACTAGGAGTGTGAGGCTCCAACATGTCAACATGTATGGAAATTTGGATGGGAACTTGCTCGCGAGAATTCCTTTGCAGCCTCAACAAGAGAGGTCAACGGAGCCATTTTACAAATAATCTCTCACGGATTTATTGGCGCTGCGCTTTTTTTCTTGGCCGGAACGAGTTATGATAGAATACGTCTTGTTTATCTCGACGAAATGGGCGGAATGGCTATCGCAATTCCAAAAATATTCACTACTTTCAGTATCTTATCAATGGCTTCTCTTGCATTACCGGGCATGAGCGGTTTTGGGTAAAGGGGAGGTAATATTTATCCTTAAATATTAATCTGTATTGACTATAAATCTCAATGACCAAGAATTGGAAATTGATACGTTAAGTAACTGTAGAAGATATGAACTGCCATAGAAAGATTTTTTTTATGAATTGTTCATGTTCATTTAATTAATTTCAAATAAGTCGTATCTTGCTCAGACCGATAAATAGAGCTGAGGTGATAGTCAAAGCTGCTAGTAGAAAACCAAAATAACTAGTTATAGTAGGCATGAAAAGGCTAAATGAAATATGTTCTTTTTATACATATGTTTATAAAGCACTTCCCTAAGTTTCAATTTTTGAAAGATACGACTTTTTGTTAAGTAGGAGTTTGCACGTCTTTTATTTTCAGAAATGAAATATTTTGGATTAGTAATGATTGTGAAAAGCCTTTGATTTTTCTAATCTCTTCCTTAAAGTATTAAGATGTGTGAACATGTAACTACTAAGAACGAAAGTCATCTGCTTAATCTCACATTTAATTTTCCTTTTCTTCCTTTGTAGTTTAATTGTATTCGCTGACCTTTCCGATACTAACCATGACCCCTATCTGTCAAAACCAAGTTCAAATAAGGGAGAATTTTTAAGGGGATAGATTGATGACTTTTGGGGGAGTTTTTTCTTAGTAAAACTTTTGTGGTTTTACTCAATAACCAAGTTACTTTTTTTACTCGATTTGCATTTTGGCCTATTTTGTCTAGAACCAATTACGTTTGACAGTGAAACCAATTACCAAATATTTCTTAGTATAGCAGTACTTCTCTTCTCAATATTAAAAGAGAGCCGAAGTTTGAATCCCTTCCCTATAAACCAAAAAATGATTATTCCTGAAGCACTAACACTTTCTCAATACTAAGCGTATGATATGCGAATTTACTTACTGAATAGGATCTTGATTTCTTAAGAACAAAAATGGAAATTAAAAACCCAAAAAAAAAAGAAAAAAGAAGAAGAACAAAAAGTTAGCTGAGAGATTATCTGGGCGTTAGTGGGCCAAATCAATGATATTAGATTATTTTGGGCCTGGCCCCCGATATATCTAAAAAAAAATTGGTCGGACACATCACGTTTGTTTTTGGCCGTTGGACATCATATTCAGATGTTATTATAGTCAAAAGACTTAAAGAAAACACTAACACCCAAGCCAACGGTAACTTTCTTGTCTCCGTCTTCTCCTTCCCCTTTCTGTCTTCCCCTTTGCTGCTCCAAATTCCAATTAAAACCCCAAAACCAAACTTCACCAACACAAAAGTTCTTAGCTTTACATCACAAATGGCATTAAAAGAAGCAGCTTCACTCACTTCACTGAAACAACAAGAAGAAGAAGAAGAAGAAGAAGAAAGAGAGAGGTTCATAGTTTTGAGCAGCACTTGCAAAGTGGTGGAGTATTTGCAGCCAGTGATGTCAAAAGAGCTTCTCTGCAAGTTTCCAGACAACTCTGCTTTCGATTTTGACTACACTCAGAGTTCAATATGGTCCCCTTTGGTCCCTCGGGCTCATGCTCCCATGGATTTGGACTTGGATTTCGATTTCATGACGCCAAGGAAGCTCAATTTCGAGATGGGGTTGGAGTTGGAAAGTCAAAGCAGTATCAAGAAAGTCAGTTCTAGTATTAAGAAGAAGATCTCCACCGCTGGATTTAATATTAGCAGGAGTGCTTTGAAGAACAAGATGATGAAGAAGAAGAAGAAGAAAAGCAAGATGGCATTGACTTCTGATTTCTCTCCAACTCCTGTTAAGGTTCATTGTAACCCCTTAGCCTCAAAGGTACTGCCTTTTTCATCTGGGTTCTTAGATCTTTCTGTTTATTTATTTATTTTATATACATGTTTTTCTAAGCTGGAAGAATCTGGGTTAGAGCAGAAGGTTAAGATCACTGAATCTGAGATTACCCTTTTGAGATTTTCTCTGAAAATGATCACAATTTACAAGCGGTTTGAAGTAAAAACATGAAATTTTTGGGGAAAGAGATGAGAATTTAAGGCAACCCATAAAGATGCAGTTGTTAGCATCAAAGTTTTGGGAATTTGTTTTCTGTTTTAGCGCCAATTCCTCTGTTTTGCAGGGGAAGAACTTAGAACTAAAATCAATCTGGTGACTGGATTTCTAACATATGAAGGTTTTGTCATTTGTGTTCAGGTATGGAATAAGGTGCTAAAAGCTGCCTCTAAACATTTCAAGAAAAAGAAGAGAGATCCCATGGACCATGTGAGGCTCTCCAATTATCTGAGAGATGGAAATATTTGAAGGCTTCCCCCATTTGTAATTCTTTATTGTTTCATTAATTTATTTATTCATTTCATTGTCTTTTTAACCTGCATTCTCATTAACAGCAACATTATTGGCATTTGGAGTTAAACATTCCTCCAAACATTTGTGCCACTTAGAAAGAGATTTAATTGTATACATGGTTAGTGAAGTTAGTTAGAACGGATGTATTCTGCACTTGAGTTTAAATCCCTAATTACATAATTTAAATTAGATTAAAGTAGAAACGTAAGATTTACTCAAGCAAAGCAAACCGTGCATTCATAAAAGTCTGCACTAAAATTGTGACCCTGCACACAAAATCAACTGCTTTAATTAAAGCGTGCCAGCATAACTTCAATCAATCTTTCAAATGAAGCAGATGAAGACCCCTCATCACCAACAGCCGTCCTACACACTCCACTCATCTCCTGCACCTTCTTCCGCAGCTCATCATTACCGTCCATCACACACCTCACAGCCCTCTCAATCTCATCAGCCACCACAAAATGATCTACACCGTCCTTTCTGTAATTCAATCTCAGCTCCACAGCCACCCCCAAGTCCCTCACCATCTGAAACGCATTGATCTGCTGCTCCGCATACAGAGGCCAAGTCACAACAGGCACACCATGCCACAGGCTCTCCATTATTGAGTTCCAACCACAGTGTGACACGAAGCCCCCCACCGCCCTGTGGGCCAGGACCTCCACCTGTGGGGCCCACCCACATAAAATCCCGACCCCACTGGTCCTCTCCAAGAACCCTCGAGGCAGAAACTCCTCATGACTTGTGTGCTCCTCTGGCACCATAAACTTGCCCTTGGGCGGGTCTTTGCGTACGGACCACAAGAACCTCTGCTTACTCTGCTCTAAGCCAATAGCAATCTCTCTCAGCTGGGCCTCATCAAAGCTCCCAGAGCTCCCAAAGCAGAGGAACAGCACTGATTTGAAAGGCTGATCATCAAGCCACGTCATGATTTTGTCAAATTTGCTCTGATGATCAGAATGCTGCGCAGGATGCACGCCAATCAAGGGCCCCACTGTGTAAACAGGAGGGGTTTCACCATCCGAAAGAGAGCCAACCGCATGGGATTCGAGCTCAACAAATGTGTTGACGATTATACCCTTCGTTTCCTTGAACCTCCTGGCATGGTTTGCGAAGGTAACGTACCCGTCGCTGCTGAAAGCAAATGAAGGAATTACGCTTGCAGGAACAGGGTTGACATAACTCGGTACCACTGACTCGGAGTCCGATTCTTTAAACACCGTGCCGACTCGGTCGTAGCGGCTCGAAAGGTGGAGCAGGAAGCCGAGAAAGCCAGCACCAGAAGTGAAGAACAGAAATGATGGAACCTTGAGTTCGTTGGCCACGTCGATCATGGTGGTGCAGAACATATCAACCACTAAACCAGAAACAGAGCAACTGGGCAAGACATGGCTGGCTATGGCTTCTCTCACATGGTTCTTGTAGCCCTCTATGTAGACTGTGATGTATTTTTCCACAGACTGTTGAAGAAGCTCAAGTGGGCGGTTCACAGTGGGAAGGTCTATGATTTTGATGTGGCCTTGGGAGGCAGCAAGCGATTGTGCGCTGATGTTTGAGTTCAGAGTAGCAGAGGGTTCAAATGGCGGTTTCATGACGAGGATTGTGATTGAGAATCGATCACAGCCGTCCAATAATCGTTTCGAAAACTCTATTGCTGATACAAGATGGCCAACGGCCGGTGTGGGAACGAAAACCAGCTCTGCTCGCTTCATGTTTTGTGCTGCTTTGTTTGCTCACTCTGTTGCTTTCTTGATGGTGTATGTTTGACATACATTGAGAGCAGTTGAGGTGGATGAAGGATGATTGACGTCTTTCAATTTTATGTGGTGTAGGACAATTCTGAGAATATAAAAAAATTCCTTGTCAAAAAACAAAAGAGAGAGAGAAAAATTCCCAATGATAATGAGGCATGTTATGTGGGCTCACCGAATCTAAGATGATTGTTTAAAGAGGGATCCGTGATGGATAATGAGGCAATCGGTCAAACTAATCAACTGCATTCATCAATGATAACGAGGCATGTGATGTTGTCAAACTATACTAACATTCTTCCTACTTATCCACCACGGTGTCTTGTTAATTAGATGATTGGTTTGGTTGTGTGGTGTTGTTTAATTTAATTCATCGCATTCATCAAGCACAAGTAGCTTGGGTTCATATTAAAATTATTGGCTCCGGCTAGCAATTTGGGCTCACCGTGACAAGAGTCACGAGATTGATTTGTGGTCCATAAAATGCAGCCCCCACCAAAGGATGTGATTGATGACATTAATGTGCTGTGAAAATAATCGCTGTTAAATTTGTTGTGAGAGAAATCAGCTATGAGATAAAGTAATTTGACATTTGCTAAATTTTTTGTTAAAAGTATTGTTGATACTAATTCCCGCACAATCAAAATATGATTCCCGCATAATCATTAAACTTAATGTCTCTTCGAAATTGATTTACGCATAATCAGAAAATGAAAGTACTTCATTAGCTGTTTTCTCTCACATCAATTTTTAACAATAAGTAATTTTCTCATAGTTTACAAAACGGGCCGTGCTTCCCAAATTTTTTTTAAAATCACTTATCATTCCTAAGAAGCAATGTCAAACGGCAGGTAGTAAGGTAGGCATTTTGAACAAAAATACTGGAAAACTGCATTTACCGATCGCATTTTAACCGCATAACTGACATCGGCAAAACCCACCACAAAATTAAATATTATATTTATAATATATAATATACAATTCAAGAATTAAAATAAATAAATTAAAAAAAAAAGATAGCCATTTGTTGGGCATGCCAACACTCATGCATTGCTTTTGCGCCAAACCAAAGTCTGTTTTTTTCTTTCTTTTTTACTTCTTTTTCTTGTCCCTATTTTTTTCGACCTCTCTTTTTCTTTCTTTTTCCTGCTCCCTCCTTTTCTCTTTCTATTTTCCTACTTCTTCCCCCTCTGTCGCTTTCCATCTCTCAGCTCTCACTTCTTCTCTACCTCTATCTTTCTTTCCGTTTTCCTCCTCCTTCCTCTCTCTGTCTGTTTCCATATCTTTCTCTCCCACTTTTTTTTTTTCCCTTTTTTTTAGGCCTAGTTAGGGTGGTGGATTTTCTGGGATTGCTTGTATTGTTTAGGCCCAAAACAACCCAATCGGTGGATACCGTTGCGGACATTGACCGATTTGCAATTAACCTCAACTCTTTGGCCGGTTTGCGATCTCAAATAATGCAATACTGCGATTTCTCAGGCAGTTTGCGATTTACATGAAATTTTGCGGTTACAGTACCACATTCACCCCTAAGAGCACTTTCACCGCTGCGGTTTGGCTCGGATAGGAGGGGGCCCAAGCCCATGTCATGCCTCCAGCGAGCTTCAACAGTTAGGACAGGAGGTGGGTCCCAGCAAACCAGGCAAACCCATAAGCAAAAGAGTCCAAACTCGTGCCTGGGGGTAGCTGTCGTTAGCACCTGGGCTTTATATTTTTTACACGCCAACGATGAAAAAATTTGAAATTTCCATGTGCTGACGCTAGGCCAGGCTGGCGCCACCCCTGATTTCTGCCAATGGCTAGAAGCTACGTGGCTTGTCCGATCGTTACTTCTTCTTCCAATATTCTTCACTTTCCACACCAAATCTTCATACATTTTCTTTTCCTTCCAATATTATTCACTTTTTACACAAAATTTTCTTCACTTTCCAAATTTCATTTGTATTAAAATACAAATGGCATCTTCTATCGAAGCTAGAGGGGTGTGGACAACCATGGAAGATGTTTTGTTGTGTGAGTGTTGGATCCAAGTTGGTCGTTGCTCGATCACGGACAATAAGATGAAGTTCTCTTATATGTATAGAAAAATTCATGCCGAATTTTGTGCAAGGTCATGTTCTGCTCGTACGAAAATAGCCTTGGCTAGTATGTGAATTTTTTTGAATAAAGAGTTGGGGAAATGGAGAGATACATTGACAAAAGCGAGAGACAATGTTTGAAGTGGCGAAAATCTTGCCAACAAGGTAAATTATTTGTAATTGTCGTTTTATTAAATTTCATGTCTAATTTTTTTTCTTTCAATTTTTCTTGCATTTCAAATTTTTTATTATAAAGATTACGCAAGCATAAATGTGGTTCGATGTCATTGGCTAAGGCAAAAAATCTTTCAACAATCACCAATGTTGGGAGGTGGTAAAAAATTGTTCGAGATTCAAAATTATTCTTACGGGTCTGACCGCGTTGTCTTGAATGAGATCTCACTCCACGATTCAACAATATCAGATTTACCTTTGGATTCTCCAATGAATCAAGACTCACCAATCCAACAGGAGTCCAGGCCTATTGGGAGAAAGGCGCCGAAGACTAAGAGAGGGAGTAATTCCACCAATGATACTACAAAAGTTTTGGAGCAAATTGCTCTGAACGGCACAATGAAAATTGAGAGAGACATGAAAAGAGATGCGAATGAGAAGGTAATGTATAAAGAATTTACAGGAGAAAGGAAGTATGCACGCAAACAAGACATGGAGAAGAAGGATCGGGAAACCATAGCCATGGATACGAGCCATATGTCCCTTGAAATAAAGTCATTTTGGAAGCTACAACGAAGGGATGTTATGAGAAGAAGACTTTTCCGTGATGATGGACCTAGCAATACCGATTGGTTAAATGATGAAAACCATTAGGTTGTATTGCTTGTCTTTTATTTGATTAGTTATATTGCTTGTCTTTTATTTAAATAGTTGTATTACTTGCGTTTAATTTAATTAGTTGTATTTCTCCTGGACACTTGTAGTGCAAGAAAACTGTGGTTAGAAGAAAAAAAAAAATTTGTTCTCCTGGACCTCTATAGTCCAAGAAAATTGTGGTCAACCACCCTTAGATTAGATCTAAGGGTTGAGAAAAAAAAAACCGAATTAAAAATTATAATTGTATCATCAAAACTCTATTTTGGTTATTAGAAATAAGTTTAAAAAAAAAAACCAAACAACCAGCATAGTCATCTGATTGAAAAAAGGCAGAACTTTCCATCACCAGGTGATCAACTTCCACCATCTTCTTCATACAATGAAGAAGATCAACTTGCCCCTCCAACCTTCAGAAAATTCTAAGTAAAATCTTTTAAAAAAAGATCTCTATAAAAATTTTATAAAAAAAGGCAGCCTCACACCAAATGACAAGACCCGACCCAAATTCTACTTTGGAACCTGCGCCGAATCTTGTGTGTGTCCGACACCTAGTAGGTGCTGAGCACACTTGACCAAATTGTCCTTCTAACTAAGATTCGAAATTTGTTAAAACAATTTACTTATGCCGAAAATTAGACAGAGTCTCCTCTGTAAATTGCTCATTCCCAAACTTTGCCACCTGTACAACAAGCAATTTAAATATCCACAACTGTTCAGCATGCACAAAAAGAGAATTCATGCAACAAATATCAAATCTTTATGGCCTCAAGCCTCTTTATACCAAATAAGTCGTTTTGCCATCTGAACTAATCTCAACTTTTAGAACAACATGAATATGTTATCAAATTTCAAAATAACTTAACTGAACAACTTTTCAATCACTTCATCTTGCGGCTGCACTTGATAACTCTTGGTTGCCTATGTACCCTTACTAAGGGATCAAGTCATACGTAGTTCTTTCTCTTTGTTTTGTTGACAAGTTACATATTCAACCTTTATGTTTACCTCATATTTTGCAAAATCAAATGTGAAAAGAAATTGAAAAGGAAAATAAAATAATGAGAGGAGAATAACTTTTTAATTGGAAAAGATACACAAGGAGAAAAAGAACAGGTATATAAAATCAAATAACGACATGGTAAAATAAAACTTCACTCAAAAAAATAATTGTGAATTATACAAAATCCTTAAAAATTAGAAAACTCTTAATCCTTGTCTCTGAAGTAGGAAAACATATATTAAAACCTTCGCCCATAAATATCAAGATAAAATCCTCAATTTAAGTTTAAAACATCGCAAAACTTAAATACTCTCCACCTAGGCGTACACCCATTCATGATCCGTCAATTCCAATGATACTCCGTCAATTTCAATAATATTCCTTCAATTCCAATGATATTCCGTCAATTCCAATAACATTCCGTCAATTCCAAGTGTCACATAAGCGACACATCCTCGCAAGCCTAAAAAACACAGAGTCAATTCGAGTCACATTCCTCGCAAGACTCAGGAGACATTTAGTTAGCATGAGCAGCATTCCTTGCAAGACTCAAGGGACACCTAGTCAACCTGAGCCGCACATCCTCACAGAACTCGGGGGACATGTTGTCAGGCCGAGAATGCATATTCTCGCACCACACAATTCAGGCGTCCCCGAAACTCGTGGGGCATTGTTATAAATGCCAAACAAAATTGTTTCAAAGGTACCTAGGGGGTACTTCTGTGGTAGGTTTGAAAACTATATTCCGACACTTATCATAAAATTTCTCTTTTTCCACAAATCTGCTTTCACAAACCTATTTTCCAAATATTTTCTCAACTTCCCAAAATCAGTTCTTACATGGGTAGCCAAAATCCTTTCTCAAGCATAAAGCTTATAAAGATACAAAATATTCACAAACCTAAGTATGAAATCAAAGTCTGATAATCTCAACCATAATCTTGTAAACCCGTCAAAACCCCAAAGTAATTCAAATATTAATCAACACTTGTTTACATATAAATTCCATATAATACTATATTCCACTATTAAAACAATAGGCTTTCATAGATAACCAGATATCACTCAGTCATATACTTTAATAATAATAATAATCACAATAATAATAGATAAATAACAA
Organism: Prunus mume; assembly: GCF_000346735.1. The sequence continues at coordinate 15,718,115 of NC_024129.1, forward strand.
GATAATCTTCGAATATCATAATAACACCCAAGAATACCATAAAACACAACATAAACTCAAAATCCAAACATAAACAAAATAGTTCACAAACAGTTAAGCCTCGTTTACTCAGTCGTTCTAGCACTTCTCAAAGGGTGAAACTACCTCCAAAGACTCACAGTCAACCGACGGTTAAACCTTCTAAATTGGGTCAACCGGGCCCGTGGGGCCCACAACCTCCCATTTTCAAACCGAGACTTCCTATGGGTTCAACAAGCTTTACAATACATGTCCTATAAGTTTGGTCTGAATCGAACGGTCGGATTGCTCACGATCGCACGATCAGATAGTTATCATTTATTTAGACTTTGAATTATTAAATCGGAGTATCCGAGACTCTGATTCTCAATCCGCGAAGTTTTACACATCCTAAAAGTGTCTAGATCAACATATTTTAAATTGGAGTTGATCAAATGGTCCGAACATATCGAAATCGGATAACGCATAATATGTGAAATCCGATCGACAGTCAAACGGTAACCAAATTGAAATCCGAGTATACCGTCCTGTTCAGGACTACGTGGGGATCATTTTAGGACCAAAGTCCAACCTTGACACCCTACCACCGCCGGCAGGTGTGTAGAGCAATTTTTTGGCAATCGGAAAACTCCAAACCGCCCTCCAATATTCATACCTACAGATCAAGCACGTCAAGGGGAGTAACTTTATATCTTGGCTTGAAGATCAATTCCACCGTTAAAGCCCTCGAAAAAACGGTTTACTTTTTGAAAAACCTAGAAAGTTTTAGGTTTGGATTTGACAATTTCTACTTGAAATTGGGTTGGGTCTTTAAGGGAAATCACATAGGAGAGGTAGGGGAGTGGTTTGGAAGTGATTTGGTGGCGGGTGATGGTCGGAAATGGCGTCGAAGTTTTTGTTTTCGAAACAGCCCTTTTTTGGGCTCTGTTTTTGATCGATTTTCTGGTCTAATCGCTTAGAATCATGGCTAAATATGGATATGTACGGAAAGATGAGAGAAAGATGAAGAGTTTGCAAGTTGTGGCATTGGATTTGATGGTCGAACGGATGAGATATCACTGTCTGAAGTTTGCTGTTTGTGGAGGAGAGGAAGAGATGAAGAAAGTCTAGGTTTTTTAAAAACTGAACTTCGAAAAAATTACGATTGTACTACTGGACTTCTTTTGATCGTAACTTCTTCTTTACAACTCCAATTTGAGCCCACTACGTGTCTACAAACTCATCTCGACGTGCTCTACGCAACGATACTACTCAAATCTCCAAATTCTTTCCCGAACAAAACGTCAACTTTTAACCCATTAAAATATTCTCGAGGTAAAATTGTCTCCCCATTCCCTGTCCCAGACGCACATCCCCCCGCCCATTTCTGTATGTTTGTCTCTATGACTCTCTATCATGTGGGATGGGTTTGGTGAGAAGAAAACTCTAGCACATCTAGCCACCTACCCAATAGCAAATTGCTTGTCCTCTTCGTAATGTCACCCCTCATGTCGACTAGATTGCCATCAACAGTGGCGGACCTATTAAGATGCAAAGAGGTACAGCTGCACCTCCCCTAGTAGAAAAAACTATTGTAAGTGCTTCAAATTGCATATTTTCTCAGCTGGTGGTGGTGCACTCCAGGTGTACAGTTACCTTATTTCCATTTTCAACATTTAAGTAAATGTCTTTGTACCTTTACTTTCATTTATTTTTATATTACTCTATTTACTTAAGTTTATAATGTAAATAAGGAAGTACTCCTCATTTGGATTCAAATAAAAATATTAGAAAATTAAATTCCGACCAAATCAAAATATGAAAAATCAGTTTTAGTGCAAAATACGATTTAGGCTAAAAATGATGGCTCATTAAGTGCCCGTTTGGTATTTGCTTATTTTATGTGATAAGTGATTTTTTAAAATTTTTGGGAAGTTCAGCCTATTTGGTAAATTATGAGAAAATCACTTATTATTAAAAGAACATCGAGCGTGTTTTCAACTGGATTTGGTGGCTATGAGCTTCGATAGATCCAAGAACATGTTATTTGTTTTCTCCATAGAGCATGTTTTCCTTTCTTTTACTTTTTGTTAAATAAAATTAATATAAAATGACAACATATTGATTTTTAAACTTTTTTTTTTCTTAACCATTAGATTAGGTCTCATGGTGGGTGACCATAGTTTCCTTGAACTACAGGGGTCCAGGAGAACCAAGTATTTAAACAAGTCCTACAATTTAATCTTTGTTACTAAACTGTTTAATTTCAATTTTTTTTAAATTAATAAAAAAGGTAGTGAGGGAGGATTAAGAATAAAATGTAGAGTCAATTTTCTTAGGCTTATTTATTGTAATGCCCCTTGAAACTTCAGTCAAATCTCACTTTACTCTCCAAATTTAAAGTGACCCACTTAACACCATTGATCGTGATTTTGTGTTCCACTTTACCCATACTGCTATCTCCATTAATAACTCTGTCAGTTTTGATGACATGTCATGGGTAATTTAGTATTTTTACAAGTGATGATGTGTCATGTGAATGACCCACCTTTTTTGTTTAAATTGAATTAAATAATGTAATTACTTGTTTAATTAAAAATCTATATAAAAATAGGGAATTTTAATAAATAAAAATCTATTTTCTTTATGCTTTAAAAATAAAATAAAATAACCTACCCAGATCCAACTCTCCCGAAAGATCAATCCCTATCTCCAAAGAATGGCCTCATCCTTCCTCTTTTCTTCTCTCTCTACAACCAATCATCGCACCATCATCCATAACCACCCCAACGCACCACCAGCCATACCCACCCCCATCCCCCCACCAGCCATATCGACCCCCACACTCCACCAGCCATACCGTCAAAGGACTCGTTGTACACGATCGAGCCCGAGACGTTGACGATGAGTGCTATCACCCTGTTGTCCCTTCTGCCGCCCTGGTGTACACCAACCCCTCGACGTTGGCTACTACTTGTTTTGAATTATTGTTTGAAAAGCTAGTGATTTAGGGTCTGTCCATTTAATTTGGAGTTAAAATATTTCAATTTAGGTCTAGAATGAGGGAATTTTGGGTTTGAATGTTGGGATTGAAGGTTGGGATTTGGGGATGATTTGATTGTAGAGAATTTTTAGAAAGCCTACCCTAAGTTAGTTTTGGGGGAGAGAGAGAGATCGAGAGAGATCATCTTCTTCTTTGGTCCAAGCTACTTGTCGGTGTGCGCCTTTTCTCAGCAAGGAGATCTTCCCATTTAATTAAGAACTAAATCTTTTTATGAAAAAAAGTTGAAGAAAAAGTAGAAGTGGCTACTAAAGATGTTCTTCTAGTTGTTTATATTCTTTGTTATGTTTTGAAAATTAGAAGGAAGAAGGATAAAGGAGCGGAGAGCGACTGGGGAAGTCGCTTGGGCTGGTGTTGCTAGGGAGAGTTGGATCTAGGTAGGGTTTTTTCTTTTTTAAAATTTTATTTTTAAAGCATAGAGAAGAAAGTTTTTTTATTATGAATTTTTTCTTTATATGTGTATATATATATAATTAAACAAGTAATTACATTATTTGATTATATATTTAATTCAGTTTAAACAAAAAAAATGGGTCATTCATATGACACATCATCACTTGTTGTAAAAATATTAAAATACCCATGTCACGTTATCAAAATTGACAAAGTTATAATGGAGATAACGGGAGGGGGTAAAGTAGAACACGAAATCACGATCAAAGGGGTCAAGTGGGTCATTTTAACTTTGGGGAGATAAAGTGAGATTTAACCGAAGTTTCAGGAATACTACAATAAATAAGTTATTCTCTTAAGCAAAATATAATTAAATTTTTTCTTTTTGAAAACATAATCTATATATATAAAGCAAAAGGCAGAGAATGATAAAACATTCAAAATACCAGAAAATACCATTGGTTAATGCAAACATTAAGAATTAAAATTATTAATTAAATAAAGACAATATGGTAAATTCATACGTTTTTATATAATAAAAAAAATTCAAATAATGGATCCTATTTTTATGGAACACAATTACCCATTATTTTATTAATTCTAAAATAAATTTAATTTGTTTTAAAAAAAACCTCTTGCAGGCATCGAAGAGCGTGCGAATAGGCTAGTATGACTTAAAAAGGAACTCTTATATAAGAGTCTCTTTGTAAAGTGTAAGTGTAAGAAATAAATTTTCTTTTCAAGCAGTTCAATTTTAGGTGGGAGTTCGTTTGTAAAAAAAAAAAAAAAAGAATTAAACAAAACTTTGGCACTAATTGTTCTGCAAATCAAGAACTCAAACTTCCTCTAAGTAGGGCTCCAAGGGGGAGTATGTACTCAACGAGATATACACTTGAAGGGGTGCTTCTGTCCATCCAATTTAAATTTTGGCTAAGGTTAAACTTTGACTAGTTTAAAATAGAAAACTAATAAATTTATCATATTTTCTCTTCATATAATGTGATAGCTAACGTGTGTTTATCAAAGTAATTAATATAGTCATCATCATATGATCATATCATCTCATGTCATATGATATGAGGGAATATCCGAATATGGTGGGGCTTGTTAGATTCAAATTTTAGACTAAATTTTATTTTACACATCAGTGAATTTGATTTGCCTGCTTTCCTCGAAGTTGCTTGAGAGTGCAAAAGAGAATGAGAGGATTTATACTCGATACCGGAAAATATGATGTGATGGAAAAAAAAAAAAAAAAAATTGCTCTAGCATTTTGGGGGTTTAAATTTGGTAATTTTACACAAAGCAAGCAGAGGAAAACAGAGGCCTAGCTAACTACCAACCAACCAAACAATATCACAATCCACAAATTAGGAGGGAAAGTTCAGCAGAGTAGCTCATTCACCGCCTACCATTACCATGGCCTTCTCTGCTCTTCCTCTACCTCTCTCCACACCCTCTCCCTCCACTCAAACCTCAATAGCCAACCCTCCTGAAAACCTCTCGTCCTCAGCCCTCCCACTCCCAAAACTCAAAACCCCAACCATTCGCTCCCGCCTCGGCAAACTCTGCCAAGAAGGCCAACCTCTCCTTGCCCGCCAACTGTTTGATACTCTTCCTCGCCCAACAACCGTTCTCTGGAACACCATCATCATTGGGTTCATTTGCAACAACATGCCCAATGAAGCCCTCTTGTTCTATGGCCAGATGAAGGCCTCCTCTCCCCACCTCAAGTCTGACCCTTACACTTATTCTTCTACCCTGAAGGCGTGTGCTGATACCCGCAATTTCAAGATGGGTAAAGCCCTGCATTGCCATGTTCTTCGGTCCCTACCGAATCCCAGCAGGATTGTGTGCAATTCACTTTTGAATATGTACTCTGCTTGCTATAATGACTTTGATTATTCCGAGTATGATTTAGTACGTAGAGTGTTTGATACAATGCGTAAGAGAAATGTGGTTGCGTGGAATACGTTGGTTTCGTGGTATGTTAAGACTGAGAGATATGCAGAAGCAGTCAAGCAATTTAGGATGATGATGAGCATGAGAATAACACCGAGTGCTGTCAGTTTTGTCAATGTTTTCCCTGCCCTTTCCGCTATGGGAGACTTTAAAAATGCGAATGTTTTATATGGTATGCTTCTTAGATTGGGTGATGAATATGTGAATGACTTGTTTGCCGTGAGCTCAGCAATATTTATGTATGCCGAACTTGGTTGCCTTGATTATGCTAGGAAGATTTTTGACTATTGTTTAGAGAGAAACACAGAGATTTGGAACACCATGATTGGTGCGTATGTTCAAAATAACCTTCCTGTTGAAGCAATCAGCCTTTTCTTTCAAGCTGTGAAGTCAGAACAGGCTATTCTTGATGAGGTGACTTTTCTATCAGCTTTAACTGCATGTTCACAGTTGCAACAGTTGGAATTAGCTGGACAACTACATGCTTTTATTATCAAGCATTTGAGAGTGATGCCTGTTATTTTACAAAATGCGACTATCGTGATGTATTCAAGGTGCAATTCTGTTGAGATGTCTTTCAAAATATTTGATAAAATGCCCGAGAGGGATGTTGTTTCGTGGAATACTATGGTTTCTGCATTCGTTCAAAATGGGTTAGATGATGAAGCTTTAATGCTTGTTTATGAGATGCAAAAGCAAAAGTTTATGATTGATTCCGTAACTGTAACTGCTCTACTTTCGGCTTCATCAAATCTTAGAAACCTGGATATTGGAAAGCAGACCCATGCTTATCTTATTAGGCACGGAATACAATTTGAGGGGATGGACAGTTATCTCATTGACATGTATGCTAAATCTGGTTCAGTAAGGATTGCAGAACGAATTTTCAAAAAAGAGTACACCCATGATAGAGATCAGGCCACTTGGAATTCTATGATTGCTGGATACACACAGAATGGGCTAACTGAAGAAGCTTTTGTTGTCTTTAGGCAGATGCTTGAGCAGAATCTAATACCAAATGCTGTCACCTTAGCATCAATTCTCCCAGCTTGTAATCCAGTGGGAAACATAGATATGGGTAAGCAGCTCCATGCATTCTCTATCCGCCAGTACCTTGACCAAAATGTATTTGTCAGAACTGCCCTAATTGATGTGTACTCCAAATGTGGCGCAATCACTTATGCTGAAAATGTATTTACTGGAACCCATGAGAAGAATTCTGTCACATACACCACAATGATACTGGGATATGGTCAACATGGAATGGGTGAGAGAGCTCTCTCTTTGTTTCACTCAATGCAGAGATCTGGCATTGTACCTGATGCCATTACCTTTGTTGCAGTCTTGTCTGCCTGTAGTTATGCTGGTTTGGTTGATGACGGTCTTTCTATATATGATTCAATGAAAAGGGAGTACAATATTAAACCATTAACGGCACACTATTGTTGTATAGCAGACATGTTAGGGAGAGTTGGAAGAGTGGTTGAAGCTTATGAATTTGTCAAAGGGTTGGGCGAAGAGGGTGATGTGATGGAAATTTGGGGATCACTCCTTGGGGCGTGCAGAATTCATAAACATTTTGAATTGGGAAAGATTGTTGCTGAGAAATTGCTTGAAATAGAGGCAGGAAATGGCAAGACTGGCTACCATGTCTTGCTCTCAAATATTTATGCCGAGGAAGGAAAGTGGGAAAATGTTGACAGAGTGAGGAAACAAATGAGGGAAAAAGGCTTGAGAAAGGAGACTGGATGTAGTTGGATTGAGATTACCGGTTTTCTGAACTGTTTTGTGTCTAGGGACCAAAAGCACCCTCAGTGTGATGAGATATATGATATGTTGGAGGAATTGACTATGACAATGAAAGATACTGGTTATAGGCCTTCTCCCAGTTCCCCTTTAGATGCAATGTTGGAACCTAATGAGTGATGAAGCGTACTGGATAAAGAATTGTTGCCATCTTATGCTTTCATTCAATGTGGTGGACTACTTCAACAAATATGCTTGTAAAGTATCCACCATCTGGTGGTGTACTTATCACAGCATCCACAACTCCTTTCCAGGCTCCATAACAAGAAGTGATATATTCCATGAAGACAGTGTTCATGTAAATTGCTTTCATTCAATGTGGTGGACTACTTCAACAAATCTGCTTGTAAAGTATCCACCATCTGGTGGTGTACTCATCACAGCATCCACAACTCCTTTCCAGGCTCCATAACAAGAAGTGATATATTCCATGAAGACAGTGTTCATGTAAATTGCTTTGGATCAATCATTTGTCCCTGTGGACACGACAGTAATCCTTTTTCAGATGCTTTTCCTCTAGCTCCCAAAAAGGACATATGGACTGGAGTAAATGGTTCAATCTTCCTAAAATTATGGATGGTCCGGTTTGGCACAAGGGAGACAGATAGTTATGGACAACTATTATATTGGCTGCTTTCCGGCAAGTATATTGGCATGTCTTGTTAATTGATTTTAACTTCATCTTAGGTTTATGTTATCCAACACAACACTTGTATTTACAGATGGAACTCTCCTGTTATGCTAATTTGGATTTTGGGCAGGTCAGCAGTTGTCCAAAGCAGGTGAGTTGGAAAGGTCAGCAGTTCTCAGATGGTGCTCGCGTCTGTCCATATGGCCTTTGGTAGTGTACTTGGACACTGGGATCTGGGCCAGAGTAATGTAATAAGCTGCCATCTCGGAAAGGCATTATCCATATTATTCAGGTCAGTTAAAACGCATGTTTTGTGTCTATAGTAGTGTTGTGCATGGTCATGACTCATCCTTAGTTAAATGATTCTTTGATCTTTGATGGAATACCCTGCATGAGTAGTGGCTCTTTTCTTCCATTTGGCTTAGTATTGAGCGTGCCCTGTATTATATTGGTCGCTCTTCTTCCAAGAAATCTTGAAAATGTTTTATGTTTTGTGCTCTATAGCACTTAGAAGGCTATTATAACTGCTTAAATTATGAGACACAGATATAGAACAGGCCATCTTGACGGTTCTATTTCACCCTCAAATCAGACCAGTTTGCATTTGCACTGGGAGGATAAATTGGTCAAAGAAGCTATTTTTACTTCAATTTGGGCCTTTCTGTTTTTGGTTTGTTTTTCTTAATGTTGGTTTAGAACAAAATAATAAGTACTAGTTCCTTCATAAACAACCAAAAAAATAATATTTCGTATTTTTTAAGAATAATTTGGCAATAATAATTTAAGAAGGGTGCGTGCTAAATTGCCGATAAGTGTATGTAGATGTGAATTTGCAGCATGATAATTTTTTGCCATGAAGGCCACCAGAAATGTTTGTTAAGGAATTCAGTAATGTGTCATCCGTAATTTATGAGATGAGCACAGTATATATTTGTTACCTTGCATTCTTATACTTTAATGTTACATATATGGTTAAAATGAAGTATAGATACGAATCATGTTCTTCGCATCCTAAAAAATATTAAATTGCTCAAATGGTTACAGAGTCACATACCGCCATGAATGCTAACTGTTCATTTATTTGGAGGTGAAAATTGTCGTAATTCTGAAAATGAAAAATTGAAATTTGTGTCACAGGGCACCTGAGGAAACCATATTTGGCCGTGGGACTCTCCATCAAGAACTTAAACAGAGAACTCTGTTTTCCTTTGGCCATTGAAGTGAGTTCTGGTGCTACAGCCGGGCATTTTCCTCTGCGCAGAAATCGGAGGAAGTCATTTCACTAGGTATTCTTATTGATTTATTTACTTTGTATAACTTCACTATCTTCTACGTACTATGTTTTCTTTGTTGCCAAGATTTCACGTATTCTTTTGCCAATTTTAAATTTGTTGTGCTGTGCGGAGATGATTCTTCACCTTTTTACTTAAAAGACCATATGATTTTATGATCTATGGTATTGGACTTTACTGCGTTTTTCCTTTTCCGTTTGAGGATGAAATCCAATTGCTTGCTTACTTTTATGTTAAATATAAACACCGTTGTGTGGTAATCCAGAATTCATCAGGGCTCACAAACCAATGGTCGGAGGGCCCCCACATTTGTTCTTTAGTTTGGTCTCCAAGTCTTTCTGGAAACTACTTCCTCAACAAGATAACATGAAAGCTTTGGGACAATAAAACCGACTTTTTTACAGAATGCCAGCAAAGGCATGACATCACTTTCTTGGCTGGGCCAAGGAAAGTTCCAAGAATTGAGCGGTCTATAAGAAACACCAAAATCCATGTGAATGCATTGACGCAGCACATGATATATATAAAAGCTACAGATCGTCCTAATCGATCTTCACAAGTCACAAGTCACAAGTGAAAGCTTGAGCTAGAACCATCTCTCTAATCTCTATCTGAGTTCCTTCGTGTTGTCTCCAAAATGAAGAAAGCTGCAGAGCTAGTTTTCATTCCTTCCCCAGGTGTTGGCCATCTCGTGTCTGCAGTCGAGATTGCAAAGCTCTTGGTTGCTCGAGACGACCAACTTTTCATCACAGTGCTCACCATGAAGCTACCTTTTGACTGCATGCCCAAGGGTACTGTTGATGCCTACACAGACTCCATGTCACAACGTATCAAGTTCGTTGATCTCCCGGAGGAAGCCATAGAGACTCGGGGCATCAACCCTAACCTCTTCCTCAAGTTTTTCATTGAGAATCATAAGGCCCACGTTAAAGATGCTGTCACCAAACTCACTGAGTTAGATCAGTCCGATTTCAAGCCTAGGCTTGCTGGGTTTGTCATCGACCTATTCTGCACCTCTATGATAGACGTGGCCGATGAATTTGGGGTTCCTACGTACATCTTCTTCACCTCCAGCTCAGGGTTTCTTGGTCTCATGTTTCACCTCCAAACCCTTCATGATGAGCAAAAAAAGGACTGCATTGAGTTCAAGGACTCGGATGCTAAGTTGGTTGTGCCGAGTTTTGTCAACCCATTGCCTGCTGGATCAGTCTTACCTGGTGTGTTTCTGGACAAGCATGGCGCCGCTGAATTCATCAACCATGCCAGAAGGTTTAGAGAAACCAAGGGTATTTTGGTAAACACATTCATTGAGCTAGAATCGCATGCCCTTCACTCTATTTCTGACGATGGCAAAACTCCACCACTGTACCCAGTGGGACCCATACTGAACTTGAAGAGTGACGATAACCATGAAGGTTCGGAAATCTTAAAGTGGCTTGATGATCAGCCTCCGTCGTCTGTAGTGTTCCTCTGCTTTGGGAGCATGGGAAGCTTTGGTGAGGACCAGGTGAGAGAGATAGCGTGCGCGCTGGAGCACAGTGGGCTTCGGTTCTTGTGGTCCCTACGCCAGGCCCCACCAAAGGGGATGGTTGCGTTCCCAAGTGATTATGCAGATCACAAGGGAGTCTTGCCAGAAGGGTTCCTCGACCGGACGGTTGGGATTGGCAAGGTTATAGGATGGGCTCCGCAAGTGGCCATCTTAGCTCACCGGGCAATCGGAGGGTTCGTATCCCATTGCGGGTGGAATTCAACGCTGGAGAGTCTGTGGCATGGTGTGCCGGTTGCCACATGGCCAATGTACGCGGAGCAACAACTAAATGCCTTTCAACTGGTGAATGATTTGGGTTTGGCAGTGGAAATTAAGATGAGTTATAGGAGGGACGATCAAGTGGTGGTGAGTGCAGAGGAGATAGAGAGAGGAATAAAAGAGGTGATGGAGCATGATAGTGATCAAAGAAAGAGGGTGAAGGAGATGAGTGAGAAGTGCAAGAAAGCCTTGATGGACGATGGATCCTCACACTCTTCATTGGGTCATTTTATAGATCAGCTTTTCCTTTGACTCATTCGGGAGTCCAATTGGTAATTACTAGTTAATACGAGTTTATGAGTATTTTTGTACTAACTTGAAAGCAATGGAAGAGATGACTCTACTTTTTGTAGTGGTATTCTAATCTCTACTACGACTTCTCGGACGCCAAGCCAACAAGCAATTTGTTATTTATCATTTTCGTCATTATAGTTTTTGTTAGTTGCTGATTTATTAGTTGTCTTCTTTACTATTTATTCTTCGGTCAACTTTCTAGCTACTTAAAGACAAAAAATTATAGCGACCGAACGGGTCTAATTTGATAAAAAATAATTTTAATTTGTAAACTAATGTTCTTAGTTTGAACTCCTATGATATGATGGTAGCGTGTATGTACCACCATATGCTAAACTAATGTTCTTACTATTTATTCATCGGTCAACTTTCTAAGCTTCATGGTTGGAGCTTCTTTTTTCTTTTTTCTTTTTGCCTTTTTCCATTTAGATTACACAAGAAGGATTTCTACGATGACATTTTGTCTTGTTGTTCCCCTAAAGCTCACAGCATCTTTCTTTCAGCTGCTATATGCCAAAACAATGGTCCGGTTTATAATGCAATATTCTAGTTTACTATGACTGGTCGAGGCCCACAAATCAATTTGCTCTTTGGCTGGGCTTCTTAGTAATTTTAGGCTTTGTTTGGTATTCATATGTGGGGGTTTCTCAAATAATTTTATTTGAGGGACATTCTTTAGGATTCCCTATCAATTTTTTTTTTTCAACAATCTAAACCATCTATTTTTTAAGTCTACATTTATAGATTATCCTTGCAAAAAATTAGACGAATCAAAAACCTTTTCGACATCCAATTGTATCCGACAAAATCAATGAATATAGTGTTTCAAGAAAGTACTAAAATTTCAATAATTCAATCGAGTGGTTAAATGATATAGGATTCAAGTGATTTTTTGTAGAAATGATCTTTGAATGATTATCTAAACAATAGATGGTTTGGATTAGTAAAATACAATGTGTAGTGGGTCTTACAAGGGTGTTACTCAAATAAAGGATCTCTCAATGGAAGCTATATATATATATATATATATTAAATTTTTAAATTTTGATTACAATGATGATGATGATGATGTTGATGCAGGCTTTGAACAACAACAACGAGGCCATGACGCATAAGGCTCTCGAGTTGTTGATCGAATTGCCCGGGACCGAGCCTAGGGTTCCTCAGGCGGCAGAGAGAGTAGGTTGGGG